>BRZM01000053.1:269996-652033 GCA_033238685.1 Lates japonicus | reverse complement strand
CTCCATATAAAACTATTGCAGTGACTTGAGTCATTCTGTAAAGTGAGACCCCGGGGCAGTGAAGGGTTCTGGGTCTCAGCAGCACATAATAAAAATCCATCTGCATTCCATCCCTGCCCAGAAATACATATCATAAGGGAAACCAGAGCTCTTTTAGTTTTTTGTTTTAACGTGTTTGAATGTGAAAAATGTCATGGAGTCTGTCAGAAGAATGATATGCAGTGTTAAGGAATACTTACTTCTGTATCAATGTAACATAGGAAATGCTCTTTCTTGATTTTCTGTCTTGATCTCCTGGTGAGAGATGAAGGGAGGCATCTAGGTGTTTTTCTTTTCTTTTTTGAAGCTGGAAAACCTTCACAGCCGAAGAATGTCCACATCCACCCCTGCAGCGTCCGGCCAGCCCTCAGGCGCCTGGACACAGCAGGAGCTGTTATCTGTTCCTTTAGGAAACAACTTCACAATGCTGAATTACTCTTCATTTCTGTTGAATGTTGTACCGACGTAACTGTAATACTCTACTATCTAGCTCACTGCAAAGATGTTACAATGGTGTGTGCTTTGCATTTCATTTGGCAGCTCTGTGGAATAGACACTCTGTTATTTGTCCTTGGAAACATCAACTCACATCTAAGTGTATAAAAAATAAGGAAGAACTGGATCTTGTTCGGCTGATCTGGGCATCCAGGTCATACTTCACAAAAGACTTGCATATATAATTTCGGACAATGACAAAGAAAAACCCATGAGTGGAGGGATTGGATGACCAAGTCACCTCAGCACCCGATACTGTCGATATGTTCTGTTCTGTTCCATGTCAAACAACAGAGCTGCTCCACCCCTCCTCTGCCAGGAAGCCAATCAGCTGTCATCAATCAATCAAACCCAATCAATCGACAGCTATTTGGTTTACAGGTCAACTAATGAACTAGGTATTGACTGTGTAAGTGAATAAGTGCTTTAAAAACAAACAGGATTTGATTTAATCAGATTTAATCAGCTGTAGTCCATAGAATATGCCAATAATAAGGCCAAGGAAAAATCACCCTTCAGGTAGTCAGCAGACAACCACCCTCCACTGCGAATATATTGTAGCTGCACTACTGAATATTTTTATATTAATAATAGATCATATAACTGTGTAATGTGACCCACAACGAATTATCACCCAACGTTACAGTTCTATGAAGCAGTTCAGCTTCTTTTAGTGCTTTGTTTCGGTTTTATGGCCAAATGCTTCTGTTTCTCCGCTCTCATTGACCTGATTTCCAAGCACAGCTGTTTTCACCAAAACATTCTGATAAACAGTAAGCTGCTATATCTAACAACACAATAAGAACAGACAAATTTGGACAGAAACATGACTCCAAATGAATGCTAATGCTAATGTTGCTCCATGTTTTGCTGGATTTGTAAATAGATAGATTGATAAATTATTTGCTGTTAGCCATAACTACAAGGGGGTATACCATATAACCCCTTGTAGTGGGGTCAAAAAGACAACACTGTACATACAGTGGCTTAGAAAGTATTCAGTTATTCCATCACTTTTGCAAACTGCATTGTTTTGTAAATGTAATTCTAAATGGATCAAACTGCCATTTTTGCTCATCTGTCTACATTGAACAACCCATATTGACAAAGTGAAAATATGTTTTCAAATGTATTATATACAATCAAAAACTGAAATCTCCCATTTACAAATGTATTCAGACCCTTAATTCAGTACCTTGTAGATGCCTCTTTGGCAGCAATTACAGCTTTGAGTCTCTTGGATGGGTCTCTGCAAGCTTTGCACACCAGGTTTTGGGCAGTTTATCCCATTCTTTGTGGCAGATCCTCTGTCAGATCAGATGGGAAGGATCTGCCAACTGCCATTTTCAGGTCTCTCCACAGATGTTCCATGGTGTAAGTCTGGGTCTTGGCTGGGCCACTCAGATCAGTCTCCACTGAGAAGCACCCTCATAGCATGATGTTTCTACCAACATGCTTCACTCTAAGGATGCTATTAGTCAGGTGATGAGCAGTGCCTGGTGTTTGCGAGACATAGTGTTTGGAGTTCTACCTGAATGGTTACATTCTTGACTCATTGAATCAGAGAATCTTTTTCTTCGTGCTTACAAATGGCACCTGGTAAATTCCAAGTGGGCTGTCATATGCCTTTTACACAAAGTTGCTTCCCTCTTGCCACTCTACGATAAAGGTCTGATTGAAGGAGTACTGCTGGGATAGTTATTCTTCTGGCAGGTTCTCCCATCTCAGCAGAGGACTGCTGAAGCTCTGTGAAAGTAATGGTTGGGTTCTTGGTCAGCTCTCTGACCCAGACCCCCGGTTACTCAGTTTGCTTGGATGGCCAGCTCTAAGGGGAATCCTGGTGGTTCCAAATTTCCTCCCTTTCACAATTACTGAAACCACTGTGCCCCTGGGAACACTCAAAGCTTTAGAAATGGCTTTATACCCTTGCCCTGATCTGTGCCTCATCACAATTTTATTGCATCAGTCTACAGAGAGGGCCTTGGATATCATGGCTTGGTTTTTGTCCTGAAGTCAAGTCCAATTTCTGTTATCCCACAATAGGACATTTTTTTGCAGCCAGGTATATAAAAACACATTCATTCAATCATAAATACAATATGAAAGACAACACACCATCATGCAGTGTGAACTGTGGGACCTTGTATTAAGTGGTTGTGTGCCTTTCTAAATTATGTCCAATCAACTCAGTTTGCCACAGGTGAACTCCAAAAAGAAGCTAAGCATATTTTAAGAATAATTAAAGCAAACAGGATGCACTTGACCAAATTTCATAGGGCCTGAATATTTTTGTAAATAAAAGATTTCAGTTTTTTAAATATAAATTAGCAAAAATAATTTCAATTCTGTTTTTGCTTTTTTAAAATTTATTTTAGCATAAGGCTGCAACATTACAAAATGTTTTTAAAAAAGTGAAGGGGTCTGAATACTTTCTGAATGCACTGTATGCTGACATTTATTGAGGCCACTGTGCTCCTGGGATCACTAAAAGCTTAGTGAAGATTAGCCGATATTTAGCTGAACTGACTAAATTGCAGTTACCATTTGATTTTGATGTGACCACCAACTATGGTTTGCAGCCATTTTGCATTCAGTGTTTTGACCCTTAATATGTATGAAGTTTCACCAGGTATCCCAATATATAACCCAAATTACAAGTAGGAGGCTGTTTTGAAGTTTTTCCCACTCATAATTACAGTCTCTCTCAGCCCCACATACAAATCCAACCCTAGAAGAAATCGGGAGCCAGAACACATGACTGTGAACCTCATTATCAATCATCAACTGCAGCTCTGCTTGTCCTTGGTGTTTCTTGGTAGACATCATAAACTGTCCATGCTCGCCTTTTTTCCATTGGTTACTGAGAACCTCACCACCAGTCGTCAGTGTTGTATAGTTGTGTTCATATGAGACAAGATGGTCATATCTTAGTGGGCATGAGGGTGGAGGAGGCAGGGCCTGATGTGGATTTATCCCACCAGCCCCTGCTGCTGGCATGTAGGGTGAAGTTGACCTCTGGAGCTGCTCTGGGGTTTGAGCTTTGATATGTTTCTGCTCTCCATTTTAAATATTGTCTTTGTACATTAACATATGCTTTTTATGTTCATATACTGTTTAACTTTACCATGAACTGTCCTGGCAAAGTAATAAAATATATTTATTTTAAAATACTTGTATGTGCACCCATAATATAACATCTAAACCCAGGTAATAACCTAACTCATTTTTAAAAAGTTGCAGTAAGATAACATGCTGTTTAAATTGGACTCAAGCTCCAACAGTGGCTTCTGTAGGCTAAATTGGTTATTATATCATACAGGGTTAACACTTAGCAATGACTTTGCTATTCTTAAAGCCATACCTATAGTAGATCTAAAATATAGTCATCTTGGTGATAGAATAAGGCAATTACATGTACAGAATCAAAAGTATTCATTTCCTGGGGAGTGAACGTGCTTAATAATTTCCTTTAGTGGAGAATTTTAGTGTCTTTCAGCTCATTATTTAATTATTTATTTTTTAAACTTAACTGTTTTGGTACACTCTTGCCAACCTTGTCTCCAGCTGTATCAGGCAGCTGTTTACAGTGAAGAGATTCTGACAAACCCACATGGACTACCTGTCCAGCATCAAGCAGCAGGCTGAAAGTTAGCAACAAGCTATCCAGCAACAGAGCTAATGGATGAATGTAAATGTTGCTGTGTTTGCTGGATATGTAATATAGGCCTATATTACAACAGTCAGAGCCTGTCTCATGTTCAGCTGTCTTTGAGCTTTCTAGCTTCACTATTTAACTAACTTCATAAACTCTGGGTTTACTTATCTATGAGCTTGTGCATATGAAATAGGTGGATCTTGTTGCAAACAACCAATCATATTCAACATCAACAGATCTAGAGCACAAATGTAAAGTGATTTAATGATATTTTTGCAAAAAGTGATGATTTAGTAGGGTTTGAACTACAAACACCAGCTTGACAACCATAGAATTTTCTCTAATACACAGGTGACATTTTGATATGTCGAGTGGATTTGAATGAAAAGGAATTGTGTAAAGAAAAAAAACCTATTAGAGGCCTCTCTGCCTGCTGAAGTGGCCTTGTTGTATAACCAGAGTGGTAAACTACAGTAAACATTTACTGTAGTCCACCCTTTGTGCTGGTTTATAAGAACGTCACTGTGTGACTCAGCTTTTACAGAAATCAAGCCCTACCATTACAATGACAAAATTACCTTTGTTATCTATAGATAATGAAATAATTAACTTGTGATCTTGAGATAACAGCATTAAAAAAATTATTGCAAGTATGGCTGCTCCCGGCTTTTTTAAGGTTTAGCCTGCAACATTTATTGCCATGGCAACTGAACTTATCATGAGTTTGAGCTATTTTTGCAACACCAAAGTCAAACTTTGGAATATTTGGAACCTGCACTCTTCACTTGCCAGCCAGCAGTCTTCTACAACCTACTACCTTTAGATGATGCACTCATGTAGGCGTGCATCTGTGTGCGTGTACGCTAAAACATGACATGCAATCAAAACGGGGACACTCTCATCAAAACATTGCTCCATTGTGCCACTAGTGGTTAAAATTCCAGAGTACCTTTAAAGATGTTGTGATTAGGTATTTGAGAAAATCTTTTGTACACATTGACAAACCCTCAAAATCCAACTGCCTTTCTCTCTGAAGTTAACAGCCCATATGTTTACACTCTCACTGACATTATCTATACGAAATGACTTTCAACTAAACAACCTCATAGAATTAAGTATTAGAATGAAAGTGAGTTCTTTTTGCTCAGTCATGAAAGAATCAGGCCAGTAAAAACATGGACATTTCATTGTTTACTTTCAACTTCATGTTCAAAAAGTTACATAGTATTTTAACAATTAAAATGTGCTAAAGCACAGCGTTCTAAACATCTAAAAGCCACTTCCGACAAATACAGAACATTTCAATGAGCATAAAAAAAAACCTGTATATGTATAATAAAAAGTGTAAAACACCTACACATTAAAAATCATTGAACATCACCATTAATGAAAATAAAATGAAACAGGAAATGTACAAAAGTCTGTGGGAACACAGAAGGAGGAGATTTACTTCCATACAAGCAGTGTTTTTGAACGTGACCAAACTTTGCTTTAATCGAACATGTTGTCGTCGTCGTCTTCTTCGTTGTCTGACTCGTGGAAGTACTTCACCTCTTTCTTGGCCCGGCCTGGCCGGTCACGGGATGGAGTATTCATTGCACTTAGGCTGTTGCTATCGTCATCCTCATCATCAGATGGAGGTTTCTGAGGCTTCTGCAAAGGAGGATAATTAAATACTTTGTTAAAGATACCATTCAGAATGTTACTGCATTGAAACTGCACTACACTGTGTGTTGTGTAAGATACCCATGGAGTATTACCCATGGTGTATTGCACCTCCATTTGTTTTTTTTAAATATTGGTGAAGAAAGTACTCAGAACCTTTATCTGAGCAGAAGTAGCAATACACCAGTAGAAAAATACTTCTTTACAATCAGGGCCTGCACTGAAAATATCAATTAAGTAAAAGTACACAAGCATGCACTGTTAAGTGTCAAAAGTAATAATAGTCATGATGCAGAAAAATGACCTGTGTGACTGTTATACTATCAGGTATTACATAATCAGATCTAGGCAAACTTCTGCTATGGCTGTATGGATACTTTTATGAAACTGGAAGGGTTAGGGAGACAACATGTTTGCACAATATTTCTTTGAGTGAGGTACTGGAAAAAGGCACAGAAAAGAAGAGTTGGAGCAATCACTCAGGTCAATATAGCAGGCAGTGCTATTTTGTTGCAGATATAGTGCATCGCAATTGACATGTAAGATGATATGTAACAAGAGATTCCAGAAAAAAATACCAAGATATGTTTGAGATCATGAAGACTCTCCATGTCTCCAGGACATAGTTTGACATAGTTGATTTTTTTCATTGTAATGTAATGTAATAACAGTTCTTTGATAGCCAAATTGAACGGATGCAAATGAAACATATTTATGTATGTACAAAAATCAATATTGGCTGATATACTGTACAGATTTTCTAAATACTCAAATATCAATATCTGTATTGGATTCAAACGTCAGTAACAACTGACAGACAGTATTATAGGTACCTATGTCATATCTATTTACCATACCTCCTGCATGGTGACAGCTGGTGGAGATACAAGCTCTGTGGGCCTCGTATCTCAGATGGAGACACCACTGCCTCAAAGACTTTAGACTGAAATGTTGTTTTTCAGCTGATGTGGTCGCTTGAGGTTTTATTCCAGCATGCGTTGTACAGACCCTCCTTTAGTTCCATTGTAGTTATTTTATTTAGTTATTTCATATTGTGAGTTATTCTTTTCAGTTTCAATGGAAAAGTGTAGATAAAATGCCTTCAAATGCAATATCAGACAACAAAGTGCATAAGATACAAGCAGAGTAATGTACAGAGTAACAGAATAACAGCTTATATATTTTCCATCTTAAACCACTACTCACTCTGCTGACAGGTTTTGTTGTTTTCTTCATTGGACTGTATTCATCTTCAGAGCCAGAGCCCTTCCTCTTCCTCCCCCGCCCTTTACCTGCACAAAATGAAGCAGGACAAAAAGTGACCAAAAACTCACAATTACAACCCTGATATTTGTTTGTCGAATAATCTTGAATCTGTGGTGTACCTTTAAGAGCTGGTGTTGGCTTCTTAGACCCAGTATCAGAGTCAGAGTCCCAGATGGACTTATCTGGTTTCTTTGCTTTTGGTGCTGGTGGCTTCTTAGGTTTGGGAGCTGCATCAGAGGGCTTCATAGCTGCTGAAAATTAGAAATAAAAAGCTGATCATTAAATATTTTTTACACATGACTTCATAGTTTCACTTGAAGCCCCTACAAAGTGAGTCATCTACCACAGTAAATCATGTTGGAAGCTTTTTACCACCTCCATTTTGTATGATGAGTTCTGTACATAATGTACTTATAAAAGACATATTTTGATGAGATCTATTTCAAGTATCACTGAATCCACAGAAAGGTCAGTTACCCCCTTGGAAAATTTTCCCCTCCCCTGCATTACAGCTCCCCCTGCTGGACATATTGAAACATTACCTTTCTTTACTGGCAATAATTTGTCAAATGCCGAGCTGCTGGAGTAAGTGGAGAACACTGGGCCGTTGTCGTCGTCACTGTCAGACTTGGACCCGTCTACAACACAAACAAAAGCAAACTTTAATCTTTGCTGCCACCTCATGCAGCTATCACTCCTGCATCTGGACATTCCTTACTAACTGAACTGCTAGTAGAGAACATTATCTGCAACTGTTGGAGCAACTGACACAGAATTTCGTTCTGTTTGTCCACTGTATAGTGAACAATGCCGAATGACAATAAAGTCTAGTCTAAGTCTAAGTCATTATCCAAATGTGCACATTTTCTTATCCTAGCCAGTGATGGTGTGCAGACTTGATGTAAATATGATGTTTATCCTCAACACATAAGATGTAGTTTTACATTTGCTTCAAATTTTTCTTTGATTTATTGCAGAACTTTTTAATATAATTATGGCTTCTATGGCCAGTGGCCTTTATTGGGAGTATACAAGAGGTCAGCATACGTGCATTCAGAAAGTACACAGATGCCTTCACTTTTTCATGTTTTGTAATGTTGCAGTCTTATGCTAAAATAAAAAAAATAACAATAATAATTACTTACTCTCATCCATCTAAACTCAACACCCCATAATGACAAAGAAGTTTTTGTAAAATTAAAATCTTTTATATCCAAAACTATTCAGACCCTATGAATTGTGGTCAGGTGGATCCTGTTGGCTTTATTCTTAAAATGTGTCATAGTTTAGGTGGCAACTATGTAATATAAAGTCAAGACAAAAACCAAGCCATATTATCCAAGGCCCATCACATCTCTGAAGACTGCTTTGATGAAATTGTGATGAAGCATAGATCCTGCATAGAGATAGGAGAATCTGCCCAAAGAATGACCATTTCAGCAGCACTCAATCAATCAGGCTTTAATGGTAGAGCGGCTAGTCATACAACAGGCTGCTTGGAGTTTGTCAGCCAGGTTTTACAGGACTACGAGAGCCTGAGCAAAAAGACCCTTTGGGCAGAACTTCAAGCACTATGTCTGGCAAACACCAGGCACGGCTCATAACCTTGATAATACCATCCCTACAGTAAAGTGTGATGGTAGCATCATGCTATGGAAGAGTTTCTCAGTGTTAGGGACAGCGAGACTAATCAGAATTGAGGGATGGATAAATGAAGCCGCATGCAGAGAGGTGAAGAAATCTCTAGAATGCAGGCGACGTGAGTCTGGGGCAACGGTTCACCTTTCAGCTTGACAATTACCCAAAGCACACAGCCAAGAGAAGACTGTAGCGACTTATGAACAACTATGTGACTGTCCTTGAATGGCTGAGCCAAACCAAGACTTAAAACCCACGGAACATCTGTGGAGAGACCTGACGATGGCAGTACACAGATATCCTTCCCATCCAGTCTGATTTGCGAGGATCTGCCAGAAAGAATGGAGTAAACTGCCCAAAACCAGGTGTGCAAAGCTTGTAGAGACTCATCCAAGAGACTCAAAGCTGTAATTCCTGCCAAATGGGCTTCTAAAGAGCACTCAATTAAGGGTCTGGAAATGAGAGATTTTTGTGAAACTTTCTAAAACCATGGTTTCACTTTATGGGTTACTGAGGAGACTGATGGGCAAAATGGCAATTTTATACATTTAAAACAAAACCTATAATGTGTACAATGAGCAAAGGGGTATGAATACTTTTTAAGACACTGTAGCAACAGAGGGAGCTAACTCCTCTTGGACTCTTGCTGACGTAACAGTTGGGCAATTAGAGCTTCTTTTGCCTTTTTGGACTTTTTGGACTTAATTCAAAGGTAATCTGTCAAGTAATTTTATTTCTTTTTTTAAAAAACTCAGATCGCTGTTAACTTTAAGATGACATATTGTTTACACATCTTTAAAACTTGGGTAGCCATCTTTGAATTAAAGTAAACATGATTTGAAAACTAAACGTAAAAGCAGGAATCAAAAACTGTACTACTGAACTGTAAGATGACAGGCAGACACACAAGTGATGAATTGAAATAACAAAAGTAAAACTATTTTAAATTTGAATTAATTTATATTTTAAAGCCACTCATGCAATGTAATTTAATAAAAAGGTACAAAAACAAAAGGTTAGCACTGGTACACTTTTCACGTTCCACAACAGGTGGGTGTGACTGCACACTGACTCAGAGCTTATACTTACCACTGTCATTGCTTTTTTCTGAGAAGGCTGACTTGGATGAGAAGATGCTGGTTGTCTCTTTCTTTTTAGCTGCAGGTGCAGACCTTCAAAGAAGCAGAAGCATCACATTACATTTTTCAAAGAGCAAAACTAAAAACAAAAAAAAAAGTTTTTTACCTTTAACAGACAGCAGATAGTAGAGAGGTGACAGGATATCAGGGAAAGAAAGGGGGGCTGACACACAACAAAGATCTCAGGCTGGACTTAAAACCGCATACATTGAGACACCTCAAGTTCAATATTCAACATATAACAGTCCATTTCAATACACTGTACCCATTCCTATTTAACTTGTTTGTTTTTTGTGTTCAAATGAGCCTCTGAATTGTGATTGTAGTCTTACGTGGTCTTTTGTTTGGGAGGAGAGTATGAGACTTCGTTGTCATCATCTTCGTCGTCATCATCATTATGGTCACTGTAGTGGTCCTTGGTTTCAGACGCAGCAATGTCATCTCTGAATGACCTCATTGGAGAAGAAGTCACATCATCATCTCCATTCTCCTCTTCCTCTGCATCCTCCTCCTCTGAGAAGTCAAATGTATATTTTGGCTTGGAAGCTGAAAGACAAGAGCAGAGTCTGTGTCAAACCACATTATTATTGCTGTGGATTCTGATGCTTTACATAATCATTATTCCTGTTTCAACTGGGTTGCATCACACTACACTCTCAAACACTTTAAGCCGACAGAGGATAATCAGCCAGAGGTAACCTAGACTGAGCTGACCAAGTTATTTTTGGCCCCAGGCAGTTTGAAGTGAAGGAGCTTACTGTGGAATGAAATGAAATGCTACCAGTCACCCTAATCAGCTACCTGATTCTGACAGTGGGTCATATCAAAGAATTTAAACATACTCATATTCATACAAAACTTACATACTATATGTACATTGAAGGAGACGTTGGTCACTGTAATCATTTATCTTCTATAGGGATGACTGATATAAACTGCAACTGTATTTATCAAAATAAATTGTCGATGATAGGAAAATGAGAAACTTCATTATACCTTTCAAAGGGTATTTAACTTGACAGTGCGGGGTTATTCTCTATCTTTGTTGTTGTAAATATATCCCATGAAAAGACCAAAATCAGTATTGTGTTAGTCCACTTCTCAGTAATTTCTGACAAATGGTTCCTGCTGAAGACATAAATCTTTAGAAAGGAGGAAATAGTGAATTTGTTGGGGATTATTTTCAGTGATGGATTAATCAGCATTTTGTGCTGTAGTGACAGTGTGAGTATGGTTGCGTCAAAATAAACCTCATTGTGTGTGTTCATGGTAATGATATGCACAACTGTAAGTCTCACTGATGTGTCTTAATATTTTTTTTAAACAATAATAGTGTTCTATGGCACAGAGGAATAAGCTATATGATGGTGTTTTTAGGGAGATTTGTTGACAAAAGGAAAAATACAGAACATCACCAGATTCGCCCTTTAAGATTTAGACTGAAAATAGCTGCCAAAAGCAACGCCACTGTACATAAACTGGCAAGATGATGGTGCTAAGGATGACAGTCAATACCCATATGAAATTAGGGCTGCTTATTTCAATATTGATTAATCTGCAAATTATTTTCTTCAGTCCAAAGTTATGTCTCTAGATAACCATTTTCTCCAACCAACAGCCACAACCCCAAAGATACTGAGTTTATTTTTGTGTATGACAAAGAATCAAATATATTTATAAAATATTTATGGAAACCAAAGCCAAAACCAGAGAATGTCTGACATTTCTGCTTCAAATGACAGTTATTAAATTATCAAAATAGTTGACAAATATCAAAACAGTTCCCAATTAATGTTCTGCCAATTGACAACTCAATTAATTCACTAATCGCTACAGCTATTTACTAAATTTAATGATAGCCAGATCGTACCTGATGCTCTCTGGGACTTAGTCTCTCTGGGGATGATGAGAGGCTCACTGTTCTCCAGGTCACTCTCTGACTTGGACTCATCATCAGACCAGGGGTTTCTCTTCTTCACCTTCTTAGCAGGGGTACCTTTGGGTCCTGGAGGTTTTCTAACTCTAGGAGCTCCTGTAACACAGTACACAAGAGTACCAGACTGTTTGTTAACTGTCAGTATTCTCACTTAGGACTGAGGAGCTCCTTGTTCAATAATGGATTAGAGTTTTCTCACTGCACTGCAAAGCATCAAAGAGGCCTGAGGTACTAGCTATTTTCAAACCAGACCAAAACAGTATACACAGGAGAGCCAACACTGTATCATGTCTGGAAAGTTGTGGTTGACAAATATCTGTCTGCAATGATTAATCATTTATAAGCTGATACAACAAATCCAAACCTGTAATTTCTTAAAAACATATTGACTGACAAACATAAGTCTACCTAAACCTTAAAAAAGTTTGACCTCAAAAAGTTTGCAACCAAGTAATATTGATAACATTTCCTCATTTGGCCTTTTAACACATCTGAATTGAATCAGTAATAATCAGTAATAAAAAAAAGTAAAAACATTGAGGTAATCATTTCAACATGATAGATGAAATAAATGAAGCTTTTAGTTTAGAACAAAGTGCTGACCAGGCTCTTTCTTCTCTTTCTTGACACGTGGAGTCTTTGGTTTGGCTACAGAATTTTCTCCAGTTCCTCCCTCTCCACCCAAACCATTATCATCAAACTCCAACTTCACCGATGAATCTGCGTCACCCTGAGAGAAAAACACAACTTGTAACAAGCTGTGATATGCTGATATTACTCATTTCATTTCAGAATTACATCAGCAGTTGTTACCTTCTTCTTTTTGGTCAGTTTCTTGGCAGCATCAGATTTGATTGGTTGAGTTGGAGGCTCCACCCTACGGCCAAAGGGCGAGGGCAGGGTCTCTTCCAGGTTCATCTTCTTCACTTTAGGTTTGCCCACTTTACCTTTCACCAGTTTGATGGCCCTTCCTAAACTCTGCTCCTCTCGCTCCTGGGCCTCCACATTCTGACAGACAACACAGAAAGGTAAAAACGCTTACAAGGTGGAATTACCTGCACCCAAAAAGCTTGTATGATTAAGTCAGTATAATTTACATTTCCACAACACTAATTCCAGTAGTACAATGCTCTGAACAAGAGTAAACTGAATTTGTAATAAAATGAAATCAAACATTGTATTATTAATGGTCATTATCAGAGACAAACTCAGTGGAAAAGAATAAAGCTGGCGGTAGCAGCACCATAGCAGACAGACTAGTGGTGTGGACACATGCGCATGCACACATACACACTGGTCACAGGAGTTCAACGAGGTCGTTGTCACGCACGTGCAACACAGGCAGTGTGTTCTGGGCATAAAACACAAAACTTACATCCAGCTCTTCAATGAAGACAGCCAAGTCCTCCTTCCACAGATCCTCGGGGTTTTTTCTCTGGAGATCGTTCAGTTCACCTCTCTGCACATTAGCACACATTCACTTGTTCATCAATACAATCTGAACTATGGTCCTGGATCATAGTGAGACAGGGACTGATTCCCATTTGGGTGTACCCTGATAAATTAATAAATACAAATCACTAATCAAGTGTCTCCAGGATGGGTGTCTCGTGACATAAAAATGAATAGGAAAATGGTGTGATTAAAAGAAATGCAAAACAATAAACAATGATTAATACCTTTTGGTCCCTCTGTTTGAGCAGCTCCTCCACCTTTTCTTTAGTCAGGCACCACAGAGGCATATTGAGGATGTAGTTGAAGTTTGGCCCTGAAGAAGATCCAGAATCCACCGAGCTGTCGCTTTCGTTTCCATCACGGTAATCTTCTTCCAGAGCCTGGCAGAGAAAAACAAGTGATAGAACAGAGACGATCTCATTCTGCTGTCTTCACCTTCTACTGTGATTAATGTGTATTTACATGTGGTCATGTAAAACCCTTTGAGTGATGCAAGAGTTATTGCCCTCTTGTGTTTGTTAATAGGTATTGCAAAGATTACTATAAAGCCTAATCCTTTTCATGGACAGTTTTACTTTTGGAAGTCAGGTTGTTTCTGTATGTAGATGTATATCCAACAGTACCTTTTCCTGAGCTTTGGTCCAGGCTGCCACTGGATCAGATTCATAGCCTTTCTGGACCAGCATGCGGATCAGTTCCCGTTTCGATTTGTTCTCTGTTAGGATAAAAATATGGGTTAGGAAAGAAAACATACTCAAAAAAACATTTAATGTTCCATAAGGAGCTGATACTTGATACTGAATTGTTTAAGTATTTTCTGAATCTTTACCAATTGAAATTTTTCCTTCAATCTTCTCCAGTACAAAGCGAGCCTGGTTGGACAGTTTGGCTGCCTCTGCTCCCAGACTGCCCAGTAACCAGTCCTTCCTCAGTTTGTAGTAGTGCAGGCGGAGCTCAAAGAACTCCCTGAGGATATCTTGGACTGAATCGTACCTCTTCAGACAGCCCATGTGGTCAAACAGAACCTGAGGATAGAGTAGATTAAAAATCAGTTCACTATACATCACTACTCATCTGTATTGCAAATCAGGAGAAAAAAAACGCTTGACATGGTTTGTAGGTAGAACAGATTACCATGGAGTTGCAGGTGAGGCTGGACTGCAGCTTGAACACTTTGTGGAGGCCAACTGCCTCAGCCTGGGCCAGTTTCTCCTCAGACATGCGGACGACAAACTTGACTGTAGTATCTGTGTGATATTCCTTATAGTCGTTGATGAGAGCTGGTGTTTTGTCACTGCCCTGCAGCATGGGCTCTAGCACAGACTCCTTATAGGCCTGCACCCAAGGGAAAAGAAACAGTTATTCACAATACAACAAATACATAACCACCAAGATTTAAATACTCCAGTAAATGCACATTCTTTTTTTTTTTTTTTTACTTTCATTTCAGTTCTTCCTGAGGGACCAGTTAAATTAAATATTACTTGAAAAAAACTGCAATATAATACATTACAAGTGGCACAAGAACAGAAGCTGAAGTGTACCTGTGTCCATGTGCGGACAGGAAGCTCTGTGATCTCAATGGTGTTTTTATCAATGACGGACACCTCTCCACTGACCAGGTACTGGTTCTGACCCAGTTCATGGATGACCCCTTTGAAGTTTTTGTAGCTGGGAAGCTGAATGGAGACAAACATTACAAAGGGACAAAAAGTGAGAGAATGATTTCATTCTAGAATTTAACAAATGCCTCAAATGCCACTATAAGCAGCAAGCCTTGGATATCCATGAATTAGGGAAGCACAGTCGATCTATGTGCAGGCAAAATGCTTGTCAGTCAGTGCAGTTTGGTCAGGTTTTGTTTCCACAACAGTGTGATCAAATTTTAGGAACAAGGATAGTTGGCAAAATTTTATTCACACATAATTATCAACAGCTTTTAAAGAGTGCAAGACTAAATAATTCAGATTCAGTGCATTAGTTGCTTGGTCCAATGATCTGAAGGCTAAGTTCATTTCATTACACTACATTGGATGTACCCAGCTTATAATGTATATAGTGTATATCTGTTGCCTGATCAACCTTATTTCACTGAATTTCGATGGTGAATATCCTATCATTTGTTCATTTATTATTTAAGGCTCTCACATTGGTTGTTTTTCTGTATGACTGTTGATCTTATGAGCTGTGATGGCAAAATGAATTCAGATGAGAAGTTCCTGTCCATAAGTGAATTTAATAAAATATTAAATAATTTAATTGTCTCTCAAAATATGCCTGGTTAGGGGTGGGTAGTATTGATAAAAAATCTTTTCAGATACAATGAGCGAAACCACCTTAGTATTAAACATATGGCAAAATCTTCAACAACAGACAAATTTCTCACCTATGCTCACCCAGAGTCAAGCAGACCACAGGGAACCATCAACCAAGTTTGTAAACAAGTGAAAAATGGCATAAGATAATAGTTTCTTGTTCATGGTTTAAGTTCTCAGACCGTACCATTGGCAGGGGATCCTGGTGGTTAAGCATGCGGTTGATGTTGTTGACAATCTCTCGGGGGTCATAGTTGGGGATTTTACATGCCCAGCCTGTCCCTATGCCCTCAGCACCGTTCACCAGCACCATTGGAATGATGGGAATGTACCACTCAGGCTCCACTTTCTGGTTGTCATCAAAAAGGAACTTGAGCAGGTTGGAATCAACCGCTGGGAACAACAGCTTGGCAAGAGGACTGTGGGAAAAGACACAACACAATTACAAGACTACCCACCTCCAATACTGAGTTTTCAATTTGTCTAAATGTTTCGAATAAGCACATTCTGTGGAACATTCTGCAATACTGAAACACTACTGAGCAGAGAAGTCCTTCAGCTTAGCTCTATTCAGTTACTGTAGAAGCTAAGCTAAACTTCATAACATAAACAGAACATGGCATTAATAAAAGTATCCAACTGTTATATTTGTCATTGCTTTACCTGAGCATGGTAAAAATATATCTGGGGCTGGCAGCATCTTTGCCTCCATTGATGCGAGTACCAAACTGACCAAGAGGCTGCAGGATGTTCACGTTGTTACTGCCCACAAAGTTCTGGGCCAAATTCACTATGGTCATCATGAGAGCTTGCTAAATGGACAAATAAAAAGTGGGTGATTAGTAACAGTGAATAGAATGCAGAGTCACTGCAATACATACACAAGCTAGCTCACAAAAGGTAAAATAAAAGACTGTAACATTCAGTCATTTTTCTGACCGGCCAGTTCAAATTTGAGAATATGAAATGACTAATAAATGCACATTTGCATTTTAATATCTATATGCCTACTCCAAACTTCCTTTTATACATCTAACAGTGTTGTCATAGGTGACAGACAAAGAAAACAATAGCAAAAGTTAATTCACTTTAAGATTCATGACTTCAAACTGGACAAAACATTGAATTACTACTCATCTTCCCTACTATTAATGATGACTCTCAATAAAATGTGTCTCATGTCTAGAAGTCACTGAGTTGACCATACCTCTCCGTGATGGTAGGCAGACATCTCTGCCACTGAACCGGCCAGCTGTGCTACCTTCACTTCCCTCTTGTCATTCCTCTTCAAGCAGGTGAACAGCACCTTCCTCTGACCTGGCTTCAAGCCTGGAAACAACACACACATCACCACTTTTGTAAAATCAGAACTGATGGTGTTTCTTGTAAGTTTGTAAGTAGGCTGTTGATGATTCTTTCATCATGGCTTTAAGAAAAGGAATATCCCCACAGAAAGTAATTCACAGATGGAGTGTGAATACAAACCATCAACCAAAGATGGGATGGATCTCTCATTGTCAGAGTTGGAGAACAAAATCAACTCTTTGTTGATGAAGTCATTGTAGGAGAGGTGTCTGGCCTGAGTTCCATATAGGTATTGCTGAAAACCAAGTAAAATACAAATTAATACATGTACTTCAATCTGTTGTATAATGTTTCATCAGTGTGGTTTTACATTACTTTTTGAATGGGGAAAAAGCATACTAAGTTTTACAAACTGTCAACTAATCTACAATGATTGGTCTCTCCACTTAAAACATATCAGAGGAAAACCATAGTAATAATGAATCACAGTTTGTGAAGCGTGATCCAAAGAAATCCCACAGTGGAAGATCACACACACCAAAACCAAAGTATCTTCATACACAGACCTTTTGTCCTCTTATCACAGCCTTACAGAACTTTAAGCAAAGCCACAAACCTCTGGCAGGCCATGCATCCTCCTCTGACGTCTGTCTTCCATGAAGTTAGTCAGCCACTCCTTCCTGTCATCTGTCTTCTTCTTACTGAAGGCCTGAAACAAAACAACCACAATACTGAGGATCAGCTTCCATTTAAAGCACACTGTGGGCTGGATTTTTAACCTCTGTATTTTTTGGTGCAGACTACATTGTGTCCAAAGAACAGAGGATAGAAGTATCCACTGTATGCTGAGATACACGTCTTTACTTTTTGACTGAATACTTTCTGATTTAAAAGACAATTTTGACAATTCTATAAAGCACTTTATTTAAGTACAACATTTAACATTTGAGAATGATCATTTTTCTGTTCAATAATAGTCTTAGATTTTTTTTAAAGTAAGGTAACAGCCAACATACGTTCAAAAGCCAGAAAAACAGAACACCCTAAACCTGTAAGACTGGTAATGCCAAAGAGAGGCTGATTCAGTTCTACTATTGTTTTTTTTTTTTTACTTTTGATGCAGTATTTAATAGTTGTGTCTGACTACTATGTACTTTATTGGATAATATTTTTTTTCACAATTATGCTCAGGTAGAGAATGAAACGAAATTGTAACATTAAACTAACCAGAGTGATTGCAGCATCGTCCTCTACACCACCGTATCTGAATGTGATGCGATGCCTCTCCATGTCAGCAAAGTATTCCTTTGCCTCTTTGCTTGTACTTGTACCCAAACCTGAAAATAAATTTAACATTTATAAAATCAAATAACTTTTCAAATAACTACAGGAGGAAGTTTGAAATAACAATGTAATTTACAAAGTTAGTATATAATTGAACACTTGAGTAGCAAACCTTTGTAGTACTTTATATGCCAGGTTTTATAGTTATCTGTCTGTTTCTTCCACTCATCAAACTCTGGAATGCTGTAGAAAGCCAGTTCCTGCTTGTTCTTGGTCGCCTGCAGACAACAAATTAACCCAGCTGAGGTCCAGATTTACAGTACATTTATGTTTTCATCCAGTCAACCAAATATTTATATTTTATGCAAATTAATCTGTGATGCAAACACTAACTTAAAAAGAACAGTGCAAGGCAAAAATAGTCCCTCTATCACCTCTTATAGCTGCAAGTTGCTTCATCTGCATATTTGACAGCTGTGGACAGTATTGTGCCTACAAGATGCACTGAATAATCTGTGTCAAATTAGTGAATATCACCTGCACATTTTGCATCTTAGAAATGTTTATGTAATGTTTATATAAGTCTATAATGTTTAGTATGTTTGTGTCTCTCTCCAACCTTGACAATGGGTGTGATAAACTCCTCTAGGAATGTGTGTTTCAGCAGAGAGGGCCAGTTGTGATGAAAGAAGTTGATGAGCAGACCTTTGATATGGGAACCATCTTGATCCTGAGACAAAACAAGACATTTTAGAACTATTCAACAAGCTGACTGGCCATTACTTATACCAAGGCTGTGGGAATGTGTCTATGAGGCAGGTTACCTGATCAGTCATGATCATGATCTTGCCATAGCGCAGGCTCCTTAGTGACTCAGCGTCATCATAGCTCTTCTTGTATTGGAGCCCAACGATTTTGATGATATTGTTGATCTCGGCATTTTCCATGATCTGTTGACACAGTGGGTAATGTTAGACGACAGATGGGACTTAATAAAGCTCAATTAAGCAACAATTTTTACATCAGCATTGAATCAGAGTAACTGCTTTCAGCTCACTGATTTGGCAAAGCCAAAACAATTCCGGCTCATACGGCCATATGCACAAGTTTGGGCACCCCTGGGCAAATTCCACATTTTGTCCATTTTTGAAAATTTGTGAAAAGAAGCAAATACAACACCTACAGAAAACATTCAAAATTTGTTTTTCATCAAATGTTAAAGCTCTAAGGGTCTTTTTGATTCAGCAATTTTCACCCATTCTTCCTTACAGATCACTTCAAGTTGTGAGATATTTCTTAGGTTGTCTAACACATACAGAATGTTTAAGATCTAATCAACGATTTTCAATTATGGTCCATTCAGCGGACTGTGAGGGCCATTCCGAAAGCTTCAGTTTATGGTTTCTTGAAGTAGTTCATGGTGGACGTTAAGGTCTGCTTTAGACCAGTGTCCTGTTGTAGAGGCCAGCCTCTTTTTGGTTCCACTGTCTTGTTTGACTGAATGGCCTTTGCATGAATTTGTTATCACGCAGCAGAGACCATTCCTCCCTGTATCTGTGCAATGTGCCACTGGCTGCCAAACAACCTAAATGCAGGATATTTCCAATGCCATGCTTAACATATGGCAGGGAGTTCTTTTCATCAAATGTTACTCCCTCTTCCTCTTCAAGAGCTCAATTTTGACTTCATCTGTCCACAGCAACCATTCCCAAAATGACTCTCGCTTTTGCAGCTGTTACGATGCATAATTCAGACATTGACTTTTAAGATGAGGAGGCAGGTTAAATTTCCTACTGATACTTCCTCCGTGTAGATTATGTTGGTGCAAGCAGTACAAATTTTGCATACAACTGTATAAACCCTGGGCAAATGCCTCCAGCAAACGAACTGATACAGACTAATTGTACACAATCTCTTTAGCAGGAAATAGCAAAGAGCTGAAGTAAACATGCAGCTGGTAAGAAATATCCAACATTTTAGCAACCCTAAAGGAGCCAACCACCACCTTAAAATGCTGTCTATCTTGTTTGCTTTGCTTGTTGAGCTGTGTGATTTCAGGTACTATTTAACAGTATTTTTATCTAGAAAACAGAGTTATGGAGGAACAACTTTACTCTAGGTTTCGTGACCTCCCCGATAAAAGGGGTAAGAAATACAATAATATAAGAAGCAATATATTCCAAACTTTATCTGAAGTTTAGATGAGGCTTCAGCAATTCAAGAATCAAATGGAGCAGTTGTCTTCCACAGTTACAGTCTTTGTAGTACAAACATCACTGTTTTTGTTTCCTTGGACAGTGTTTCCTTGATGGGCTGCAATGGAGGTATAGTAACAGAGAGAAATTTTGGTACTACAAGGATTGGATCTTTGAAATATATTTACTTGATAGATAGATTAGACTAGATTACTGAAGTCTCGCATTAATACCAGATCAGTCTGAATGCATTATACCCAGAATGACTTCAGACTTTGTCCTGAATCACTTACACTGAAAGCACATTAGAAAGCTATCTCTTAATGGTCAGTATACACAGGGGGAATGAAAACAGCAAGCAAAAACTATTGGCTTGAAAAAATGTGCACAAATTTCTTTAGATGTGCATGCCATTATGATGTTGAAAAATAGAAACAAGTGGAAACAGTGTCCTCACATAACACTAACATTTAAGTATCAAGATGTAATAACCTAGGATGTGCAACTAATATTGCAACACCACATCTACCACAATGAAATGCTTAGGGACCACATTTTATTTCACAGAAGCAATATCAATCCTCTTTGACAAGCTGACAGCATACACTCTGTGTTAAGATGTGGTCACTCAGGTACAACTTGTATGGCATGTAGTACAGTAGCCAGTGCTTATACTGCTTCTTATATCTTATCTATCTTATACTGCACTTCCATGAAGATGGCAGACTTGCAAGAAACCCATTAATAAAGGAAAGGTCAACACTGAAGGCGAAAAGGTCAAGATATCCTGACTTCTAGACTCCAAACAACTCTGGATCCTACTCCTTTTGTCAGACCTTCTCTGCCAGGTTAACATCCCATCTTTAAAAAATCCACACCCCACAACTCACCTTTGCAACAGTGTCTGTATTGATGACTGAGTTACTTCACTGACTGAGTCATTCAGTTTAGTTGTATAGTGTTTCTGTTATTCTGTCTACCATCTACATGTTTGAGAGTCAGTAACACTGTTTGTATCAGATTTTTTGTGCGAGAAACTTCCCCCAGTATCTAGTCTCATACCTGCTTGTGTGTTGCCTCTCGCACATTTAGGATCTTTCCTCTCAGTGGGAACACTCCATAGCGATCGCGTCCGATGACTCCCAGTCCAGAGACAGCTAGAGACTTAGCTGAGTCTCCCTCAGTGAGAATGAGTGTGCATTCAGAGGAGTGTTTGCCACCTAGGACACAGATATGGAAAAGATTAGTAATTTATCAGTGTTTCTCATTGTATGGTCTCATTGTATAGTCTCAAAGGAGTTATTGCTCTGAGTCAATGTAACAGCTATCTGAATGGCTATTTTCCAAAATTACAGTAAGTTCTCAAACCGAAGCTGGTATTCAAATAATGGTCTCAAATAAAAGTCCTTTCTCACCCTTGAAAAAGGCCTACAGGGGGTCACTAATAAAGGCCAGGTAAAAAAACACTGCTACAGTGGCTCACATGGTAAAACCACCATGTTGTTACTTGTTCACAGCATTCTATTACTACAACTTTCAGTACTGCACATAATCATTTGTGATTTAGGGTTAAGAGGCAACAACCACAGCAAAGCCACTGGTGGTGAACATTTGGAGTTCTACACATTAATAAATAATCACACTGTTTACTCACCAGCATCATTGGCATCGTCTAGTTTGGGGATGCCTTTGATTTTGCTGTGCTTCACAGAGGAGCACTTTTTATTCAGCTGTGTCTGAGCTTTGAACTTCACCCAGTTGAGTATACTCTCCACAATCCCGCAATTAGTTGCCTGTGGGTGACAAATAAACAAAATCCTTTAATGACAGATACCCAGCTTTTTGAGGTGAGAAGCCAAAAAGGAGTTGAAGCAAGTGAGAGGTGTCCTTACAGCCCTGATAAACTTTTCAGACAGAAGGCACTTGGACCCAAAGCTTTTGGTCTGGAGTGTCATATTCTCCTTAGTCTGGGAGTCAAAGCTGGGATTCTCAATCAGTGCATTCACAAACACCCAGATGTGGTTCTTCACCTGAAGGACAAGTGAGGAGAATGTCAATCAGTTTTCAACACACATCTGCATCACATTCACTTCAGTTTAGAAACAAATGAGATGTTAAGTCACCTGGAAGGGTTTGACTGACACTCCTGCCTTATTCTTCTTCTTCACCACTTCAATAAGCTTGGCCACAATCTGGTCCACCACATAGTCAATGTGTCTGCCACCCTAAAACATATAAATCCTCATGCTTAAAAACATGTATTTACACTCTGCTTCTATGTCTATATCAATGTCCATTTCTAGTGTGTTCACATACAGTATCGCTGCTGATTTTCAGATACCTTGGTAGTGGCAATGCTGTTAACAAAGCTGATCTGTTGAAATCCTTTCTCACTCATGGTGAGGCAAACTTCCCACCGATCATTCACAGTTTCATTCACCACCTTCAGGGCCACGCCCGTCTCATCCAGTTTGTCCTTCACATAGAGATCCACATAGCTGCGAAATCCATTAACCTTTTATGGCAGGAGAGGTTCAGGTTAGGTTAAGTAAGTAATATTCAACTGCATAAAACCATCTAACTCTCAAAAAATTACAACTGCTAAAAAGTTGCTGTGTAGTTAAAAACTATACACTGAACATAGGAATGTAGATATCCTAATTTGCAATTTGCATTTGAAACACAAAGTAACCCCAAAACTGCGACTTACAGGTAATTTTTTCCCATTCAGAGTGACTTTAACCCCTCTGCAAGAGCCTGCTACATCATATGCTCTGCGGGTAAGAAGAGCTACAATATCCTTGTCCAGTTTCTCCATCTTGAACTTGGCCAGGTCTGGCTGGAATGTCACACAGGTGAAATCATCCCCATCAAAGAACTTGATCTTGGGGTCAGAAGTCTTGGTCATGTTGTTCTGCCATGTCTGAGGAAAGTGAAACACACTGTATCACACACAAACAAAAATCTTCACATCAACCTCTAGATTATTGTCTTTTCTCACTTGGATTGAATAAATTATGTTTTATGCAGTGTTTAGACCTGGTTGTCTTGAACTCTGAACACCCTTACTGCCACCAGTGCATTTAGTCCTAACAACTGTGAAATGTAACACCCTGTGACTGAACAGTTGTGTTCACACAACCCTCAAGGGTGCAGCTACAAATGGTGAGAATATACAGAACCTTACCTCAGATATGACCAGATGTCAAAACCCTATAAAACAGCAGCAACTTCACTTAAAGATCAAGTGGCACTGGTATCTTAGTCTTCATCTAAATCAATACTTAATATACACAATTGACCGTGGTGTCATTTGTTTGCTGATGCCACTCTATTAAACTCAACAACACAGATGGCCCTCTGTGGAAGCTTCAACAGAAGAGTCATCCTCACCTGTTTGAAGCTGTGTCTGTATTCCTTGCAAGCTGTTTCCACTGTGAATTTGGTACTGAATATGTTGCAGAGTTTAGCACCGTACCCATTTCTTCCACCTGCCAAATAAACAGTTAGCATTGGAGAGGTTAACATTCACCTTTCTGAACTGATTTTAGCCACCACTAAAAGATGTTAAGATGGCTTCTCTCACCTGTGACCTTTTTCTCTTCATCATCATAGTTGCTTGAGGTGAGCAGGTGGCCAAAAATGAGGGCAGGGACATACATCTTCTCGTCCTTATGCTCCACCACAGGTATTCCTTTACCATTGTTCCATATGGAAATAGTGTTGGACTCACTGGAGGAGGCAGAGTAGAGGGAAATGAATGAGTTACAGAGGCTATATAATAGAACCTTGACACAGACAATCTACAAATCAAGGTATCTCCTTCCATTATAAGAAGCATTTTTGTGCAGCGCCTGAACCAAATGAACAGGAAAAAAAACTCTTAATTTTTATTATTAACCAACTTCTTAACTCCTTATTTTATTTTATATATGTATTTTATATATGTGCATATATATATATATACATATATATATATATACACACACACACATTAAAACAAGAGCTGTAATTGGCACTTACGGATCGATTGTGATCTTAATGGCAGTCATGTTCTTGTCCCGTTGTTTGTTGTCTGCTGCATTGACTGGCAAGGGGAAAAAAACAACAGCAAAATAGTTATACATAAGCATTCAAACTATTCTAAACTTTCAGAAAACAAAAATGAATGAGAGCTAGTACTAATGATTATTCTAATCATCAGTTAATCAGCTGATCAATTGTTTAGTCTAGGAATGTTGTTCAATTGAACGTGAACTTCAGACCCCAACAGTCCAAAATTCAAAAACATTCAATTTATTATGATATAAAACAGAGAGACAGCAAAGCAGAAGGAGAAGCTGGGTCCAGCCAATACACGAAATTTCTACTTGCGAATGCCTTACAAAATTAATTATTTACTAAAAATGTTGATTATGTGTCTGTACATTGATAATTCATAAATTGGCAAATCATTTTAAAACTATACCAAAATAAAAAAGAATTATTTCATTCATGAATTGTTTAAATAAAGAATCTCATTTCAGTATTATGATGTTGAATAAAGCACTACTGTTTCAAATGAGTCCTCTCTGGTTAATCCATGCATGCCATTTACACAGTACATGACTTTCAAAGTTGTCAGACTGCCATTCTGTTCACACTACACAACTTCTTGTCTTGTAATCGGCAATCTTGTGGTTATATTTTTTACTTAATATGTGAGTTAGTATGGCTGATTTGACCACCACACCAAGATTTTCATTACTGTATCAAAGTATTTTTTCTTTCAAAATAGACCTAATTAATCTGTAAAGCAAACTTGAAAAATATTTTCTGTTTTGACTATCAATTAGTAATTTAAGTCACTCATTAAGCAAAATGCACTGATTCCAGTTTTTCCAGTGTGAGAATCTGCTGCTATTCTCACTTTTATATACAAGCAAACTGGCTTTAGGTTTTGGACTACTGGTCAGATAAAACAATACATCTGAAAACATCACCTGGGGCTTTGGGGTGTTGTAATTTTTTTTTTCAGTATTACAGAAGTAATAACACCCAACAAACTACAAGCAAACAAATTATAATTTCACACAGGCTCGAGGATGCTGTGACTTTTATTTGTGATTCTGCCTTAAAAGTAACTATAGCCCTGTGCCTCTTGTATAATTACATGAACACAGTGATAATACTCACACAGTGGAATTGTGTCATTAATCAGACAAAAACACAGGCTGAGAGGGCCAAGGGTGCAGATATGAAAGCAGATGTCAACAATGCTTTCATGTGGTGAGAACCATGATTTAAGAACTACACTATCGTATCTCACAACAGAGGAATCAAGCACAGTGTTACTCCTACATTTTACTGAGTCATTTAAACTCATGTAACATAAAGACTACAACTGCTTTGTTAACCTTTATTTATGAAGGGAAAGCTGACTGAGCATGCTTGCAGTTTATCAGGGAAAATTAATAAGGCTGCTGCTCTGACCATGAGCTGCCACAAACACTGAAATTACTTTTCAGTCAGATTTTTCACAGATATCTCTATTCAGGCTGCAAACAGTGCACACATAGACAAGCTCACAGAGGGAATCTAATCTCCACACATAGTCCTAGATCAGTGCTGTTGAGCAGAGCCAGCAACAGACTGTGATGCGGTGAATGAAGCTGACATTTTTATAGACTTCAATATTCCAGTTACAGAAGGACAATCTCAAACGACAGATGAACCTTTTTATTAACTGTGCAGATTAGAGTGTCAAAGGATGATGAACAGTGTGCATTTCCTTACCAAGAATTTCATCAAAGATTTTGTATAGTCCAGGAACATAGGTGATTTCCCTCTGGTTCATGCCTATATCTTCATCAAAAACCCACATTTGCTGAAAGGCAAAAATAAAAACAGAATGCAGCAAACCATTGTAAACATAAAACTCAGCTGTTTATACAAGACTGAAAGTGAAAGTGCGAGCTAAAAACTGTCACCAATTATTTTCTGACAACTGAGTAATCAATAAATTGACAAATTCAGCTTTAAACTATTTTGTTGTTTTTCGATATGTTTTTTATAAATATATATAAACTTCAATACCCTCTAATCAATACATAACCCATTATGGAACACTAAAGCTTATAACTGAAACTGACTACTATAATTCCTGTACAGTTAACATCACCAACACTAGTGGTTGGGGAATTGGGTTGGATACAACACTATTTTTGAATAAAGAATTAATACAGAGGAAACATTATTGGACAATGAATATATATATAGAGAGAAGTAAACTTAAGTTTTTTAAAGACAAAGGTCAAGTAAGAACTTGTGTAACAGTATAAGATGACATAAAAGTCATGTCAGCCCAGTCCATTTTCTGTGAAGCAACGCTCTACACCTGGTCTAGTAAAACACTTTTGTTCTCCCTAGTTTGGATTTAAATTAGTCATTTAGCCTGTAACTGGAAATGTTTTGTGCAATCATGAGTTATGACTTAAATGTAATTTTAATGTGTTAAGACTACATCTTTGAACTGTATTATCTGTCTGTTTCAGTGACACCCTGTTGGTGCCAACAAAGTGTCTCCCAGCAGGAATAGCTAAAACATTGACCAGCTTAATGCTACTACTTTTATCACACCTGGGTGGTACAGAAAATGTTACAAAATGATACTGTGTTCTCAGCAGGCAGACTGCCAGGGCCACTTTTACAAAGAAATACCCAAAGGTGCTCCTAAATTTAGCAATGTTTATGAATTAAAATGTATGTCTGAGAGGCCCTTGTCAGTCTACACCTCAAGTCAACAATGGAAAGCCGTTTGCTAAGGATTCACCTGGGTGATGGGCTCCACTGTGCCAATGTATGTGTCTGGACGGAGAAGAATGTGCTCTAGTTGGGTCTTCTTCTGATACACTCGCTCCACAGACAGCTTGGAGCCTGCCTTGTCTTTCTTGGCCCCCTCCATCTTGCCAGTATCACCTCTGCCATTCGCAGCCTCCTGTTTGACAGAATAGTTTTTGTTATTAGTAGATGTATGACTCTGTTTAAGCCCCAGGCCCTGCGAGAAAAGACATCAGATTATCAGTGCTAACCACCATACGGAGAAAGGCCTGGTCCTCTCTCTGACTTTGTGAGCTTAGTGACAGACAGTTCACAAAAGCAAAATACTGGCCATCATACTATAAATGGAAGGCAGGAGTGAGCTTTAAACCTTCTCTCTCTGATCCAAACTACAGTAACACTTGTCCAATCTAAATATCAAGGTCTCAGCATTGGTGACCACTAGATTCAAGGTTTTCAAAAAAAAATTCAGTTAATTAATGAGAACCCCTATTAATAAAACAGATATATTTGTGAGTTGAATTTAACATTTCATACAAAAGAAAAAAAGTAAGTAAGTAGTAAGTAAAAAATGAGCCATCTGCCTCATTCTTCTCAAAAAAAGACCCTTGTTAATGTGAATCAAATAAATAAAAAAGTGTGGCTCAAGCTCAGAAAGTAGCTTCAGAAAGTATATTAGACTCCTTCAGTTTTTGTACACTTTGTGTTGTAGATTAAATACTAGATGCCCATCAATCTACACTTGATAACCCATGATGACAAAATGAAGATGTATTTTTAGAAGTATTCAGATTCTTCATTCAGTACTTCATTCAGTTGCTTATTTGGCAGTAATTACAGCTTTGAGTCTCTACAAACTTTGCACACCTGGATTTGGGCAGTGTTGTTGTGGCTGTATGCTTGAGTCATTGTCGTGCTGAGTGGTGAATCATCAACTCATTCTCAGCATGCACTCTGGAGCAGAAATTTCCTGAAGTACTTCTCTGTGTTTGGTTGCATCCATCCTTCCCTCAATTCTGATCAGTCTCCCTGTCACTGAGAAGCACCCCCATAGCATGATGCTGCCACCACCATGCTTCACTGCAGGTATGGTATTATGGAGTTGTGCCCAAAGGGTTCAATTTTTATCTCACCAGGGAAGGAAATCTTTTTCCTCATGCTCTCAGAGTCCTCCAAGTACCATTTGGCAAACTTGCTTGCTTTTCATTCAAGTGTAGCTACTATAACCTTAGTGATGGAGTGCTGCTGAGCTGGTCATCCTCCTGAAGGTTCTCCCATCTTTGAAAGGACCTCTGAAGAGCTTTAAGGAGACCATTGATTGATTGATTGATTTTTGAACAAAGTTATGGACATATCTCAACAATAATTAAAGAAAAAGAGGATGCCCCTTACAACAATTTGGAATGCCACATCAAAGCGTTCGGTTACTGAGCATTGCCTGATTTCATTCACAATTTCATCAATTGAAAATCAAATCTACAACACCACTGAGTGCACAAAAATTGAATGTGTCTGAATACGTTGTGAAGCCACTGTATACTAAAACATAGGACTTCAAGTCAGCTGGAGTTGTTTCAACAAACATGTTGTGGGATGCAGAATTGCCTAAACTGCCACTTTTTTTTTCCTTTTCACCCAAATCAAATAGAATTTCCTTCATTCACAAATTTTTCAATCTTTCCAAACCTTTGCTACCCCATGACACAAAATAGCATGAATCCATGACTCCAATCTGTCTTATATCAACAGTCCAGACTGGTGGTGGTGTAATGGTGTAGGGAATGTTTTTGTGACACACTTTGGGCACATAAATACCAATCGATTGTCCTTTATCAGAGTATTGTGGCTGACCATGTGTTTTTCTTTACGGCACCAGTTTACCCATCTTCTAATCTTATAACTTGCAGCATGATACTGCATCATCTCACAAAGCAAAAATTATACATACAGCCGCATATACAGCCACTGGAAGTTTTACATGAGGTTAAAAAAAAGCCTTCAAGACATGATATAAAATTAACAGTACACACAGACAAATAAAAACAGGATTAAAAAGACTTGTTTAAAGGTAGTCTTCCAACACTACACATAAGTATACAAAATATAACCTGTGAGTCTCACAACTACTGTACTGTTATGGGCACCAAATTTAAAAGGCAAATAAAATATATAGCTCTTAAAAATCATACTTATGCCTCTGTATTTTTACTGCCCATGTTAATAAAAGTGGTGGTAAGGAGATTGTAACCAAACAGATCACAAAAAAATGCATAAAATCTGGTATTCAAAGCCATGTCCTCACTGCAATGAACTTAACTGCAGCCCTAAACCAGAACTGAAAGTGAAAATGATCTGACGATGATGAAATTGTCTCCGTGTGAACCTGTGTGTCTGAAAACGGGAATGGGGGGCTCTCAGTCACCATACTGGATATTACTAAGTGTCTGCCCTGCACCGCTGAAAATTCATTCTGTCTGGTTAGTTAAGCAAGTTTAGTTACACATCTAGTAGTTAACTTGTGAATTACTAACTTAGACATCGCGTTTTAACAAGGAGTTCACCCTCACTGTTTCTGGCAGTCAACACGGCATTTTTAGGAATCACCGTGAACAATGAAAAAACTAGTTCAACAGGATGGTGGGTTCACTGAGATGAAACTTGCTGCAATGAATGTATTTGTGCTGTAAAAGAAACTAAGTGTTGGTAAGTTATGGCATACGGTTCTTCTGTCTATGAATGTTTGATTACTTAGTTCATACCCAACTTTATTTTGACGTAAACTACGACCCCCTTGGAGTTGCAGGTACGTTACGGTTGTGTTATGGTCTGTTTTATCCTGAGACAAAAATGCTATGGTAGACTGTGTTTTTCAGCTGTTATCTTCAGGGGTCCCGCATTAAGGCAACGGCCTTTGTAACCCAGCCAGAATTTAAATGGAGACCGCAGCGGGCTGGTCTTAAGAAAGCTTGTCAGTGGACAGGAGAAAAGACACTTGGTACGAAATTTAAATGCTAGCTAAAGCTTGTAGCGTGTACCCGGTGCACTGAGCTAAAGCGAACATAACACTTTTAGATACACTAGAAGCACCATTTGTATTGTTAAAGTATAAGTTTGTAAGCAAGTTGTATATTAAACTAACTTACCATCCAAGACAGACCCCCGCTTCCTGCTGCGCCGTTGGACATATTCCTTTGTGAACCTAATATTTTTGTGATGTAGCTCGCAAAATGTATTCAATTCCAGTGAAATCAAAAGTCCGTCAGCATAACAAATGTCCCAGTAGCTGAAAGATACACAGACCAGTTAATCTCCCATGTTCTGTCTTCGGTTGCTTTAAAGATAATCCTTTGAATGTATCAAAACAAGCGGAGGAGGGGAGTGTATCGCGGCTATTGTTAAAATCGACAAGCGGTGGCACAGTAGGCCTAAACTTCCAACAAAGATGCTAACCGGGCTACTTGCTTCAAAATAAATACTGTACAAAACGCACGAATTAATTGGTTTACAATTTCACGTGAAACCTCAGCAAAATAAAATAGTAGTTAAAATGAAATGCTCTGAAAACGACCGACTTAAATACTTCATTTAGAAATAAAACGACTATTCGCTAGCAACAGCATTCACTGTCCGGCTCCGCCATCTGCAAGACAGACGGCGAATCGTCTCGAGGATAAACCGACCAATCAGGCCGCTGGTTTTCAAAGACACCGGTATGTCGACCAATGAGAAAAGCCAACTTAAATGACTCGTTCTCTTTTTTCAACGCAAGATGGCGACAAAAACACACTCAAGCCTAATCACTGAAAGACCAGACAGTGTGTAATGCAAGGCTATGCCATAGCCTTAATATCGTCTCGACTACTAGAATGCAAAAGATATCTTTATTATACCACCACACATTTCTTCCAACACTCAATCTTCCCATTACAACAATGCGTACATTAATTTGCTTCATTTACAATTATACACAAGAATGTAATTGGAGGGAGCAACCTGAGCTGATGAGGGTTTCAGGGTTTGCAGTGTGGAATTTGTCCATGTATCACAAATTACAGACACATTCACAGTGGAGGCTTATGTTACAAAAACTATGGCTTTGTGGTTAAAACTCTTTACAAGTACATATATTGGACTCAATTAGACTCAATTTCTCATAGGTTTTTTGGCCCTTAGTCCAATCAAAGTTTAAAATATCTGACAACATCTGTACTTTGTGATAGGTAGAAAACTCAGGTTGTCATTAATCCATCATAAGATCATGCATATCTAATCACCCTGTGGGTCTGACACATATTTAAATATTGCACTTATTTGTCAACATACATCAATTTTAGAGCCCAAAACTATCATTCAAACACACAGAACTTGCCAGAGCAGGCAGGAGCAAAAAAGTATTAGAGGTACAGTCTTGTTTAGTAAAGCAACTGTTAAGCATCTTCAAGCTGGATGAGGATTTCAAATGAAGACTCTGTCTCCTTCAAGCTCTGTCTGAACAGCTGAGAGTGCTGCCAGAATGCATCCCCCTCTCCACCACTGAGTTCTGCTACAACGATGAAGTCTGAAGAGCCTGACAGATTGGAGAATGAATGCATCTTCCCATCTAATGGTTCAAACACAGGAGAGGAAATTATTGGGAGGGATCATGTCATACAATCACATTTTGAATACTTTATCATAGAATTACGTAACTATACCTCCAGAGAATTCTTTATTAATCTGGCCTGACTGCAAGTGCCAGCAGACTTTCCCCGAGTGGAAGGTCTGGCTTCTGGCCATGACTGATACAGACTTTATCTTCATTCCAACTGGGGCAACATCAAACTTCCAGCTGATTCGTCCCATAGACGAGCCTTCTGTTCGAGCTATGTACACCTTCAGAAAGAAATACAATCAGGTAAGAACACCTATAGTTGCATGGGGGTCCAGATTTTTCTATTCTCATTAGCTGTATTGCCTAAATATTCTACTGTATTATCCTTTTTCATGTTAAGAGATATTTCCAATCTGTTCTTTATCTTTGTCATATCAAAAATAAATTCAATTACATACATACATATACCCTCTTCTCCTGGCCTAGTAATCAGATTAAAATTACATTTTGTATAATTTCTTTCAATTACCCCGACATTGTCTTCGTGTTATCTGATTTCTTGTTGGGGGTAGAGGGGGAATTATTTTATAAAGAGCTGCAACAGTCAATTAATCATTTAGTGGATAGCAATACAAATAATCTGTAACTATTTTGGCCGATGGCTCAGTCATTTTTCAAGCAAAATGCAAAATTTTAGATTTGCTGGTTGGTGCTGGTAACTTCTCATTTATTTGCTGCTTGTTTTTTATTATTTATGATAGTAAAGTTAGTTTTGGACTGTTTGTCAGATAAAACAAGGAAATTCATCTCTTTGGGCTCTGGAAAGGTAACTTTTTACTGTTGCATATTTAATTGATTTAACGATTACTAGAGAAAATTATCATCAGATTAGTTGCAGCCCTATTTTTTTGTTTTGACACTACCAATGGCAAGGGTCTTATCTGACTCTGGAAGAGCTCTCTTAAGTCTGAGAATATAATGACAATGCCATCTGGGGTATCACAGTTTAGGCTTGGAGACTACAACTTTTTAACAAGAGGCCTGCATCACAAACAAGGGAAGTGGGGTTTGAAAGACATAGCTTTAAACAAGGCAGCAGGGGTCACTGAAAAGAATTTGTGAAGCTGTATTATAGGGAAATATAGGATTCAGTCTTTTGCAGATTAATGAAACAAAAAGACAGGATATCTTGATTTCTGCTGCATCAATTTTGACCATTCTTTTTAAAATCTGTCTCTCGTGTCTTTCCCAATATTACAGATATGCAATTCTAAATCAGTAGAGAGCTCTTTAAGAGTAATAGCTTGCCCTTAATGATCCGAGTTACAGGGTTCTGGACTTCCTTTGTAACTAAGCCGTTTGGAGGTAAATTGCAGTTAATGTAACTAGATGGTTGTATGTCTCCACCAACCAATCAAGTTGCAGGAAATATGACCACATCTCCCCCCTCTGTTCCTTATGTTATATAATCAAATAACGACCAGAAAAGTGTTTGTTGCACAGTGTGTCATAGTGAGGTCCTTCCAGGCAAGTCTTGCAACTCTGCAGCCATCTTGGGACGACCCAGTCAGTTATTTCTGGCTAACAAGACCAGGCTGCTGTCTAAATCAATGGGAGAGCCATGACCTCACTTTTAATTGTTACCAGGACATAGAAATTGCATATATAGGATCACCTGGTTAAAACCACTTCAAAAGTTTGATGACTTTGCCCCAAATTAAGGTTTAAAACACCTTTTTCCCGCATGTTATACTTCTACTGCACGTGTTACACATGATGCATGTCGCATCACTGCAACAACAAAATTAGCTTGATATGTTTCCCGGTTCATCTGACAATGTCTGACATCTTGATATTTGACCTTAGACCACCAAAATCAAATTACTTCATCCTTAGGTCCAAGTGAATGTTTGCGCTAAATTTGACAAAATTCCCTCAAGGTATTCCTGATATACTGCATTCATGAGAATGGCCATGACTGTCATACAGGCGTCTTAACACAAAAGGAATGAAAAATGTTAAGAAAAGAGGCAACACTTCAAACTTGCATTGCTATTTAACTGCTTTGGAATTATACTGAAGCATTCTAAAGCTATAAAAATAAAGCATGAGACTGGAATTTTTCCTGCTATTATTATACATTTAAAAAAGACGTCCTATATTCTTAATTAATTTGCATTTAGAGTGGCTAAATTTTAAGTTACCACTGTTGTGAATTTGTTAAAATTTTCTTGAGATGATTAAGAATATGTTAATTGCTGTGAATCGTAGAATATAAAAAATATGATCTGAACTGAAAAACATGGCTTTCTTAATCATCGTACCATCTGCCAGTCATTTTCCACCTTTCTGAAGACTGACTCCTTCCTCCACACACACTGATCCCAGCTCTGTATGAGCTCAGAGTTGTTTGACAGTCGACAGTACTGGTCTTTGGTGGCACTGTAGCACACATGCAGCAACCGATCATTCTTTTCTTGCTCAGTAGGAGTAAATACATAACCTGCAGCCTAAGAAAAAAACACACAGATACACATTCCATTAGTCAAATACTGACTTGAACAGACATCAAGCAAGTCACCTATCAAGCTCTGATACATAAAGCTATTAGAACATTAAGAGTACCATACTAGTGACTTAGCAATCCCCAACACCAATCTGCCTGTGTGTGGTATGTAATGCAGATGTTTCAGCTTCCAGAATGACCAGAAAACCTTTTCAAAAACTGAAAATAACCGTTGGAATACACTGCATTAGTTTTAGCCAGGTCAACCTAATAAACTGCCACACACAGTGTAAATTATCACTATGATCCTTGGTTTTGAATTAAGATTTAAGTATACAATGGCCAGAATCAGTTGATAGAGAATAAAATTTAAGGGGGGGAAGAGTTAATACATTACATGCAATACATAATTCATGGGAACTTTTTATTTAAAGGAAAATCACTGTATATTACAAGATTTTCATTTTTGTAGCTGTGGCAATCTACCTCTATTTATGTACAGGAAAACTAACTGTGCACAACATTTGGACTAAATAGAAGTTACTGGCAACTTAATTTACATGTAATAACCATCACAAATATTGTTTCTAGCCTAATATTGATCCAAGGCCAAACATTAATTGATTTTTTCGTGATCGGAAAGTATCTACTGAAATGTCTATTAAAACAGACACAGTATAATGAACTATAGCAGTAGATACATATACCTGAGTGGAGTGAGCTCCATTATAAAACTATAATGTATTGTACCTGTGCTGAGGTCCCTGAATCAGCCACTCTGGTCTCTCCCCTTGCAATCCTCCAGGCCAGAGAGCCAGAGTTACGCCCCCCCAGCTCTCCTGGTTTTGGCCTCTTGGGGGAAATAAACTCCACCAGCTCGACAAGCAGCCTCTCTGTCAGGACCTTCTTCCTGTCTGGACTCAGGGACTGCTGTCTCTTCATTCATATCAGAGAAGACAGAATGTGACTTACATCAGAACCACTACAGCAATTAGTATTAAATGCAGGATTAAAGGGTTATGGCTTACCACAGCATTGAGCCCATTGATAGTATGAAGCAGCCAGGCCTCTTGAACCCTGGTTCTTCTTGACAAAACCTCTGAATGTTTGCAGGAATACCGCCATGTCACATCCACCACCTGCACACACACACGGTAAACACTGTACAGCTGTTTGTTGATTGGCTCTACTTAATAATATAATTTAACTTCCACATAAATGAAAAGACTTGATTTGCACTCATATTTTTTAGAATACATTCACGGTACTGTATGTCCAGACTTAAAACAATTCATGATTAAAAACACCCTCATACAAAAATAGAACAAAAAAGTTACTCTACTATCCTTCAAAAAAAAACAAAGTGACAATTTTCATCTCTCCTTTTACTTGCCCAGATATCACCAAAACTATCAATTCTCTATTAAAACAAAGGAAAAGATCTACAGATAGAATATATCTGAATTTCATTATGGGACAATGTTTCCAAGTGTTGGTCTCTCTTTCATTTGCTCTCCTGCGCACACATGAAGATGCACAGGCAGACGGGTGACACAATACACATTTCTGCCAATGGTTTTACATTACTCCACTGATCTACAAATGGCAGTGATGTGTCAAGAAGTGCAGCACTATACCCAATAAAGACAGTGAAGAAGGCTGCTAGTAAGTAAGGTGAGGTCAAAGGCGTGTCATGACATGACATGCCGTGTGACACAACAACATCAGCGTTCCACCCTGTCGGCTGTCTAAATTCGGCATTGCAGCTACCTCCACTGCTGGCTTAAAGGCAGAACAACAATGCCCCTTCATTCTGTGTTCATACCTTTATAGAGAACAGTGAGGCGGAATGAAGGTACAACATTGCCACAGGCTGTATAAAGGGAGCTAATGCAGGTTTAAGAAGTGCAAGAGGAATTACCTTTAAAAATGTTTTATGAGAAAAGAAAGATAGGTTACTACTACAAAGCTTCTACACACTTGTTAGACCCCAGGGATGCATTCAGTGTGTTTGGTGTGAATCACTGAATCACAGAAACAGAAACTTTGTTTCTGTAGCTTTTATAAAGACATATTTTTTATTATCCAAAAATTCCATAATAAGACCAAGCCAACAACGAATGTTGGTATACTGTGTGTATACAAATTCTGACATATTCCTCTGTGCCATAGACCTCCATTGTTGTCAAGAAGCCAGTACACCATATACGTATTAATCTACAGCTATACAGTAAGTTATTCCAAACATTTGCATAATGTCCTCCTGTTTGAGCTACATTTGTTAAGATGATTCAGTGGGCAGCCATTTTAGGAGGCTACTGAGCCATTTTTTAATCAGACTTTACATTTGTGAGCCAAAAGATTGATTGGAACTACGAGATTGGGCTGTTCCATAGTCAGGGCAGGGTGCAAAGCGTTGTAAGAGGGACTAACAAATGGTAGGTTTTGGTCCTTTCATGGGATTCACTGACAGTAAGAAAGATATACAACATAAGCATAATTTTTATCCTTTAAGAGCATCATATTTGCAAAAGAATAGTAATAGCAGTATGTGTCCATTTCTCTGACCTGGTCCTTAGAGAAAGCCAGAACATAGGCCAGTTTCTTCCCCCAGCCGACTTCATACAGTAGAGGCTTATCACAGATGTTCTCACATGAGTCACAGTGCAGCCAACGACGCTGAGAGACAGAGTAAATTTCTGTCCACACATGGTCTGAAACAACATGGAGAAAAAGACTGATTTTCACTGAACCTTTCGCACACTTTCACACTCTATATTAGTTCTATCTATCTATCTATCTATCTATCTATTATTAGTTCTGATATCCAAGTAAGTATGACTTTAATCTTGAGAAACCTAACGACATTACAGTACAATTAGGATCTTAAATTTGTACTATTTTAATGGCGGAAATAAAAAATCGGGTCACAGTTTGGTACAGAATTCTATTTTGAAGGCAGAGGGAAGAGAAGTAAAATTGTATGCAGACCATCCCAAAACATTAAAAGGGTTAAGCATGCGAGGTAATTCTTGACCTTTTGAATAAGTGAAGAATTACTAAAGAATATAACTAAAACTCATTGCACAATGAGTGTTTTTAGCAGGTCTTTCAAGCAAGGTGAGGGAGGTTTCGCTGCAGGTTTTACAGCCCCACGGCTGCTACATACAGTCCTGCCAACACACACTGAAACTCATTGCTCTGGTGCGTAAAATATGAATAGCAAAAATACTGATTAATATTCTGAGGGGACTCCTAGTCAACAAATTCTGTGATGTTGACAAACGTGATGACATGTCCCTAATATGCTAAATTCTGTATGCACATATACATAAACATCTGGTTTTCCTTCTTGTGCAGAGAATCTCATTAGTAAAGCAAGAGCTACATCTGTCAGTCATGTACATACCTGTGCTGTCCCAGATATACCTGGCCTCAAGGCCAAGGGCCCTGCAGCACAGGGTGAAACAGTTAGCCCACTCTCCACAACGCCCCCTCCTGGTTTCTAGCAGCTTCTCAGGATTGTTGTATCTGGTATTGACAGAACAGAGAACGAATGCATACAAAATCTAAGTAAAGTCAAACAGTCATTATATTCTATGTGTTTTATGGTCAAATTCATTCATACGCTATGCATGCTTCCAGGAAATCCATTTTAAAATGTGTTAACAGTGAATGCTACAAAATTAACGTCTGTGACTTAACAAAGAAATGCAAAAGAAATGAATAATAATAGCTCTCACTGCCTGACTTGTTCTGCAATCTATTCCAATGATCTTAAATCTACCCTTAAAACGAGTCCTAAACTCACTCAGTGCAGTGGTAGGAACTACACAAAATATCACACACACAAACCTGGGGAATCTAGTGGAGAGCCTGCAGCCTTGACAGTAATGGTTCTCCACTCGCTGAGCTCCCCAGCGGAGGTCGTCAGTGCTGGGACTGAGGGAGCCGGCATTCTGGGTTGAACCTCCACAGCTGCTGCAGGGCAAACAATCAACCCAGGAGAAGAAGTCCTGTTTGAACCACCTGAGTAACTCCAGCACCAGGAAGTCCTCTATTCCAAGTTTACATTCTACAAACAGGAAAGCAAGTTTGTTTCTCATTGAATCACTGTGTAAAGGAGCATTTAACAATTATGTTTGTTTGCAGACAGTTCGACTCAGATATACAGTACATGAATTTAGTTTGAATGAGTGAGGGGACTTCACCTGGGTCAGCCTCTTTAGCCTGCTTCAGCTTGTGTTGAGCAGCAGAGGACAGCTGCTGGTGAGGGATGTGACTCTTAGCTTTCTGCTGCAGCGCAGGGTTTTCATACAGCATCACATGTTGGAAGTTTGACTGGAGAGTCACAAAGAAGCTCATACTGCTCTCCTGACAGAGGGACAAGAAAATATACAGGTCAGTATCCAACCAAGAGTAATGAAAAAAAATAGTGAAAGTGTGGCAGTTTCTAAATCACTGAGGAGTTACATATACATGTTCTTCAGTGATGTAAGGCACTGTAAGAAAGTGAAATTATTTTTGACACCACCTCCCACAGTAATATTTTTTCTACAGTCCCTAATGATAAAAAAAGAAGGTTGAACTGAAATTTGTGTAACAGTAGTGATTTATCCTAAATCCAGGCTAAGAAATCTTTTTAATTAACTGTTCCACATACCAGCAGCCACATTATAAATGTTGTATACACACAAAATCAGGGCATGCTGTAAAACCATCTCACCGTCTCTTCCTATTCTGGCAAACTGCAGGACATGTACTGGAGTTTCTAATTACTAAAATGAGATGCCCATCATAGATTTGTATATATTCAATATCAAATAAAAATTGATCTGAGCCAAATAAAAAAGTGAGCAAAGTGAGTTAAGGTGTGTTTATCCTCCACTGTGATCCTGCTGCAATGCCACCACAGCTAAATGCTAGAAATCTACTCAGTCACAGTTTCTGTATCTTTACCAAGGATGGTGGCTGTAGCGGAGGTGGTGAAACTGGTTGGGTGGAAGCAGCAGCAGAGCTCTCTGGTGCTGCAGCTGAGGCTGAGGCAGCAGTGGTATGAGCAGTGGGCTGGACAGGCTGTTCTCTCTGAAGCCTCTGATCCCTCTCTGCTGCTATGGATTCCCTGATGAGCTTCAGCTGTTCTACTGATGCAGACTTGGGGAACACCAAGTGGGTCTCAGCCTGAAAAGAGGTGCAATTGTATATGGTATATTATTTTTGCACAGTAAGGCCACAGATGACCAAATAGACTCTAGGCAATGAAGTGATGCAACAGTGACAGTTTTCTAGTAATTACCTCCTCAAATCCCATCTCAAAGAGACATTCTACAGCTCCTTTGATGGGCAGCAGCTTGGTGGAGAAAGTAGGATTGCCTATGCGGATCGACCTGTACTTTTCCTCATTGGGATACCTGTGAGGAGATGGCATCAAATGAGGAAATAACAGGCTCAAGGCTTTTCAGAAAAAAAAAAAAAAGTTTTGTCACTCTGTGGTGTGAGACAAATTACTATGTACACACCAGAGAATTATGTGTTCATTTATGTTATATTACATATACACAGAAATTATAAATTACATTTATATTCATATTTACTCATTTGACAGACGCTGTTATTTATCCAAAGCAGCCTAAAATCAGTGTCTTTACATTGGCGTTGCCGTTATAGTGCTCAACAGTCAATCAAAACTTGTTTTACTGATATTTGCTTTACCGTTGCACACAAGTAGGCATTTTCTATAAATGTTTACAAAATGTTACCTCACTCCACCGCTTGTATTAGACCGTGACTTTCGAGATATTGAGATATTAACGATATACAACTGCTTCCTGGTGAGAAAACCCAGACAACATAAAGTTCTTTTAGGAGTAGACGCCCGATTAACAAGGCCAGATAAAAATGCCAGATTTTGTTTAACATAATTTGGTTTAAGACTGTGTGTCGCAACAACAACAACGACGACGACGACAACATACAACGGGGACCAAGTACAGCTTGTTTTACTGTCACATAGACTGACTTTCATGGCATGAAGTTAGCCACTGAATTTGTGATGTACAAAATACTGCTAATACAATCTCAACGTAACACAACACATGTCAACTGACCGCTGCCAAATTTTGTTGCTAAGTTCACAACCTTACCTTAAAATATTGTCCGCATATGTAAGTAGCAACTTGGCGACGTCTAGAAAGACTTCATTTGAATTCTCACATAATGTTGTAACGGCTGGTGACACAGCCATACTGGTATTTCTTGTTCAACCTGAAGTGTCCTTTCGATTTTAAATATGATAGCTAATGCTATTTGAGCAACTGCGGCTTACAATGTTTGGGGTCCTGGATTAAGCTGCCCCATCAACGCCTGAATAAGTGTTTGCATCTTTGAAAATATTGTATATAATTGTGCTTTTCTGTAATTAATTTTCATTGGACACTTACATCTGTTATCGTGTTAGTGGTCTAACATTTTAGACTGAATACAAGTTAAATACAAGTTAAACGGGAGTGGCGTAAATACAGACTATCCGAAGTTACAGGCAGGAAGAAAAGAAGAAGGCAAATTTAGGGATGGAGTGGATTTCTCGTATGAATATTTTCAATCGATTACACATTTAGTAGTGCTCTGTCGAAGTAACAAACCTATGGTAGAGAATATTTCAGCGTTAGTTTTGTAGATGTACCCTCTCATATTCAGAGGGCATTAACCGAAGCTACAAGCTAGGCGTCAAACTTGACAGAGATAACAGCATGTCTGCTTTACCACTGTCCTGTTGGGCTAAACTCCAATGGAGATCACACAACATAAGGGCACTTCTACAAAAGACTACATGTATTTATCCCAACCAAGACTCCAGGCGTCACAGCTCTGGACAGCAGAGAAGGAGAGTTGTTATTACTGGCATTGGGTTGGTGTGTCCTCTGGGCACAGGGACTGCTCTGCCCTGGGACCACTTGATTCAAGCTCAGAGTGGGATTGTTGCTCTAGACTCAGAGGAGTACAAGACTGTTCCCTGTAAAGTGGCTGCTCTGGTAAGCAGAGGAACTGAAGAGGGCCAGTTCAATGAGGAAAGGTTTGCCTCTCGTGGGGAGATCAGCAGTATGTCACCAGCCACTGTGATGGCCCTTGGAGCTGCCCAGCTTGCCCTGGAGGACTCAGGGTGGTACCCCAAAACCCCAGAGGAACAGCTCAGTACAGGGGTGGCTGTTGGCATGGGCATGGTGTCACTGGATGAGATTGCTCGCACCTCCACTGCCTTCCAAGAAAAGGGCTACAACAAAGTCAGTCCCTTTTTTGTACCCCGCATCCTTGTCAACATGGCTGCTGGGCACATAAGTATCAAACACAGATTAAAGGGTCCCAATCATGCTGTGTCCACAGCATGCACCACAGGTGCACACGCAATAGGTGATGCTGCCAGATTCATTGCCCACGGGGATGCAGTTGCTATGGTTACAGGGGGAACAGAATCCTGTGTAGGGCCTCTCTCAATAGCTGGGTTTGCCAGGGCCCGTGCCCTCGCCACCAAATGGAATGACAACCCCCCACTAGCCTCAAGACCCTTTCACCCAGAGAGAGAGGGCTTTGTGATGGGTGAAGGTGCTGCTGTACTTCTGCTAGAGGAGCTGGACCATGCAGTGAAGAGAGGAGCCAGAATCTATGCAGAGGTCCTGGGCTACGGACTGTCAGGGGATGCCAGCCACATCACTGCACCCACTGCAGATGGGGATGGTGCATTCAGGTGACTAATTTTAGGGTTTTTGAAAGCAGATACTAATTTACATATATATTCAATATTTAACTCTTTTATTATTAACTGTGTCTGCTGTTTGATGCTGAGCAAAAAAAAATGTTGTTCAGAGGAATTACAGAGTTATATGTGATAATTCTCTGTGGGTTCCTTTTGCTTTCCCATCACTTTACACATTATCATTTGATCCACTGCTAATATAAAAAATATTGAGCGGTTTTAATTAGATGTAGGAACACCGTAACATTACTAAAAAAAAGTACGTTGTGGCAAGAAAAAAATTCATCAGGCACGTGTTAACAAATCCCCAGGTTAAACAAACTATTTGGGAAAAAGAAAATTAGGTAAAATCATCTCCCAGACTGTCTTTTGTGAATATCCATCACACTACAGTCTGACCTCCTGTCTCAGCTTTGATGCTCTGTAGTTGTGGGGACATAGTTTTCCTGTGCAAAGAGGATTTTATTTTCATCTCCAAATAAAGTGGTGTAGATAAATCTAGTTTTACTGTTGGATTGTTTACAACCTGTGTAACTGTCTGACTGCACCTCTCTTGCCACATCAGGCTTTGTTGAGAATCTGGGAATACAGTAACAATGCTATTGTATGATGAATACAATGCTATTGTTATTGGTGGATATAATAGCTAGAAAAATCATATCCAAATTGTAATAAACCAGAATTGTGCTTTAATTGTCTGACTACTGTCTCCATAGGTGCATGTCTGCCGCCCTTAGAGATGCTGGCATCTCACCGTCAGATGTAACATATGTGAATGCTCATGCCACATCCACACCTTTGGGTGATGCGGCCGAAAATGCAGCCATCAAAAGGCTCTTCCAGCAAAGCTCTGAGAGCCTGGCCGTTTCCTCCACCAAAGGAGCCACAGGACACCTGCTTGGGGCTGCAGGGGCCCTGGAGGCTGCATTCACTGCTCTGGCCTGCTACCATGGGGTCCTGCCCCCAACTCTCAACCTGGACCGCACCGAGCCACATTTTGACTTGAATTATGTTCCCTGCACAGCGCAGCCATGGCAGACTCAGCGCCGACGGGTCGCCCTCACAAACTCATTTGGATTTGGTGGCACCAATGCTTCACTGTGTCTTGCCAGTATCTAACAACACACTGAGACTAATTCTTGACTTTTTATTAGAAATCAGATCTGATCCTATGCTTTACCTCTGTTACAACAGAGTTTCACTGATTGAGTATTTGTCAGTAGAATTGATCAGTCATGCTACTTGTTGTTTGTGGGAAATTCTTATGAACTCATAATGTGAATAATGTGAATTTAGAGAGGGTTCTACACAAGTTTGGAGCATTTTTAACTCCTGATATTTCAATAAAAGCTGCAAAGATGAAAAACTCTGCGGAAAGCACTGAAGCCTTGTAATATTTTATTGTTGCCAATGTTTTTGTCTTTGACATGACATTGATCCAATTTATGTGTATTGCACAGAAAAAGAAAACAGTGGATATAAACCAAGGTAAATAATTTCAGAACTTTTTCCACCTTTAATGTGACCTTTAACCTGTACATTTCAATGGAAAAACAAAATCAAAACAAAATCTTCTTTTTTTGGGGGGGGGGGGGGGGAAAAAAAAAAAAAAAAAAATTAAAAACTAAAATAATATGGTTGTATAAGTGTGCACACCCTCTTATAACTGGATGTGGCTTTGTTCAAAGTTAACCAATCACATTCAAACTCATGTTAAATAGTAAATCAGACTAACCCCAAACAAAGTTCAACTAATCTAGTAGGATTTTCCTGACATCTACTTAGTTGCCTCTTACAGCAAAAGCCATGGTCAGCAAAGAGCTCACAGAGCATCAAAGGGGTCTCATTGTTGAAAGGAATCAGTCAGGACAAGGGTACAAAAGAATTTCCAAGGCATTAGACAGACCACGGAATACGGTGAAGACAGTCATCAACAAGTGGAGAAAATATGGCACAAAAGTGACATTACCAAGGACTGGAAGTCCTACCAAAATTGATGAAAAGACAAGGACTGGTCCAGGAGGCTGCCAAGAGACCCACATCATCATTAAAGGAGCTGAGGGAATTTCTGACGAGTTCTGGTTCTGTACTTGATGTAACAACAATCTCACATATTCTTCACACGTTTGGGCTATGGGGTAGGGTGGCAAAATGGAACCAAGAAAAACATTCGAGCCAGGCTAAATTTTTCAAAATTTAGACAAAAACAACACTGCATATCACCAAAAGAACACCTTACCCGCAGTAGTGGCAGCATCATTCTTTTTGGGGCTGTTTCTCTCAGCTGGAACTGGAGCTTTAGTCAAGGTGGAGAGAATTATGAACCAAAGCATATCTCCTGATCAACAAAAGAATGGCTTCAACAGAGGAAGATTAAAGTTTTGGAATGGCCCAGCCAGAGCCCAGACCTGAATCCAACTGAAAGTCTGACAGATTTGGAGCACTTTTGCAACAAAGAGTGGGAAAGGTTTGCCACGTCAGGATGTGCCATGCTGATAGACTCCACCCACAAAGACTGAATGCTGTCATAAAATCAAAAGGTACCTCAACAAAGTATTAGTTAAAGGGTGTGCATATTGATGCAATCAGGTCACTGTATGGTCCCCATCCCCCCGAGGCTTCATGGGAGGCATTCAGTTCAACTGATCAGATTTAATTGATCTGATTTAATTGTGTCAAATGCATCAGCCAAAGGTTACATTTTCAAATGTGTTGTTGCCTTAAAAATATTCAGATAACAAAGATAGAGTATACAGCAGAGAAAGATTCAATTCAATTCAATTCAATTCAATTCAATTTATTTATATAGCGCCATATCACAACAACAGTCATCTCAAGGCACTTTTCATATAGAGCAGGTCTAGACCATACTCTTTAAAATAGGTATTTACAGAGAGAGACCCAACAAATCCCACCATGAGCAGCACTAGGTGACAGTGGCAAGGAAAAACTTCCTTTTAAGAGGCAGAAACCTCGAGCAGAACTGGACGCAGGGTGGGCGGCCATCTGCCTCGACCAGTTGGGTTAAGAAGGAGAGGGGGGGGGGAGAGGGGGGAGAGAATAGCGAAAGAAGAACATAGCATAACACAGGTTCCATATCAGATGTAAGGTGAGGTAATACAGTAATACAGCAGTAGTAATGATAGTAGTGATAATTAAAGTATTAGCTGCTAACACAGCAATACAACTAATAGCAGTGTAAGTAATTTGTAATTCTAGCAGCAGGTGTTGAGTGGAGTTGTAGGAGCAGCAGGAGACTTGTCATCACAGATCAGACTCTACAGCTCCAGAGGCAGAAATACCTGCAGAAAGAGACAGAAGAGGAGAGAGAGACGGAAGAGCACAATACTACAGGAAAGGGAAGATATTGAGTTAGTAACATGTATTTATGGGATATGAATCCATACTGATGGAGAGAGAGGGAGAGAGAGGGGGAGAGAGAGAGAGAGGAGCTCAGTGCATCATGGGAGATCTCCCGGCAGTCTAGGCCTATAGCAGCATAACTAAGGGATGGTTCAAGCCTGATCCAACCCTAACTATAAGCTTTATCAAAGAGGAAAGTTTTAAGCCGACTCTTAAAGGTACAGAGGGTGTCTGCCTCCCGGACCCAAACTGGGAGAAGGTTCCACAGTAGAGGAGCCTGATAACTGAAGGCTCTGCCTCCCATTCGACTCTTAGAAACTCTGGGAACCATCAGTAAACCAGCATTCTGGGAGCGCAGAGTCCTGGTGGGATTGTAAGGGACTATGAGATCTTTAAGGTAAGATGGAGCCTGACCATTAAGGGCTTTGTAAGTGAGAAGAAGGATTTTGAATTCTACTCTGGATTTGACTGGGAGCCAATGTAGAGAGTCTAACACAGGAGAAATATGGTCTCTTTTCCTAGTTCCTGTCAGTAATCGTGCTGCAGCATTTTGAATCAGCTGCAGAGTCTTTAGAGACTTGTTGGGACAGCCTGATAATAATGAATTACAGTAGTCCAGCCTAGAGGTAACAAATGCATGGACTAGTTTTTCTGCATCTTTTTGGGACAGAAAATGTCTAATTTTGGAGATGTTACGCAGATGAAAAAAGGCAGTCCTAGAAGTTTGTTTTATGTGAAAGATGGAAAACACTCTCATTGGAGGAGCTTAAAAGGGATATTTCTGCTTGTGAAACAGTTTGGAGGGGATATGGCCCTGACAGGGACTGGACTTATCTTACATGATCTTACAAGGTCCAGTTTCTAAATTTATTATTTGCTCATTTGATAAAATAACCATCACTGTGAAAAGTTTGTGTGTGGTACCAGCAGATGGTGCTGGCCCCTAACAAGTAATGTATTTAGTTTTAATGTACACTTTCAGTACATTTCAGACATTTTGGTAGACAGTGCTGTTGATATAATCCTCACCTTACACCATGAAACAAAGGAGACACAGGAGATCGAGATCCACTGGAGTAAATAACGAAAATAATTCAATGTAAAGGGTTATATGATGCCGTTAGCTTCTTATATCCATCCTGTATTTTCTTTAAACAGGAACAGGACTCAGACTCCAAAAAGCTCTGACAATCTACTACAATAGGTAGCTGATTTCAATACCATCTAAATGGAGGAAACATGACACAGTAGTGCCTTTTGTAATCACTTATGATGGTAGTTTCCTAGCCAAGACCTCTTTTGGCCTTTTTCTTAAGCAGTGAGTAAACAACAATGAGAAAGAGAGGTAAACTGGAGAACAAAGTGGCATTCTGTCAGGGTTGAAACGAGAGGAGAGGGACAGTTTTCCAAACTGTTACCTTTCTACTAAGTTTGCACAACACTTATTCTGCTGCTATATACTGAAGAAGAGATACAGTTCTTTTCCGGCTGTGTGGGGGAGACATAATATCTAGGAGTAAACATCAAGTTTTGATTTGGAAGCACATACATCCCTGTAGACCTGATGGTTAAACATATGTTTTTAAACTGCTCCATGAAGATTTTTAGAGAGTGTGAGTAAAACTGATTTCATATTTAACTGTAAAGCTGAACAATACTTACTGAAAATGCATTGATACATTGTTCAGTAACATTTTAGAGCCATATAAATGAAAATATTTTTTGCAGTCACTATTGACCAGTGGAATGAAAAGGGTTAAGTACACCTTAAAAGTTAAAATGGCAACCTGCAGTAATATGGTCTATGGGGAGATGGGAAGATACCCACTCTGTGCTGCAGTTAAAAAGAGCATTACTGGCAACTCTGGGAGGTTCACAGAAAAAAAAACTGTTGAACAGAGGTTTCAAGATCAGTGGCAAAGTGAGCTCAGTAGTATGAGATAATTATGTTGCATTTAAACATGAGCTTTAACTGGAAAAATAGCTGTTGTTCATTCATTCATTCTGTATACCGCAGAATATCTTTATCTTAACACTGAGCAGCAAGATGGTTCCAGGCTGATTAATGTTCTTTGGCTCCTTCTAGTCGAATTCCAGAGCTGGTGCAGGTGGATTGATCAAGGACTTACAGTGGCCCAGATCTTGCTCCTTGGATTTAGTACTGGTGGTGTCTCTGAGGTGGGGGTCGATTTCAACCAATATATATATATATATATATAGATATAGATATAGATATAGATATAGATATATAGATTACATGAATTATTATTATGGGGGGCACAGTGGTCCTGTGGCTTTTCTGTGTGAAGTTTGCATGTGCATGAGGCAGAGGAGTGAATTCTGACACTGGAACCTTGCTTTCATGCTCTGTACTGTATGTAGCTGGCTTGGACCTCTTGCTCTGTGTTCCACTTGATGAATATTGTACCATCATGGCTGAATTTAATAACATGATGTAAAGCCAGGACCAGATGATGAATTGCTGTACTGGGGAATGTCTTTCCAGACCCATTTTTAGAGATTACGTTTTATTAAGTCTTCTGGATGTCACATTCAGCTAATGAATAAATCAATTATTCATTCATTTTTTAATTTGAAATAATCTGACACAGATAAATGAGAGAGCACAAGCTTTTTTTCTGGGTTAGAAAGGAAAGCCCAACATCTTCATGGGGAAGATTTTGGCCTCAGGACCTACTCTGTGTTCAGCTCTAGTTTCTTACCATGATTCACAGTGTGTGTGTATTTCTTACTCTCAGTTTTGTATCTTTGCGGGGGGAGCTGACATGCACAATGGTTTTGTTGTACATCAGGTACAACAGTAGCAGGGTCAGAATTCTCCACCTTTCCGTAATATCAGAGGAGAACTTACAGACTAGACAAACATGTAACATTAAGATGATCAGACTTGAGGATGGGGACCCTGCAGAAGCACCACTGTATTGCGATTTTGTCTTCCCCCCTGCCCTTGGTTCTCTGAGAGCTAAGTGTACCCATTCCACCACTTCATTTACAAATAGTGCCTTAGCTGGGAAGGAACTATTGATTCCTAATGCTGTAATGATGATGACTTCGGTTCACGTTATTCCCTTTTCTCTTCCCTTTTTTTTATACCCCTGCCATCTAATTAGAGGTTATCCAAGCTGAATTATGATCGCCATAGCAACAGAGTCACCATGCATTCCTTTGATATCACCCTGTCCCACAGGGAGCACAGCTTATCACCAAGTTCTAAAATTAGACCTCTCCTCTCTCTCTGTGGCACATTCTGGATGGCCTTCATTCCTCAGCTATGACCATTATTCAGGTTCAGTGTTAGCCTGTTGCTCACTTATGGAATCCTGGAGTTTCAGGCTTTATTAGATCAGTCAAACTAACCCAGGATATTACACTAATAGTCTTTGTTAAACACATTATAATGGAAGTGAATTTATAAACATCCTACCAGTTGAGGCATAACCACACCCTAAATTATTTTTTGCATAATTTTTGAGTTTTGAGTTTGTTGGCACATGATGTTGATACTGGCAATTTGTCTGCCGAAATTCCTATCGGGTATATTGGATAATAATAATATGCTCCTCTGTTGCTGTGTTTGAATATGCTGGAAGAGAGGCTTATAGAATTTGAGGGTGTAGTTACCCTTAAAAGCAATGGTTCCCAATCTGGAGGTTGGGACACTTTGAGGGGTCTTGAAGATGAATCAGAGAGGTGATGAGATGACTGGCAAGAAAAAGAAACCTACTACACTAAATCAAGTGGGTCATGAGTTGACTTTGCCTTGTTTTAAAGGGGAAAAGGGTTTTGAAGGTCAAAAGGATTGGGGTATTGGGGTGCCTTAAAAAACTACACCAGTTTTGCATATTTCAGGCCATTCATTTCCAGGTACATATATTTAACAATGAACTGAAACATCAAATGTATGTTTCGATCAAGCAGTTTTTTATATTACATATGTTGCACAGCTGCATAATCCCAAGTCACCCATCTTGTATATGACAGACACTGATGTCACATTGTCATGTGACATGTACACAAAAAGTTACAAACATGTGAAAAATGGTCAGTATTTTAGTCAAGTGCTGTAACAATAAACCACGTGTCAGTGCAGACAGAAGAGGTCAAGGATGGTGCAAACTGCCATACATGCCACAGTTGTTGCATCAGATTTGACCACAGATGAAGGACTTGCTCTTTCACAGCGCATACTACTAGTAGTACTTATGATATCCCCACTTCAGCTCTTGTTTTGATTGAAATGTCAGCAGAAGTGGAGGCGTGATCACTGATTGATATGTGTATAATTAACTAGCTTCCTGAACAAAGAGGAATGTGTCTACTATCACCTCACAAAGCTGGGTAATAATAATTGACTCTAGCCCTGTAATCACTGCAAATTCAAACCAATCTGTAAACTTCTGGTTAACCTCTGGGGAAGTGTTTTTCTACACAATCTACAGACAGAAACACTAACTTCAGCAAAGGTATAAATATAATTCTACATGTCTTAAAATTCTTAGTAAGTAATATTGCAATATGATGGTGTTATGGTACAAAAGCCAAAGTCTTTTTTCCCTTCCCCTGGCTCACAGGCCTTGAGAATGAGTGAAAACTACATAAGGTCTAATTTTACACAAATGAGGTGTTCTTGTGAGAACCTGACTTCAGACAAACAACCATAATCACCCCATCTACATATGAGGGAACATAAAGTCACCCTGGAGTTGTGCACATTCAAAGAGAGAATTAAAAATTATAGATATAAAATGTGTGTGTTCAATAGGTGTGAACATGATGAGAAGTTTCAAGGTGGCACAATAAGTCAATAGAAAAATGGAAGTGGACAAAACTTCAACTTGACAGCACAAATGGAGGCAGAATTTGAAGTGTTTCAAAAATTCACACTTGACTCTCTTCATAAACGAACAGTGATGTGAGGAAAAAGGAATAAATTGGAGGGGTAGAACCAGAGCTCCTTGAGAGTTGTGAGATAACCCAGCAAACATACCCAACACATACACTCCCTGTGTGGAGTTTAAAATTGGCCTGCATTGGTATCCAACAGAAAGGCCCACACTGGCTCCAAAGGGAAAAATTGCAGTGGGCCCCATGTGGGATAACCTACTGCGGGCTTACATGGGATTATTTTGTGCTTGCCCTCGCACACACGGCCCACAGTAAACCCGCACCAATCCACTGTAGACCTGCACAGAAATGTTTGCTGGCAAGTCAAAGGCTCAGACCTCGCTACAGCTATCTTCTGTACAATTAGCTGTTAGAGGCAAATACACAATGACTACAGTGTTAGTCGGTGAATTCCAGTAAGTCAGGGTGACAACTGTAAACACATGGTTAAGGTTATGGAGTCATGTGTTCGCACTTTTAGAAAACACTGTCAGTGGGAAATGGGAAATGAGCAGGCAGGGTGCTGGGGTTGGGGGAGAAGGGGTTATATCCCCTCGCTCTTCAAAATCCACTGTCTGTTTTTATTCTACTTTAAAAGGAAAAAAGTTAATTCACACACATTCTTACTGCCTGTGTGCTGCCTGAATGTTTCAGTTACAAGGACCTTTCTCAAGACATACACAACAATGAATACAGCCATAGAAAGATCCTTGAAGAAAACCTGCTCTCAGACTTGGATGACAGTTCACCTTTCAGCATGACAATGACAGGAAACTTACAGCCAAGAGCACGCAGGAGTGGATTCAGGACAAGTCTCCAGCCTCTTTTAAACAGACATTCCATCATATTGCCATGAATTACACCCTCATTACACTTCTTGTTTATTCATCAATCAATTAATCAATCAAAGGCAGCATAATGCCACCCCCTGGGTGTGATTTTAGATAGTATGAGGTGTCCCACCATGCTGGCTTTTAAACAGATGTCAATTCGGCTCTGTGAATACCTCTATACTGTGTGCTTTAAAGCAGACATCACAAAAGCTGGAGAGGAAGTGGCATTCCACAAATGTAGAAGAACTGAACCTAACCCAGAAAGATAAAGCCTGATAATATACAGTGTTGAGACTGTTGATCGATGAATTGTGAATGACCTTGGAATGACCTGGTTCATGCATTTATTTGTGATAAAATGTGATCTAACATGATCAAATTTATCAAATAAACTGATATCTCGTAACTCAGTTGTTAATCATTTTGATGAAACCAAAAGGGTTTCATGCTGCATGTAGCCTTGTGTTACTTATAAAACCATCAGGGCGTGAGTAAGGACTAAAAGAAGATAGAAATGCAATACTAAATCACTAGACTGAACAACATGTAAACACTGCCTAATTAACACAAATAAGCTTTACTCTTGCAGATTGTGAGAGCCTGTATTGGCTAATTGGTTTTGTATTGCACACTCTCTCTGGGACATCGCCAAGAAACATCTTCCTCATCATCTCTGTGGCTAATTCAACTAACAGATTGCAGTGAGCAGAAGGAAGGATGAGAGGCTTCTTCCATCTGCTCTTCCTCATACATGGAAGAAGAAGGTCTCAGGAGATGATTCAGGATTGTTAACTGCCAGCCGTCTGGCTGCAGCACTGGTAAAACCTATAAAACTTCTCTGTCTTTTCAGCATGTTTGAATCAAGTTTGTGAGTTTGTGTCACAAAAGCCAAATGAGGCATGTTGTCCCTTTTCCACAAAATATACTCATGAGAATGACAATGGTGTTTTCACAGTCTGTTGATAGTCAAAACAGGATTCTGAAACTACTGGAGCAGCACCATTGTAATGTTTTGACAGCCTCCATGAGCTGTCAGGAATTCAAGACACAAGGGAAATATTTCTCAAACACTGTTCAACAAGCCAATATGGCCAACAAAAGCCCCTCTGTCTTCACTCAAGACACTCACTGTTTAATTAACATTTCACAAACACTACCACAATCCATACTGTCTATCGCAGCTGATCATAGTACCCATTAATATTGATTATCCTGCAATGCACCTATACACTGCAAGGAACATCCAATTTAACAAGTCATTAAGTCTAATTGTCATTAGTCAAGACAGAACAAGAGAGAGTGGTACACTGGTGTCAGGAAAATTGCAATTTGTTTTACAGTAGAAGAGCTTAAAAACATTAAAAGTTAATTAATAAATATGTATCAGAAATCATGTTATGTAAGGATTTCAATATAAAAGCCTAAACTAATTCAGATGTAGTGTTTTATTAACCCAAATGAATGCATTAAATATGATTCATCTGCATCATCCAAGGAAATGTGAATAAAGCCATGTTAAGTTCACTGATATATTTTTGTTATGTGAAATGTTAAAATCACAAAAAGGAAAACAGTATGTATATTGAAAATTTCTGTGGGTGCCAGTTTTTTAAGGTGTACTACCTCTTGAAATAACTGTTAAAAAAGACAAATATTTATTATAAATCAAAAGCATGGAGAAAATAACTTGCCAGCAGAAGTCTCCAACATCATCCCTCTCCTCTACGTTCACCTATACTCTCACCTCTCAGTCCTAACAGAACAATCGGAAAGATGGATCCTGACAACGCCTCTCCTGTGCCTCCCTCTGCTACTCTGCTCCAGGTTAACAGTGACTTCAGATGCAACATCTTTATTTCGTTTTAACCAAAACTATGCACCCCAACCACATAGCTTTTCATTCATAAACAAAAAGATGCTTCTCACCATAATAAAGCCAGCAATTGCATAGCCACCTCAACAAAATTAGGAAAACTGTTAATTAGTGTGTGTATTTAGGAGACATTTTAGTGAGATATTTAGTGCTTGATATAGGTAGGTCTTTGCAGCACATGTATTCAAAGATTTTAAAGGCCAAAAGCAGTAACACTGAGCTCAGTATTTTGTCAAGTCTAATTTTTGCATTACTTGACATTTGACGGTATACCTACCTCTCTGAGGGTTTTTTTAGGCAAAGCCACAGTGTGGTGCGCGAGCATGTCAAGTGTTATTAATGTCTGACCGGGTAGGGGAGAAGGAGGACCACAGCTGCAACTGTCAGTGCAGGCAGTGTAGAAGTCATTGCACCAAATATCAGGGGAAACAGCCTGCCCTGCTCTCCATGAGAATCTGTCAGTCCTGACCCAGCTGAGGGGATCCACACGTCTGCTCTACTGACTACTGTATATTTAGCTCAGCATAGAAAAGAATTCTTGGAGTAACTGACTCTTACAATCCAATTAAATTCAGCCTGTTTTTATGATAATTTGAAATTATGTGTTAATTAAGTACTCTGTGGAAGTGCAGAGGTTATGTAGTCACCTCCCTCTATTTGCATTGACCTTGAATTACAGCCTGAAATTTGCTGTGCACATTGATGCTCCCAGGAAGAACTGTTTCATTTTGGGGACCTTATGACCTTTACTCTAGCACCATACCCTCTCTTTCTATCCATTACATCATGCTAACTGCTTCAAATATTACGAGAAAAGCACCATGTTTAACTTAAAAATATTGTAAGGTTGATAGGTGCGTTAGAATTTAAGCAGTGCTTCACAGTGCTGACCACACAATCTATGCTGGGCTTGAAACAGTGCATACTGGTTAGAGATTTTGTCCAATTTTGCCAGCGGTTTAGTTCAGGAGTTTGTCATTTGTTGTTATCATAGATTAAGATGCAATGCCTTTATAGGTCATATTTTTATCCCCTATATTTCATGTAAGTTTGCCCTCCTGGCAATATGGTGGCTCTTTTTATTCCCAAGTCTATGGTTTTCAGTAAAACAGAAAAGAAGAAGAGAAAAAGAAGAAGAAGAAAGAAATACAAAACATGTGATCTCTCTGACAGTGTTGCTTTCATACCTTTATACATTACCTAGTAATTTTATTTCATGTGTGCCAAAAGACTAACAAACTAACTAAATCGCTTGTGTTTGGCCTGAAAATACTTTTTATAGGTTTACATAACAGTCTGACATATTGATGGGAACATTAAGTGCTTTTAGGTTTCTTGAAGATGTTTCACCTCTCATCCGAAAGGCTTCCTCAGTTCTGAAAACTGGTTGGGGAGTCCCAGGTATTTAAACCCTAGGGGGTTGGTCCTGAGAGTCGTTAATCCACCCAGTCGTTACGTGAGTCGTTAGGGTAACATGAGCCCAGGTGTGACTCGTTGGTGGGTCATTGCTCCACCCTGACATCATGTGAGTTGTTAGGGACACAAGTCTCAAGGTGTGAATGGGGGTTAAATCCCCTGGACAAGGACCTCGGGACTGCGTTATAGGTGGCTGAAAGTTGGTGTCGTAGGCCACCACTCTTATTCTTTGAATAAAAAAACCACAGAACAGCTGTGAAGTTTATCCACAATGACTTAGATGTGCTTGATGAGCTGTGTGAACAACTGGTAAAAGGCCATTGTTGTGAATTCACTCACACTATGGGAAGGAGCCTAGAACGTGTCCAACTTAACTACAGTCTTTTTATATGCAGTTCACCTTGAGAATCATGTAAGATGAAGTCAGCCAAAGTCAGCTGAAGTCAACATTGAATGCACCTACTGTCTACATTTGAGGTAAATATAAAAACCAGCCTCATTTTTCTTCTCAGTAATTCTATTCCTGTTTGTCTTAGAAAACCAAATGACAACTGCCAAGCGCCGTTAACAACCGACACAAACTGCAATATTTATTACACCACATAATATCAACATGTGGAACTGAATTTATGATATACCAATGATTTAATTAGTGGCATGGCTGTAAGGATGGCAGTGTCAATCTGTCAGTCCACTGCTTAAAATGCTTAGACATGAAACGCTCTGAATAAAAGTGTGCTACTTATACGCAATCCCATGAGATCACATAGGTTTACAACCTCTGACTGGCTGACTGTGGTGTTGATAGTGCTCACCAAAAGGTCACATGGTCACCAAACAGACAGACGGTGATGACATCAGGCTCTGGACCAAAGCACTCAACAGACAGATGAATGGACAGGCTGATGGATGGATGGATGGATGGATGGATGGATAGATAGATAGATAGATAGATAGATAGATAGATAGATAGATAGATAGATAGATAGATAAAAATGAGGACATACTGTCTGAGCGCCATTTAAAAGAAATCCCTTCACCTGTGTTCTACTGTCAAACACTCCACAGTCCATCTGCATGTATCGACCACTGAGACCCTACTGACCCACCACATTGGAGCAGCTGACCTTTCCATGGGACATTCACAGATCAATAAAAATGATGTTGTCTTTATGCTCAAAAAATCATGAATGATTGACGAGAAACTGAAAATGCATTTGTTTCTTCTGTCAGGATTCTGTGTGTTAATATCTATAAAATTACTTAGCCTAAAATTGAAAATGAAAACATCCATTTGTGTCATTCCATGACATTTGAATAGGAAACACTGTTTATGCTTCACACTCGGTGAATGGCATAATGACCGGTGTATTGAGCAGATAAAAGCCTCCTACACCTTTATTATGCTTCTCTTTCCTCTGGCTCCATGTACACCATATAATTATCCCCAGGATGCAGGAAGACTGACCACTTAGTAAAGACAGGAGCAAATAATGACCCTGCTTCCTGTAACTTACACAGAATTAATATGTGTTCTGTCCCTCTAAACAGAGTTGCCGTGGAATTTCAAATACAACCAAGCATCATCATAACCAGTCTGCTGACATATTATTCCTGTTCCTAATGAAAGAATATTTCAGCCATAATCACAACAATAAGAATAATTAAACTTAAATCCTGCCATTGACAACAGCTGTATTACTTTGTAGACAGGAAACTGCCAGGATGAATATTTGCAGTGTTTATTTTGGCATCTGATTTTGGTTTCATTTTAGGGCCTGGTCAAAGCAGCACTTAAAATGGCAAAGTTAGTGGAATGGCTATGATTAGCAGTTGCTCATGGGGACAAAGTATCTTTGCACAAATGTTTGTGTTGAAACAGGGATTCTTTGAGACAATCAGAGCTGGCATTGCTGAGGCAAACTTACTTGTCATGATCTCCCTTGACTTTGTTTAATTTCCTGTTTTTATCTTGAAATTACTTTTTTATGTGTCTGTTGTGATTTTACTTCACATCTCTGTGTTTTTCCCTTTCAGTGTCACTTCTATCAAGTTATTTAATTAACCTTGTGTTTATATATAATCTTATCTTTTAGTTGAGTTTGCTGAGTACTTCTTTTCTGGATTCCTTGTTTTTGCCTGCAGCCCTATGTTTGGACTTTCTGCCTATTTGTCTGGTTTTGGATTTCTGCCTACTCCCCACTGGATTTGTTTGCTTCTTGAACCTCTTACCCTCGCAAGCCTTTTGTTCCTCTTTTGTTGTTTAATGAACTCTGAGCAGCTCAGGCCTTGTCTTGGCATCTGCATTGGGTCCTCCTCCCAGTGTTCTGAGCACCAGTTGTGACAGTACACTCTTGCACCGTCTCTTTCAGATATTTATTTGGAGCTCAAAGCTGGCATGTATTATTTTTTTAGCATGCCACATTAAGATCACTTCCATAGAACAATTAGATGCAATTCTCTCCAACCTCAGCTCAGGAATCTGTCAGATATTGCTGATGTGAAAATCGTATCATGAACAAACTTAAAGCCCACAGGGTAGGCCTGTTGGCCTTCTGTCTGCTAACCTCCAGTCAGCATCCCAGTCGGCTAGCTTCCAGCATGTTAGCCACCAGCATGCTAGTATTCAGCCCCAGGTTCCCTGCCACCAACCCCAGCCTCAGCCTCTGCTGCCCCGCTCCTCAATTCAATTCAGTTGTTTCTGATTTTGGCAGTTTTTTTGTGGACGAGACAGTGATTGCTGCGGAAGATCCTGTTCCTTTAACCATTGATGCAGGGCATCTGGAGTCAAAGCTCTTGTGTTTCCCCTTGACAGCTCTCACCTAATCACCTCTAAACACAGATCTAGATCCTGAGGTCAGGATCTCAAGATTGTCGACCCTCACCTCTTAAAGTTGAATCTCAGTCAGACTTATCTTAACCCTAACCATAAGTACCGCTTGCCTGGATACTGCAGGTGGAGGTGCTGCAGGTCCTCCTTCACTGCTGTGATCAAGTTGATGCTTGAGACGTCTCCACGGTCATTCCCACAGCAGTAGATGAGGAGGAAGGGGAAGAAGGTTTCTCGACCTCAGACCAGCCCCATCCAAACAAACAGATGTAGATACCATCAACACCAAGGTTGTTCCCCATGGTGTCTGCAGCTCTCTGTCCCCATGTCGGACATATCTGTAACAAATTGTAAATAGTTTAAAATGTTAACGCTCCTCTTTCACACAATCCATAATTCTCAACTATTTTAGTTATTATCAGTGTTCAAAGAGCATCACCTATATAGAGAGAGGTTGATACTGGGGCAAATTTACATTCAAATACTCCTGGTCCTTTTTGTCCCTTTAATAGTGACCAAAGCAAACAACAGCACTGTTAACATGAACAGACTTCAGAACAGTTTCTCCCCCCAAGCTGTAAGCCTACTTAAATGTCTCACACATAAACTCATGTTGAATAATGGCTAATGGATTTTTTGCACCTTACCATCATTACTTATGGACTGCTGCAATAGCTTTCTTAACTATGCATTATAGCCAGTCTACAGACTGTTGCATTACGCTCACTTTAATTGTGAAAGCAGCTTTTATTCATATACCCAAGCTGTGGACTTTACTTAGTGAATGTATAGGCTGCTGCACCAAGCACTGTAAGCTATATATGAAGTAGTATTTTTATATTGTGGTCTACCATTTCTACAATAACTTATACTTATGTTGCACTGGAGAATCATCTACATTTTTAATATGCAAACTTGTCTTGTGACAATTAAGTTCACCTTTACCATTATCCACAGCTGTATAAGTATTTTTGTTTTTAAGTAGTTAGTTGATTGTAAATTGTGCACTATATTATTTAATTCATCCATTTATTACATTTGTATACATCTCTCCAGTGTTATTGATGGATAGTAACTGTTGAAATTAATGCCGCTTTTAATGTGAAATTAAGGTATTTATGAAGCTTTTACCATAAGTTTGTCCATGTTTTTTATGGTGCATATCTGGTATGAATAGCTACATGCACAGTGCTGTAATCATCAATCAGGTTTAGCCAGAATTTGTAATTCAATCACAAGACATACTTCAATGTTAAGTGTTTATTAAGTGTTTGTTAAACGTTGCTGTCGTTGAACATTAATAATAAAGGATCAAAAGATAGATATTAGAGTTTGTGTTTTCCTTATGTGTGTGTATCAGTTTCAATGACAACGAAATGACATGACAATGAAAACTTGTGACTGAACATGTGAAGGAGAGCCTTTGTGACACTAGTAATATAATGTTTCAAAGCTGCAGCAGTAATGTTGTTCTGTTTTCTGAAATTCTGTTTTGATCTTCAGGGCCACCGTAGTAGTTATGCAGTCAGTATTATTTAATCATGGTAATTTATTTGAAATTCAATATAATGGAAAGCTATCATCACAAATTAGAAGGGCACATTAAGCATATTTGTCAGTTACAATAACTGAAGTTGTGAACATAAATAATGCACATGAACTGTACTACACTGACACTTAAGAAGTTTCCATTAAATTAAAAACAGTACAAGGATAGTGCAATATCAACTGTTTAGCTTAAATGCTTCATAATCAGGCAAATCTTCAGAGAATGCTAAACACTTTGTATGCCTAATGCACACATTTCCTATTTCCTGTTACGTTTATTGAAGATCCTTTTGATGTCAAATGCTGGAGTGGACCCATCACTTAATTCTATTTTAATTTATTTTTTATTCTGTTTTTAAAAATGTTTCTACTATACCCTAACTAACAACAGCAGGAATGAAGCCAAAGGCAGGACATTGAACAAATGAAAACCAGGGACAGAGAATAATAAACTAATTTCTAAAAAGCTGGTCTGGCCTTTCATCAGAGGAAGCTGGGCTGGAAGTGACATTATCATCACAACCCATTTCAGAACTAAGGCTGTTGTCCATGCAGTCTCACTTCTCTACAACCAAATGAATGGCACCAAATATGTCACTCCATACATGAGGTCCTCCTTCTCTTGGCACTCACCATGTCTTCACAAATGCATTACTTTCAAGTTACAGTAAAAGACAAACAGTCAGTTAACTAAACTGTTTAGTTAAGATATGGTGGTTCACAATGAATCACATACACATATTACCTGTCAGGATAGGCACTTCAATCTGAAAGACTGGTGACCAGTCCAAGGTCCACCTCTCACTAAATGTCAACTGGGATTAGCTCCACCTCCGCACCCTCTCACGTCTATGCGGGCTCTAAGTATAAGGTATGCAGTGAATGTTGGCATTTTCCCAGATGGGTGATGAGTATGAGGGGTCAGAAGTAGAAGCCAAACTGTCACATACCTCCACACTTACTGACTTGGACTGTGTGGCCCTGGTAGGTTTTTTCTTCTTCCCTTTTTTCACAAATATCATCAAAACATTTCACAAGATTTTTTTTAAATGAATGCAGCACAACTCAGTCATATGTGCCAGAAACACAAAACAAATTCACTTAGTGTTGGTTAAATTTTATGACAAGTGGCAGTAGCAAAAATGAACTGATAAAATGGAGGTGCTGGCCTGGCCTGTTAATGAACTTCTATTTTGACATAGCAGTGGCAAATTGAAAGAGGGAAGTGAGAGATGCAAAAACTTTTTTTTTTTTTTGCAGAAACTTACTTGTTCTACTGACAGTGTGCTTTGCTCTCACATTTACTGAAGATGTGCAACCAAGAAGTGTGGAAATACATCAAGTTGAGAGCCAAAACTCAGTTAGTCAGTGGGCATGGCATTTGGGCATGGTGTATATATAGCCCTGTTTTTTGCCCTCTTCAGTTGTCAGAGTATAATGTTAGGTTAGGTTGTGTCTCTTGCATGCTCCACTGTGTTTTCCTGCCTACCCTTCCTGTGGACATTTGTGTTTTTGGATTTGTATTTGCCTCACCTGTTTTTTGGCATTTTGATTAATTCACTGAACCATTAAAGCCTGGTCTGCGTCTGCATTTTGGGTCCTATCTCTAGTGTTTCTGGTAAACCATGACAGTATATTGCATTGAGTGTGTATCACTGCTTTGTAGGTCTAAACTGCAATTCATAACTGAAATTAAACTTTACTGGAAATATGTAACACTTAAGCACCATGTCAGCTTACACGTTAAAAGCCTTGAGGTGGGTCCTGCTTCATTTTCTAAACTTGAGGCAGCCCTGTGTTGATGAGCACTCCTGTGTAGACTTTAAGGGCTTTCATTATTTCATTTTTACCGTATGTTTCAATTTATTTTGTCACAAATTTTCAGGCAGCAAATATCAAAAGCAGTTAATTTTTGCCTTCGTAAATTAATCCAGGAATGGAAAAATACTATACAGTATGTATATGAATTGTTATTATTATTATTTAACTGAAACAATCTATATATTTTAGGCTTAGGGCAGATTTTTCAGTCTTTACTTGACGACTTGTGCACTAGAATTTTATTATAATGTCACATTGTATTTTTTAATTTGGACAATTCTACTATAACAAGAAAGCACCTAATAAGAGAAACCCCTACCAACACCTGACCTTCCAGTAAGGCATAATATCACCAGTTAGACATTATTTCAGTCAGCACTGTGCTTGGCAGATAACAGAAGAGCAGTGTGAGAGTACCCAACATTTTATCATGGCATTAGCAGTAAGGGTATGGGGTCACCAAAATCAACTGTTTTCTTTGTGTTTGGATGTTGTGCAACAGAGGAAGGAGGAGATGTGCAGGAGAAAAGCTGAATGTACAAAACAACTTTCATAACAATGCAGCCTTCATCACACTTTTTGAGATGTGTTGGTCAAACAAATGGACAAACAGATGGGTGGACAAATGGAGGCAGACACAGAACTTCTGCTGCTTGCCTGCAGTAAAAATGGCACATAAAACAACTGAATGATTTAAATTGCCGTATCAGAGAGGGACAACACTTAACTAATAGCTGGGTGACTGAAGATACTCACCTTTCCCTGCTAGGTTTGATGGAGTGTGAAGAATGACTGGCTGCCAGTCAGAAAGCCTTGACAGCCTGGACTGGTAGGAATGTGTGCTGCTGTGACCTGGTTCCTTTGGCACGACATGACCTCCTAAAAGACCAGGACAATCTCATGAACAAATACAAAACACATAATATTCCACAGCATGGTTTTACATTCAGCTATAAGAGGTGTAAAGGTGAGATGTTGCATTTGGTTGATGTCTGTTAAAAACAATGTCTATACTTTATACATACAGAAAAATCCCTGGCATGCTACAGGGCCTCAGCAGCTATGGGTCCCTCAAATAATGCCCCTCACCAGCCCACTACTACAACTACAACAATAATTCAAATACAAGGTGATATCAGGTGGCACAGTGGTGCAGTGGTTAGCACTGTCGCCTCACAGCAGCTGTGTGGAGTTTCCATGTCCTCCCTGTGTCTGTGTGGGTTCTCTCTGGGTTCTCCAGCTTCCTCCCACAGTCCAAACCCATGCAGGTTAACTGGTGACTCTAAATTATCTGTAGGTGTGAATGTGAGTGTGAATGGTTGTTTGTGTCTGTGTTGGTCCTGTGATGGACTGGTGATCTGTACAGGGTGTACCCTGCCTCTCACCCAGTGTCAGCTGGGATAGGCTCCAGCCCACCGGCGACCCTTAACAGATAAGCGGTATAGATAATGGATGGATGGTTGGATGGACAAGTTGATATCAAAAAGTTCAGATACAGCTATATATGAATGTGTTTTTGTTAGTTATTATTACTATATATTTTCATTAGTGTTTTTTGCGTATGTGTATATCAGATGTGTCAAGGCATGTTCGTACACAGTATACACCTATCAGCATTTGTGGATGAACTGAAGGAGCTTTTTTTTCCAGCAGCATCTAAAGTTAAAAGAGTTTTCACCCAGTTGTTTCTGACTGATTTTCCATTGTGCTCCTTCCTTTTTGTGCACACTGTCTTTGTGTTTTAGTGTTAGTCTCCCTTTGTTTACACTTACTGCCTTTTCTGCCTCCCTCCTCAGCGTCATGTCTCTTCTGTTTGAAGACAGAAATAAACAAATCCAATACCCATGGCACTAATGTGAATGGAGTTAGTTCAGCGGCAAAAGGAATCAAAATTATGAATCACCTCAAAAAAATTAAAATCAGGTGTGCTTTTACTACAAGAAACCAAATTATTAGACACTGAACACAATAAAAACACAAAAAGGTATTTCATTCTGGTGAATAAAAACACACCTCTAATTCAGACCAAGACAGACACTAGGTCATTATCAATGGAACAATCAATAACACCAGTATAGCAATTATTAGTATCTATGGCCCAAACACAGACGACCCAACATTCTGTGGTGACTTCTTTGCATCATTACAAGATTTTTCATAATCATAGATGGTGAATTCAACACAGTTATCAGTCCAACAGAAATAGATAGTTGGGACTTCCAGGGAGTGTTCCAAGCGTGGCAGGAGCTGGGAGCAGTGCATAGCTGCACAAGATGAATACTTCAAAGGGGTTGGGCAGGCAAATGTAAATCATGTATGGTATTTCCTTGTTATATGCACAGTCTCTGAACTTTCTGATCACACCTCGTATAATATATTGATGATCATAATGATAAATTAAATCACCATCATTTGTAAACGCATAATGATTAACACACATGTACACACAAGACCTACTGCCTGTCTGATTTTCCATTCATTTCATCTGTTCTCTACATGGTGGAGATCATAGCTGCATCAAGTTACTGCAGTTAGCTACAACAATACCATGAAACCAGGTTATTCTGCCTTCAAATTAAAAGTATGCCGTTTTAGGAAGCAGAGCAGTATACAGTACATATGTCAGATATCTACATCGGCCAAAAGACCTCAATTTGCCTGTGTGTGTGTGTGTTTTGTTTTCATTTAATTTTTAATATTCATTTATGTGTAATGTGGTGGAAGGGTTTGTGCGTGCTGGTGATCCTGAGAGCTGTGTTGCTAGGGGCAATAGCTCCTGGTAGAGTCTCTCAAGACAAATTGGTCCTAGGGGAGAGACCAGACTAAGAGTGATTCATAGACCCTAATCTGAGACTGAGCACCCAGATCAGGGAAGCCGGGGCCCCCTCCTGGAGCCAGACCTGGGAGGGGAGCTCTCTAGCGAGCATCTGGTGGTCATGGGACCTGGATAATGACTCAGCCTGAAGTAGTTACATGGCCACTGCCACCACTGCTACCCAGTGGGTGCACCACCCGCAGGGCATTGAGCATTGGGGTTGGGTGCCTTGCAAGCCAGGTGGCTCTCTGGGTAGTAACCCTAACCCTAACCCTCATCCATATTTCTGACAGAGATAGTCACAAAGCTTCTTGGTGGCAAGGCACCGGGTTTGGATGAAACTCACCCTAAGATGCTGGGGGCTCTGGATAATGTTGGGCTGTCTTGGCTGACATGCCTTTTCAATATGGCATGGAGGACAGGGACAGTACCTGTGAAGTGGCAGACCAGGGTGGTGGTTCCCATTTTCAAAAAGGGGGATTGAGGCATCACTTTGCTCAGCCTCCCCAGGAAACTCCAGGGTGCTGGAAAGGAGGCTCTAGCCATTGAATCTCAAATTCAGGAGGATTCTGTCATGACTGTGCAACAGAGGACCAGTTCTTTACCCTGGAGTGCTGAGGGGGTCATGGGACTAGGACCTAGGACTGTGATGCTGGTGAAGGAGCTCAAGTATCTTAGAGTCTTGTTCACGAGGGGAACATGACAGGTGCAGCATCAGCAGTAATTCAGACATTGTACAGGACCATTGTAGTGAGAGCTGACCTGGAAGGCAAAGCTCTCAATTTGAGAGCTGTTGCTCTGCACTCCAACCCTCACCTAGAGTCATGGGCTTTGGGTAGTGAGTGAAAGAATGAGGTTGGATCAGATACAAGTGGTGAGTTTCCACCAGGTGTCTGGGCTCAGACTTAGAGGAGTGAGGAGATCAGACATCTGGAGGGATTAAAACTATGAGAGAAAACATGGAATTATGTAGTAAAGTAAAAAGTGGCTATTCACAGTATAGAAGTGTGTACCAACCCTACCTCTGCATAACACAACTGATGGTCCCAGACACATTAAGAAGGCAAGAAATCCCACAAACTAACTCTTGACAAGACCCACTTGTTAACTGAAAATCAATCCAGGTGACAGCATAAATTGAATTTTGTGCACCAACGTTCATTTTATAGTGAAAGCTGAGATCGGAAGTGATGTTGTATCTGTTACACGGTGACTTCACACAGCGAACCCCTCCCTTTCTCACCATTCACTCCTGTGCGGTGATGTACTGAAAGGTAAAGATGTGACTTCACACTGCGACTTGTGCAACAGCGAGCGGATACTACTGCAGACTGAACACCGTCATATGATATGAACACTTCAACAACAGAGAATTACTATGACTGCTGGTGAGGAGACTTGTGTCGCCTGTTGCTCCTGTGCCTGTCTGCCGTATTATGTGTGTGCTGTCTGTCTTCTGCTACGGTGGCTGCCTTCATTAATTTTTTTTGCATGGAGGGATTGTGTTTGATATATGTGATTCATAATTTAGATATTGGATGATTCTAGGTGTATACTTTTACTAGCCACTTAGCGTTCCACCTGTTCTGACAATTAGACAACATAAACCTTTGATTTGGTGCTGGCAGCTCAGGTAGGCTGATGCGTGATGTTTTCACAGGCGCCGTCCTGCCAGACGCCATTATAAAAATTCTACTTCATGGTTCTTTGGCTATTATCGACAGAATACAACATACAAAATGTAAAGAAATGTAAAATATAAAGTGATTAAAAGCCACGCATTAATTCGGCGTACAAAAAAACTGACAACCAGAGCTTCATTTCTTGCAATTCCCAACTTTATTCCTGCTTTGCCTGCAGTTTCCTGCGATCTATTCTCAATGAAACGCAGAGCGGAGGGCGGTAGCAACCAGTGCAAACCATTTAGAAAAGTTAACATGTTACTGAAATGACTGAAGCTGTGCGCATTCATTGGGTGCCGAATTACAATATCACCCTTATAGATTCAGAATATGGGTGTTATTGTACATCTAGTCCAGCTATTGTGTGCCGGTATAGATGGACATACAAAATTACAAAATTATTACACTGGGTTTTGCGTGACGTTCTCCGCATTAATGAAATATAATGGGGCCACAGTTCAGACAACGTGAGGTTTACTTGACTGAAAAAGGTGATAACGTTACCTCTATTTGCGGAGCTAATTGTTACTATCTGCTGTTTGCCCAGGTCACAGCCTGTGTTTGCAAAGCCATGTCTTTAAATGGATCAGATGCATGCGGCAGTTATATTGTATAGTTGTGTTGAGGCAGGGAGGTTTTCCATATGTACGGCAACAGCTGGATCTTCAAGGGATTCCATAGCCCTGCTGCCTATGCAGTACTCAGGTCCAATCCGGTCAGAAGGAGCTGGAATTAATATTTGATTGTCATACATGGCTCATTTTGGATACAGAAAGCATCAGACAAATTCTATTAAAATGTGTCCCTTTAATAATCTGTATTATTAGGCAGTGTTCCATGGGTATTCAGACTCACACAGACTGTCAATAACTTAAATAGATTGCTTTCTTGAGGATCCTGGTATTTGCCTCTGGTAGGAGAACACTGTTGGAAAAACAGGGGAACCAATAATAAAAGCTTAAATTAAAATGCATACATTCTGTTTAATATAGGCCAAAACGAAGAGGTTAAAGCAAATTAAATGTTACTAAGCATACGGTATTTGCAAATATCTAAGGTATTACACAGCTATGATACAGTTTGCACAATAGCATATTCATAGTAGAAGTGTTGAATTGACTGTTTGCAGGGGGAGCACTAGATCTATTTTCACCACATGTGACGGCTCATTTGGCTCATACAATGTCAGAAGATATTGAAAAATGCTCATCACAAGTTCCCAGTCCAAACTGATAGAGGAGATCTGATTCATAATGTAATGTATAAAAAGGAAAAACAGCTAATCCTCACAGTTAATCTGAAATACTGAAGGATGAGCATGAAAAAATATTGACTTATTTAATTAATAGTTATACAGCTAATTGTATGCAGGTAAGGAGACGTGTGGCACAGTAATCTATAAATGTCCGATGCCAGTATTTATGTGCAGTTACAATACTTTTTTTGGTGCCAAACAAAATGTTTTCATAGAATTAAGGATCATTCCAAGAATCAACTACCTGGTCGTATTCTGTGCCTTTTTTCTTGATTAGCTGTTTCCTGGTTTGAATCAAAAAGCTTGTTTAACGTACATAATAATATATTTAATTTAGATAAAGCTTGTCATGTAACAATGATGTACTTAGTACTTTGGACATTTTTTCCCATTTAATAAATACACCAAACATGTTTATATTTCTTAGTAAGGCATCATATTGGCAACAATATTAACACCTGGTCTTAGACCTGCATTAGTTGTCAGATTTAAGCATATTGAGTCTAAATATATAGAATTAGCATGTAAAATGGCCTCCATGTGTAAGTTTATAACTGGAGATTACGTACTTCCCCACAGTTGATAAAACTGAGTTCCTGCGGCTGTCTGGTCTTAACAGACTCCTACAATAGATTAAACAATGTAGCTGAAGATTTTTAATAAGACCAGCAGTCTCCACATCTGTGACTACTGCATGTAACTACCATCTGCTGCTTTTCTGATCAGGGTATTTATCAACTACTTGGTAGTGTATTTCACAAATCATTAGATCCTTTGCTGCTCCACCCCAAACTGTGGTCAGGTACTCTTTGCTCTTTGTTTTAATTATCTATGGAAATGTACCTTGAACTTGAGTAGAATCCACCTGTTGCAAATTGAAATGATTGTACAAAGTCTAGAAAGGCACAAACCTGTATATATGAGATCCTGCTGTTCATATTGCATGTTAGGACAAAAAACAAGCCATGAGCTCTTTGTAGACTTCCGTGATAACATTGTGGTGAAGCACAGGAGTACAGTGGCCTTAAGTCCAAAAGCTGGCCATCCAGTCAAACTGTATACCTAGGTAAGGAAGGCTTTTGGTCAGGGAGGTGACCAAGAAATCAATGATCACTCTAACAGAGTTTCAGAAGTCCTCTGCAGAGATTTTAGAACTTGAAGGAAGGATGAATATTTAAGTAGCACTCCATCAGTCAGGCCTTTATTGTAGGGTGGTTAGCTAGAAGCCACATTAAGTAAAAGGAATATAGTATTCCACATACAGCTTGCCAAACAGCATTTAAAGGAGCGTGGAAAAGACTCTCTGGTCTGATGAGGCAGAAATTCAACCCTTCTTGGCAGAGGTCCAAACACTTTGTCTGGTGAACACCAAGCACTGCTCTTCACTTGGCTAATACCATCCCTACATTCAAGCAGGGTGGTGGAAGCATCATGTTATGGGAGTGCTTCTCATCAGCAGGGACAAATACAGACTGGTCAGAATTCAGGCAAGGAATAATGCAGCCAAATACAGAGAAGCTCTTGAAGAAAACATGCTCCAGAGTGCTCACAGCCTGAGTCTAGGGTGACACTTCACCTTATAGCATGGCATTGACGGGACGCGTGCAGCCAAGACCACACAGGAGTAGCTCTGGGACAAGTCTCTGACTGTCCATGAGTTGCCCAGCCAAAGCCCAGACGTAAACCACATAGAGCATCTGTAGTTCACAGATGGTCCTCATCCATTCTGATGGAGTTTGAGAGGATCTTCCAGGAAGAGTGGGAGCTCAGAAAAGCTTCTAGGAAGTTCTGTCTGAAAACTTTTGTAAATTAGATATTTCAGTTTTTCATTTTTTAAAGAAATTTGCTAAAAAAAAATTTGTTTTCACTTTATCATTATGTGTTGTTAGATGTAGATTAATGGAGAAAAATGGCAATGTTATCCATTTACAATTAACTTTATAAAGCAAAGTGTGGATATATGTATCTGTCAGACACAAACCAACAGTAGCATTCAGAGCCTTGTCTTGTCAGTACATTTTGTGCTGGAAACAGCTGCCTGCTGTGACTGGAAATGGCAGTGATGAAAGCAGCGAGACTGAACCAAAACAGTAAAACAGCAGATTGTAAAACAATTAGCTTAAAGATGCTAAAAATGCCCACAGAGCTGCAGGAAAGTGCAGATAATTTTCTACACGTTCATCACCATGGGTGACCTCTTTCACATTAAACATAGTCATTGTTTATGTACAGATATTGATTAAAAGACTAGATTAACTTGCTCTCATCCAATGACAAATGTATGGGTTAATCAGTATGACTGTATAAATCCTTGGAAGTCTAATTACTGGACAACTGTAGCAGTTGTGATCTTTTAAGCATATTTGGAAGAGTAACTGCCTTAACTTGAAGATTATCAGTCTTTTTCCTGTGTCTATATGCATACCATGTGAAACATGTAAACAGTGGTGTTAATTGATATTTTAGCCTGTTACCTGATAGACAGCATGTATGCATCCCTCATTCTTACAGGTGAGGTGATCTGATCTTTCTCCATCCAACCTGTCCTCGCAGTGAAGTAGCTTTGCTGGGACCTGCCAGCCTTGCCTTGTTATCTATCCTGCTAAAAAAATAACTGACAAGCAGAGAGACATAAGTGCCTCTCACCAGTAGGCCTATGATTCTTTGATTGCAAGCTCCTCCCATCTCAGGAAAAGCACAAACATACTGATTACAGGCAATTTTGATGCAGGTTGAAACAACCCTATTTTCCTCATATTTGCCCCCTTTAAAAGCAGAGCTATGCCAGTCCACTGCTACTTAATGGCAGAAAGCACAAAAAATTCTGTATATGAATCCACTCTCTATGTTTATTTTAAACATACTATACAAAAGGAAAATACAAAATTTGATGCAGTAATTCTGCTTCCTGACCCCAGCATACTGTTCTACTGTATGTAATGAGTTTTATATTACAATTATGATACAATACTTGTTTAGTAGGGTTTGAGAACCGACTGTTACAAGTACCCTATTGAAACTGCTATGTTCCTAAGAAAAATGAATCACATTTTGAGGGAAGCTTTGCACAAGCCTCAGACGTGGTGAAGATTTAAGTTTGACAGGTTTTCTGCATGGGTGTGGCAAAATGCCTCAATAGCAAAGAGGTGTCTCACAGTAAGTTTCATTTAGATACAACTGTGGAAGTTTACATAGTATACATATACACATAGTATATATGTATATATAGATATATAAAAAAATCCCCCTCCCCAGAGACCTCAAATGTTGTACCTGGAATCTGCTGGAGCCACTCTCCCAGTCTGGGGGTCAGCCCTCAGTGCTCCAATTACCACTGGCACCACTGTTGCCTTTACTTTCACATCTTGTCTAGCTCCTCTGTCAGCCCTTGATATTTTTTGAGCTTCTCATGTTTCTTCTCCTGTTTGTGGACCAACATGATGTCTGGTTGGTTAGCCAGCACCAGTTTGTCAGTCTGGGTCTGGAGGCTCCAGGGGATCTTAGCTCGGTCATTCTCAACCACCTTAGGTGATGTCTTCCACTCTGACAATGGGACATCCAGCTCATACTCAGTGTGTTCCTGTACACTATGCCAGCCACTTGGTTATGGTTTTCCATGTATGCTGTTCCTGCCTGCATCTTACACCCTGCTGTTATGTGCTGAACTGTCTCAGGGGTGTCTTTGCACAGCCTACACCTGGGGTCCTGTCTGGTGTGGTAGACCCCACCCTCTACTGATGGTGTACTAAGTGCCTGTTCTTGTGCTGCAATGATTAGTGCTTCTGCACTTTCTTTAAGTCCAACCGTTTCCAGCCACTGGTAGGATTTCTTGATATCAGCCACTTCTTCTGTCGGTGATGTATGCCATGCAGGGGCTCGTCCCTCCGTGATGGTTCATCCTCCTCCTCCTCATTGATTTCTGCTGCCTGAGGTATTCACTTAGCAGCTCTTTGGGGGCCATCTTCCTGATGTACTCCTGGATTTTTGTTGTTTCCTTCCAGACAGTGGTTCTGACGCTCACTGATCCTCAACCTTCTTCATTCAGCTTAGTGTGACTTGAGCTGTCCTCTTAGCTTGAGATGATGTGTCTGAAAAGCTGCTGGAATTCTTGAATATTAATGGACATATTCGGACATAGTCTGGCACAAACTCTGTGCAAAATACACTGTTTACGGCAATATTTTGTCATCATTTGGACGACAGTTGGTGATCTTACACGCCACCACATGGCTGAAACGTGAACACCAGCATGTAGAATGACGGTGTGAACAGAAGGACCAGCTGAGACAAATTGTGGAGCTCGTTCCTAAACGACAGTCTACCTCTGTAGCATGAATGATATATATCGTTATCGCGATATGAGATGACTTATATCGTGATATGAGATTTTTTTCATATTGCACAGCCCTACCTCAGATGTTCCTCCACCTAATAACATTGTCTTTTTTTCCCAGCTCTTTTGTGCCCAGCTTTGGCTATAAAACAAGAAGGTCAAGGCTTCATTCCAATTTCCAGTTTAAAGTCTTTAAATGCACACAGTGATGTTATTCAATGTAAATTTGTGTTATGTTTCAGGTTACATAGAGTTCTGGTGGTGGTTAAGACTGAGTGAGTATTATTTTCCAAGATCAGAAATGGTAAATAAAACTTTTTTCTACTTCTTTCTTTGACTGTGCCACTTTGAACTTCCATAGAATTACTTGAAAATGCCCTTTTCAAATAATTTTCACACTTCCCACCCCTGATTTTTGTTTGCTTGGTTTTCACTTGATTATTTTACTGAATATTTATCCATTACAAACAGTATATATAGCCGGTGGACCTTAATAATGTCTCTGCACACCTGGTAGTTGATTAAATTTTGACCTTAATGCAAATCCTTTATTGGTAATACCTTCAAAAGATTACAGATGTACATAAAGGATAATTCTAGTGTATATTACAGCCTGGTGCATTTCCCCCATATGTGCCTTCGTGAGCTGTTATAACTTTCCATTTGCCACCAGAGACTATGCAAGTTCCAGCAAATTGCCCAGTATAATGCATAGCATGATAGCCATTCCTAGCTGCTACAATCTGTGTTTACACAGAAGTGTTTAAATTATTCATGTAAAAATCCTGTTTATTTGGAAAGCTTTAGGAGGTTTTTGGCAATCGCCCTCATATACAGATGTGGCAAATGGGAAGTTGTCAAGACTCATGGAGCCGCAATAGGTTGAAATATCCTGGAATTATCCTTTGAGGTCTTAAAATAAGATGTTGGCACAAGGCCCATCCACAAGCCTAGAGCTGTTTAGGACCTTATTATTAAATTGAAAGAATAATAATAATTATAATAATTAAACAGACAGAAATAAGACTTCATACAGTAGTGTATTCATGTCATCTTAAAGGCCCTTCAAGCTAAGGCCTCCAAACTTTTTTTTTTTTTTTGGTCACAGTGGCAATGTAGCTCCAAGGGATGACAGTGTCGATCAGTCCATGTCTTTGGTCCAGCCTAAAATGTCTCAGCAACTACTGGATTGCCATTTTGTAAAGACATTCATGGTACCCTAAAGATGAATCCTAATGACTTTGGTGATTTCGTGACTTCCCATCTAGGGCCACCAGCAGGTCAAAGTTTTCACTTATTCTGTGAAATATCTACTTGATGGACTGGCATAGTATTTTGTACAGACATTCATGGTTCCCGAGTTTTCTTCTGGTACCACCATGAGTTTGATATTTGTATTTTCCAATGAAATGGTGCTGTATACGTAGAATTGAAATGTCTTAACAAGTGTTGGGACTGTTTGGTTCAGACATTATATTCTCCTTTGGATAATTTTTATAATTTATAATTTTTCACCATGCCACTAACATCAGAAACTATAATACAGAAAAGTAATTACAGACTGTAATACATTGAATGACTATTGCTGAAATAGTGCTGATTGTAAATAAAAAAGTGTGTGCCCAAGTAGAGCTAAACCTATGTGTGGCTGTAGGTTTAGTCTTGTTTTTATTTTACACATGACATGAAATATCTACAAAATATCACAATATCACAATACTGAAGTAATTTCTAAGGGGAGATTATTATTACATAAAAGGAAGGTAGCATTATATATCAATAGCAGCTTTCACAAATCAGGACTGAAAGACATGGGAATAGGAACTGTACAAACTACTTTTAAAAAGTCTAAACAAAAACCAAGTATTGTAATCTTTACCATTATATTGGAATTGTATTGTAATGTATTTCTGCTTTTTTGTGCACTTATGTGGATCCACTTACAGCTTTTGTTATTCCTGTTGTGCTGTGACTCTTTCTGAAGAACAAACCAGTACTGGTGAGATCATTTATGAGGTGGCTTTAATGAACAGCAATAATGAGGACACAATGTAGGAGATCAGGCCTCCCATAAGCACAGTGCAAATTTAATAGATTCAGCAAGCGTGTTTCCATACAACAGGTTTTGCCTCTCATGGCAGAGCAGCAACTGGAAAAACAGCTCGATAGGGACTGGGAGCTGCCACTAGTCCTCACTGTGCTGCAGAAAACAGATTATTCCTTGCTTCTCCTCTTTCTCATGGGTTGTTGTTAGACATTATTGCTACATCTGTGCCAACAAATAAGTGGAAGATGTCTGTAAAGGTAGAATATATTTATTCATCCTCCACAAGCTGTCTCAAAAAACAAACAAAACACTGTTGAATGCCTTTCAGTTTACAAAGAATAATATGGAATAATAATGTAAAGGTTATTTTTCTGTTCAGACCCTGTGTATTCCAAATAAACATAAAATATAAATAAAACATATTACTTTCTGTAAACCATTACATTTCCCTGTAAAACAGCTGCAAGGTTCAAAGAATTATTAATTTTTACAGCTTTCATGAAACACCAAAATGGAAACATTGCTGTGAATACAAGAATAATTTAACACAGTATGTGCTTCTTTTTTTGGGCGATGGTATGAGGAACATTAAACATCTCTGTATGCTGTCATGAGATCTGCTGTAAGACTGTGACTTATTCTAACAATGTGATGTGTCTGAGAGCAGTGTGAGGTGGATGTGGTAAAATTAGTCACCGTTGTTAGCAAGTTGTCACAAATCATATTATTTCCTTCCTTACAAATGATTGAGGGCAGGAATGTTGTTGTGGAAATACTACCTGCAGTTAAAAAAATAAATAAATAAATAATGAATATAAACTCTATTTCAGTTTCCCCCATGCCTTCCATAGAAGCATGTTAATTTTGTTTATTCAGTTTGGAAAATATGGACAGGGCTGTTTTTAGGCAAAGGTGAGCTAGGCAGACACTGAAGCCGAAACCAACAGATGGAGGGGTGCCAAGAGGGGGTGGGGTGGTGGGGTGCAGTTTCCCCTGGTACACACACATGGTTGAATAAACTCCGTACTGGGGGCTGAAATTCACTTGTCACTCTCATTAAATATACATGTGATTTTTATTTTTTGACTACCTAGGGGCAACAGAACCAAGTGTGTACTCTAACACAGACGTACTGTATCATCACTTTTAAGTTGATATATTGAACTTGTGAGCAAACAATTGCTTATTTACACATTTAGCAATTATAGAGCAACTGTCTCTGTCTGAATGTGGTCTCTGCCAACTCCTAAGAAAAATATCTGGCTCTTAAGCTGCTAAATGCTCCACTATGCACACCAGCTAGTCTCCACCTGTGTCTGTCTTCTGTGTGATGCGGAGCAGGCACTATAGAATGTGTTTTTCCAAACAGAGTAACATCCATGCAACATTGTCCTGTGTTGGTCATTGAATATGGTGCTGCACATCCACATAATAAGCTAAAACTCACGATAAAGCCCCATAATGCAAAGAAAAGCTGCAGATTCAGGTGATAATTCTCTAATCTATAGATTTATCTCCAAAAATAACCCCTTACACATTGTTGCATTGTTTTCACATTGTCACTTGATATATTATCATCATAAAAATAGCAGTCATAGCTGCTTTAAGTAAAATTTTGTGCCCCATGTTCATCTGCTCATAGAGTGAAACATAAGAATCAGAGACGTGAATGACCAGATCACATACTGTACTTCTGTTACTGTGGCCTCTAAAACTCTGGAAGCTGCTTATCAACTGTAAGTGAGAAGTGAATCTTGGGAACCCCACTGTCAGACTAGTGAATGTTTCCTGTCACGTGTCGCGAGTCAAATTTCAGCCCAGTTTTGAAACAAAGGACAAGAAAAATTTTGATGATATCAGTCAGTAAAAATAACAAACTTTATTAATTCAAACATGCATAATAATGTGTCCAAGTAAAGAAGCAGCCATATTTGTCATTGTATTGTCATATAAAGAATTAAGCTCCTTTAAAATAATTTTGGAAAGGTTTTACTTTAGGTTTGACCTTAAGGATTTGTTGCTTTAAACCACCTGGAGTTAAAAGTCAAGACAAAATCTGTAAAATGTGGTTTCAGTTTGTCAGAAATTCAAACTAATGCAGTTATCCACATTTGAAAGATCCATGATAGTGATACTGAAGAACAGAGCAACAAATAAAGTGTCACACCAGAATAAAAGCTGGTTATGGGCAACCCATAACCTTAATGTCTTTCTGTTTGGTCTTATTTCAGGCCTCAACCCAGCATGATAATATTATTTCACACTCCAGTATCTCCAGTGGGCAGACAGTAAGGACCAGTCGGCACTATGCGATGTGTGTAAGGGACCAATGGTGTTGTGGCCCCAGGCGGGATGCTGCTGACGGCTGGTCAGTATGACTCTGCTGGACGTGTGGCTGTCACGCTCCATCCCCATGTGCCTGCTCCTTCAGAGCCTTGTCCTCATGGCCCTGTGCTTCCCCTCGGCCAGCATGTGTCCAAAGGGCTGCATCTGCCAGCGCGATCCCCACCTCCACGGCCTCAATGTTACCTGCAGTCAGTCCCGCCTCAAAGAGATCCCTCCCAGCCTCCCGGTTGATACTGTCCTGTTGAGGTTGGATCACAACCAGATAGGAGCTGTGCCCGATCAAACCTTCCATGGGCTTAGACTTTTGAGAGAGCTCAATCTTTCATACAATGCGGTAGAGACTTTAGGGGAGGCAGCTTTCAGTGGCATAGAAGGGACTTTACAGGTACTGGACCTCTCCCACAACCGTATTACTAGCGTACACAAGGATGCTTTTGCTCGGCTCAAGGCCCGCGTCATTGTGGACGATAACCCCTGGCATTGTGACTGTGCCCTCCAGCAGGCTATCAGTGGAATGGCCCATAACCACGAAGCCGCCGCCCGGGTTCTCTGCAGGAGCTCAGAGCTTCATGACCAGGAGGGAAGACCGTTCTTGGCAGTAGACACTGACCTCTGTAACCTGGCCAAAAGGACCACAGACTATGCGATGCTGGTTACCATGTTCGGTTGGTTTGCCATGGTCATTTCATATGTGGTGTATTATGTTCGGCAGAATCAGGAGGATGCCCGACGCCACTTGGAGTACCTCAAGTCTCTCCCCAGCAAACCCAAGAAACCTGACGAGGCTGATGACATTAGCACTGTTGTCTGACAGTAGCGTCAATGTGACTGTGTCCACCACAAACCGAATGAACACCAAAATGTTTATGTAACAGGACCCACTTTTAGTGTTTACTATTTGTACTACTAGTGATGTGAGCATCAAACTGCTGATAAATCTTTGTATTTTGGAAATTTTGTTGAATGTCCGCACCAGGGTTTGTTCATGACTGATCTGAGATAAGAAGGGAGGCCACAGAGTCCAAGGTCAATATTATCTTTTCTACAGAAATCACTTACAGAGTTTTGAAAATTTGATTCTCAGGTTTAAATACTGACATGATAATGGCTGTTTTTAGATGAAAATTTGGAATATCTGATAAAAAGAAATATATTTGTAACACGTGATACCCAATACTCCATTTCCCAGACCTTTCATTTTGGTATCCCAAAGCCCACTACAAGATGTACACTGAGTTTTGTAAACACTTAATGTCCCTTAAAATTACATTTAATTTACAGTATTTACAACTTCACAGTGTAACATCATTTTAGACTATTAAAGTTTTGAATACAGGGTATGTAGATATGAGGTATAAAGTGGTCTCACCTCCCTGCTTTCCTTGCAATGATGACCTGTCTTTGATACAAAGACATCACAATTACAACAAATTTTCACAATAGAGACAGGTAGGCTAGATTGCATGGTGATCTCTCATTGTGGCTATACTGGATACCTGTTTTTTTCCAAGAAAAGAAACAATGAAATGTTAAGGAAGATTAAAAATAAAAATACTCTCTTGAAATTATGCGATACCAAGTAAGCATTTCTGACTTGCAGACTTTCTTGGGGGAAGTTATGAGATGCTAAATTAAGATTTTGATTTACTAAATCAAAACTACAAGATATGCTGTGTCACAATGATGAGGTTCTAAGTCAAGATTCTGATTTACCAAGTCAAAATTAGGACATTTACTGTCAAGCAACTCAAAATGATCATATATTAAATTACTTAAAATGCTTTACTTTTTACATTAAAATTTGTTAGTCATAATGGTATGGCTTTAGTTAGCTTGTCAATACTACCTATTAGGTCACCATTACGAGCCAGGCGAAAATTAGCTTAGAACCAGTAATTGACAAAGAAACTGAATGCTGAGAGATATGAGACATTACATACTAGATAGCATTTTAAAAAGGGGCCCCAGAATGGCACTTGTTCCAGGAGGAGCGGTTAAGAAAGGCAATCCTTGACCATGGAAATAATAGTCTGACAAAATAATATTAACTGAAGGTCCAGTTACTAACTTGTTCTGAGCTTTCAACAATATCCTACAGTCTCCATCAGTGGTTGTGAAGCGTACAGGTTGTCACACGATGATAGAACTTTGACCAGGGAACAAAAATTTATCAAAATTGATCAATTACCCAAAAGGAGAGGATGAATCCCATCTAGATTTGAAGAGGTTGAACACTGCTACATCAATAGGGACCACCAGAAGCATCCTAGTGGGACATGGCTCAGCTGTCTGAACTTCTAGCTATTCAACACTTTTAAATCTCTGCTGGTACTCTCTAAAGACAGGGCTGGCTGGGTTTGATATCCTGTGCAACTTCTGTTGGGAACACCACATTAGTGAAGTGATGAGCACCCTGGACACAAGACAGAATGAACACTGGAGACATCATCAGATGCTATTAGCTGTTTGTGTACACTACGAAGTGCAATCAAAAATTGTACCTGATAGAAATTTGGCCACATTCTCCTTCAAAATAGTCACCTTATGCAGTGATACACCAGCGATCCTGCTGTGCTTGAAAGACTCCATGAAAGTCCCGTTCTGTAAGTTTGTCAAGCAGCATCTGATGCGCACTGGACCTCCTCCACTGTGACAAAACGCTGACCCTTACGTATGAATTTTATTTGTAGAAGAGGAAGTAGTAGCAGGGAACCAGATTCAGTGAATAGGGCAGGTGCAGAGCAACAAGTGTGTTGGTGCAGCCAATAAATGTGCACTTGAAAATATGCTCTGAGCAGGTGAGTTGTCATGATCGAGTACCCCATTGCCATTACACCACAGTTCAGGCGATTTGCACCAAAAGTCCTCCTTCAAATGCCTCAGAACAGTGTCGGTGTAGAACTTGACATTAACAGTATGACCCTGTGCACAACGCTGCAAATGTCAAAGAAAAAGACAAGTAAGATGTTCTTCCCTTAGTCCTGGAGACTGCAGGCTCTTCCACTGCAAAGACTGCTGTTTGGTCTGTTTGGTGTAGCTGTAGACCCACCTCTCATCACCAGTAATGGTGGGTCATCATGGGCTTGTTGATAGAGATCCTCACAGACTTTAACACAGTGCTGCTTCTGCTCCATGGTGAAATTGGAGATGCACACCTGCAAGGGGTCACAAAACACATGTAACACAGGTCCAGATGTTGATTGTGTAACTTAACATGGAATATGTACAACAGTTACTGCTTACCATGCCACACTCTGTTCACAACTGTCTTGGAGCTTTTTGATCACACCTCGTAAACCCAAACTGGTCACAGCACTGACTGGGTATGGGTCTAAGTCATCAACCAGAGACCATCTTTGAACCAGCCCAAGGCCCTTGAAGTGATGCTCACATCTGTTCATTCTACACATCTTACAATTTATGTCTAATGACGACATTTAGTGCCAGTACAGGAAGCAGTATACCTTCTAGGTGGCAAGTCAAGAAGTAAAGGTGTGGTGGTTGGTGTGATGGAACAATGTGTAGTGTGTAGAGATAGACCGATATGGTTTTTTCAGGGCCGATACCGATACCGACTATTAGTAGTAAAGGACGCCGATAACTGACATTTGGAGCCGATATTCATTTGCAGTAAAAGTGAAAATATTGGCATCAAAATTTTGAATAATACAAATTCCAACGCTTAACTTCGTTTAAATGCCTTTAAGCATATGTTTATTAAACAGCTTTTCAGATTTGCAACATGTTAAAGGTATTTTTTATCGTTTTTTATCGAACGATAATCCGTCTATCCCTAGTAGCGTGTCTGTCTTTGATGCAGGAAACAGTTTGAGTCCTCTCACTGAGTATTAATGTTGGCCTTTTTATTAACCCTATCCATGAGCTTTCCCTAGCCTTAACCAAGTGTTTTAGTCACCTAACTGTAATCTCACCTTAACCACAGTTTATTGGCCATAACCACAAGCTTTTTCTAACCTTACCCAGACCCTCGTTGCCATGCACAGGTAGTGTAGAAAGTAAGAATATTAGAAAGGTTGGCATAGAAAGTAAAAAACTCCGTCATTCTGGGGTATTGCAGGTTTGACATTGTCATCATTTTGTCTGTATTTACAAGGTTTTCTTATTATGGGACCTAATTTCTGTAGGTCATGTGATGACACTCAATGACAACTGAGCAAACTCAATCTACAGACTAAGACTGTTAGAAACAACTGAATGCTCTGGAATAAGCTAATAAGGGCCACTGCAGACAAGATTTGCCTGTCCCAGACACATTTCTTAGATTGAAGGCACAAATCCTAAAATCAGCATGATCAAAAACAAAACATAATGGAAAGAAAGGGCAAAGATAGGGTGTTCCAGAGATTGTGTGCACACAAGAGTTAGAGGGGAGGACTAAGCTCTGGCCTTTGTCAAGCTCTGTCACTGGCCGGACATAAACTAACTTGTTGTCATTTCCAGCAGGTTTTTCATCAGGTATTGCTATCATTTGCTCCTTTCGCAGAGCTCTCCAGTCAGAATAATCTTGTAATCAATGAATCTCGTCTGAGATTAGTTGTGTTGTTTGAGCTCCCTCTCACCTACATGGCAACAGTCCAGGACAAGAAATGTTTTGTGGTTTGTGCAACTGCATCTCTGAGGTTCTCAAAGTCTTGTAGTCTGTACTTGCCCTAAGTAGACCTTGAGTTTAGATTATTTTGTCAACCCAGGGTGTCTTATATGATGTTGTGGAACCTAAAGTTGTTGTGTTGTACTGTACATTTCTTCTTTCGGTTTGTGAAGTCTACGTTTGTTCTTGTTGTCTTCAGTCAGTTGTTGTCAGAGTAGATCTAATATGTATATCTGCACTGATCAAATGTAAGCACAAGACTAAATGTCAGTTTCTGTGGACTCCTCTTGTAGGGGGTTTGTGGTTTGAGTAAATCCTTCGGAAAAAGAACTGGTAATTATTACTGTTTGCTCTGCCATTTTCCATTTCTTTCTTACCAGGCCCTTTCAGGGGGAGGACAGATTTATCAAGCATGGGGATGGCAATCACCACAAATGAAAACAAACATCCCCAAGTCAAGCTGCCAATGCATGCATCATTTCCCTTTAATAACACTGAGTACAGTAATGTTCCCAGCAGTGGGTGAAGAGAAAATGATGCTGTCATTTTCTCAAATGGCTTCCCTCCCATCACAGTCACTGGAGCCCACTAAAACATAGGACCAAAGAAAAACAATGAAAGTCACATGAAAGACAAGACAATGTAAAAGTACAGGAAATTAGATTTTCACCCCAAAAAAAATCAAAAATCCAAAAATACTACCTACTTTAAAGAATTACTTTTAAAAATCGTGCACGATAGTTAACATGTTGGATACTGGGTGTTGGTGGAATGGTGAAATTTCCCTTCAGTTCATGTTTATGTCGTTTGTCACATAATTTGTACAATAATGGTTCTTAAAATGATGCTTAGGGGATATGCAATGAGAATACGTAGATAGTAAACACTAGGATCACATGTAAATAGGATGTTGATGTTGTGTGAAATACTTGAAATCCCTTTAATCAGTTGTTCTTGAATGTGCTACACCCCTTAGCCTTGTCTTGTAGAGGCAACATTATACTCCTCATGACAGGATCAGGATAGTCTATAAAATGCATGTACAATGTAATGAAGCACAGTGTAGCCAAGGACCTGAAAGTATTTCTAAGTGCCTGAATAATTATCTAACCTTTTTTTTTTTTTCTTTTACATCCTCTCTCACCATCTCTGGTCTTTGTTCTAAACATTCTTCGTTAAGGATTCTTACTGTTCATGTATTTGTCAATTTAGGTTTATTTTGCAAGTTAGAAAAAAACAGTATCAACTATGTTGATGTAACAAGTTGTGAAACTGAATTATACTATACCATATTACAGTTTTCTGTGCACAAACAGAGCAGTGTGTGATAGATATTCACAGTTAAGAAAGAAAATGTTAGCGCTGACTAACATGGTTTTGCTGTAATGGCATGACATACAGAAAATGAAATAAAGGAAGTATGCATTGGTTCTTGGTATATTTTATTTCTCTGTTGATTTTAAAATACAAAGCTTTGAGCGCTAAATGATTTTTTTTTTTTTCAGGAATAAATAGCTCAACACAGAGTATGGCCTTTGTGTTGGTGTCTATGTGTTTTCCAGTGTATTTTAGTTCCCAAGAGTTCACAGCCTCCAAAGACTGTCTTTCTCCAATAATTGTCTTCCCTGAAATAACAATATTGCAAATATACATATTCCAGTAATACTGTTACTACTTTTTAAGGCTTAGCTTTTTTTTTCTTTTTTCTTTTTTTGTCTTTTAGCTTTGTAATGTCCCATCAAAACTTGAATGAGACTGTTACTATCCGTCTCATGTTTAATGTAGCGGGGGGCATATTAGCTTGGCGAAGGGGTCAGAAGTGGAGGATAGACAGATAGCTTTTGCCAAAAAGGGACTTATAAGTTGTCTTATTAATGACTCAGCCACCTAGTTACTGGTAAGCCAACACTCCAGAGTCACCTAGGTTTTGTTCAGACTTGTGACAGTGTGTGAACCCATGAGCATGGGACTTACAGAGTGCTGGCTTGTCACCATGGATAATGCTGTGTTCACATTGTTCATACTGTAATTACAAGCAGCCCAGTGAGAAAAAACATTCACGTTAGCCTCTTAGTTGTAATTATGAGTCAGAAATATAATGAAATATCATTTCTGACAGCTGCAATATCTCCCATTTGATGATCGGAATTACTGAAGTAGCAACAAACACAAGTGATCAAATCAGAGTTGTTTTTTTTTGCTCTTCAAATTCTGCTCACATTGTGTTGATGCAGCATAAGCTAGCTGTTAATGGCCATAAACACTATTAACAGGGGGATTAAATGTTATTGGTCAAGACAATTCTCCTAATTTTTAACCTAAATAAACAATTTAAAAGCTTCTTGGATTAGCAGGAACATGCTTTGCCACAAAGCTGTTTTTGTGAGCTCATTAATGTTATCTTTTTAGAGACGCGTGGTTCTCACAGGACAGTGATGCTGCAGATATATTATGATTTTGTAGAATATGATGCTCTTCTGTTGATTAAACTATCCAAATTCTCCAGCATATTCAAGCCAGTCCTTTGTGAGTACCACTAAACCTTTCAACACTTAACTGAGATGAATCATCCATGACTGAGACCTTGTCATTGCAGGTTTAGCGCAGGTGTAACTGGTAACCTTGACATCGGCTCCCCAGTTGGCTCCCTATTTTGAGCACTCATTTTTACGGAGTCATTTTAACTGAGATAAAATCTTGTAGCTAAAGCTAACTGTCAAATCTTATCTTGAATTCTACTAAAATGTTAATAGTTGTTTTCTTTTGTAAAGCAGAATCTTGATTTTCTTTCTCCAAAAAAGTTATTCTGTTCCAAACTGGATATACTGTGTAATAGGCATAATCTGAACTGAATTTACTTATTATTATTTTACCATGTCTGTTAACATGGTAAAATTGTTACACAGTGAACATAATAGAAAAAACTGAACATTTTTATACAGTGTTTCTTTTTTCACAGTTTGCAGTCCAATTAAAAACAGTATTTACCTGTAGCCTGTTACAGAGACACTGCTTCAGAATGAAATTAAATCAAAATTAATGTGCTCTGAAATTCAGTCTGTCATATTCAAACTGAACAAAAGATATTCAGTCTTGATATGGTGTAATTGTAAGAAAGCAGAAGGGGTGACCTTTGTAGCATTCACAGGTTTACATTTAGATAAATATTTTATTCATTGGTTCCAATCTCTGTCCATATTTCACCTCTTATGTCCTCTGAAATGAAGCACATAAACCTCCCTCCTCAGCCCAGATAAGGTCTTGCTTTCACCTCTGGAAAAATTTCACTCCTGTGTTTTAACGTTCTTTTGCTTCCTCACCCAAAACGCAATATGTTCTTCTATCATTTCTTAATTGTACTTCAAAAATCATTTTATATGAAGCCTCAGCAGTAACTCCCACTGAGGTCAGTTCATCTTTGTGTCAACCCTAACTTGGACTTTGAAAGCTGAGTTAAAAAGTTTTCTTTTCACAATAACTGACAGGATGAGAAAAGTAGAGCCTACAGTTTATCATCCTCCAAATGGGAAAATATTCTATGTGTTCCCACATTTTTGATGCATATGTAGATCTTTTCTGTCTAATTACAATCTCATTTGCTCTCATTTCTCGATACAGAGTTCACATTTGCACAGTCCTCTTTTAACCAGCACACAGCTTAGCACTGCACTTAATCTCACATTCAAGATGCACTGATACAACCAAAATATTCATATTTCAAGGTCAACTCTTGTACCAGAACACAGACATAATTCACTTCTAACAACATCATTACAAATATCTTTTCAAGTCAGGATGTAATCCAGGGTTAGAATCAGGGGTGGGGGTGCATGAACCCTGTTTCAAAAAATGGATTTAGTAAAAACTCTGAGTTTGTTAGCCCTGCCATAAGGGGAAACAAAAACACTTGAACTCTGGGTCAGTTACAGTAGTAACTTTGTCAGTGAAGCTAACCTGCTCACTGGAGGGTTTGCCTCAACAAACCCTGAGTTTCTCTGTGTCTCCTCAAATGATGGGATAAAAAGATCTTTATATTCGGTCATAGGTCTCCTCCTGCTTAGCCTGAGGAAGCTGTGAAACTCAACACTACAGCAAGAAGGTTCCAGGTTGGAGCCCTGGTTCGCCCGGGGCTTTTCTGTGTGGAGTTTGCATGTTCTCTCTGTTCTCTCTGGGTTCTCCAGCTTCCTCCCACAGTCCAAAAACATGCAGGTTAACTGATGACTCTAAATTGTCCATAGGTGTGAATGAGTGTGAATGATTGTTTGTCTCTATATGTTGGTCCTGTGATGGACTGGTGATCTGTACAGGGTGTACCCCGCCTCTCACCCAATGACAGCTGGGATAGGCTCCAGCCCCCCTGGTGACCCCTAACGGATAGGCAGTATAGATAATGAATTCATCACATACACATCGTGGCTTTACACACCATCTGTCTTTATTAAGACAACTGTCAGGTTGTCAATCAGTTTCCTGCATTGAAACACTTACCAAACACTAATCACTGTCCATTTAAAAAACATCTGTGTGAATCTTTAGACACAGGGCACTGATCAATGCAGTGAAGTGAGCATGATTCTAGTGTGGCTGAAAAGACCTTTAAAAACTAGACTAAATGTGGGCAACAGCACTTTGTCCCCATCAGGTTTGAGCTGAACAAATGTAATTCCAAAGATTCCAGCTTTATGATCCATTAGAGAAATTAAAATGAGCTAAATAATGTGGTCTTGTGGACTACACTGAATAAAAAAATGTAACAGAGTTAACTTATTGATTCTTCTCTCCAACTCAGGCTCTTTGACTGCTGCTGCTGTGTGTGTTTTTTGTTATTTTTTTAAATGTGTAAATTCATCTCTCTAGCTCCACTAGATTATTGGATTAATGAAAGCTCATTTTCTTAACTGAGTGTTCCATAGTTTACCACAGCTTCACTCACCATTGTTGAGCAGTGGCAGGTGTAATGGTTTATTTATAACCAATTAGCAGAAATTTATTTTAAATATATTAATACTGAGAATATTAATATTACATAATTAATTACCAATAGGATTCAATTAGGAGTTTTAAGCCCCATGGCGTAAAACAAAGGAACAATAACCAAGAAGGCGGAATCAAAAGATGGCCTCTAGGACCGACCTCATGGCAGGTGGGGGAGGTTAACACAGGAGTATTCCTTTGTTTCAGGTTATGGGGGGAGGTTAGCAAGCTGCATGCAAGACAGTGAGATCTACCTTCATTCATACATGTGTGAACATGCTAAAATGAACCATTAACCTGACTGTAATGGTATAATGTATCCTGGTCAGAAGGGAAGGTGAGTGGTGAGAAAAATAAAAATAGGTAGAGGCACAGGTGAAGGGGTGTGGCCCAGTGGCATCTCTCTCCAGGATGATTTACAGTTTCACGATTAATGACTATTTCATGTATTTTGTATTTTATTAATGTAAATAATTAATGACTAATGTTCCCTTGCTAGCTAATAGCCTAATCAACTTAACACTGATACCTGATGCATGTCCAGATGCTGCAGGGAGAAAGGCTGTCTGTTGTGTGCACAAATAAACAAAGCATGGAAACAAATTCTTTAAAACGTGGGAACAAGTTAACTAAAACATTGTAATGAATTGATCAAAACGTGGGAACGAACTGTATCTTATATGCACACAATTACATTTCGAGTGATTAACACAATAATGTGGCCTATATATATATATATATATATATATATTTCTCTGTGTGACTACTCTTACTCTACGCAAGTAGATTATTGAAAGATTTAAGAAGTGGGGAATCAGAGCTGGAGCAGACAAAGGAGCAGAGCATGTAGAATAGAATGGATCCTCAGCAGATGGGTGGAGAAGTGGGTGAGGCAAACAAACTGGAGCAGGGATTGAGAATAAACTTGAGGCACAGACACATGGATAAAACTGAAGTCATGAAAACACAAGGAAACACAAACAGAAACAAGAAGTTGAGGATCAGATCTCCAGTGTGCTGTTGATGTCTTTGTTTGCTCTATCTGAGTTTTCATCTTTTCATGAACAGGACAGTGAGCAGAGATAATAATGTTAAACCATTCTGGATTGGATAATTGGTAATATTTCCCATCAGCCAGAAAATAAAACCATTCCTAAAGATGAACTTTTGCTGATGAGCTACAAACCCTGTATCTGTACATAGGTAGTGTTGGAACAAATTGTGTTACTACACTCTCTGATGTATCATAACAATAGTGTACTGCAGGAAGTAGTACTGTATATTGCCATCAAAATGGCAAGAAAAAAAAGCAAGTAACAAAGGAAGACAGACTGTTTGGTTGGGGGCTCATCGTTCAGCAAGATAATGAGCCGGAACATAAGAGGAAAAGAACTAGATGGTGGCTTCACATGACGGAAGACAAGCACAGTCTCCAGACTTAAACCCGATGGAGCTGGTTTGAGATGAACTGGACAGAGGGTGAAAGCAAAGCAAGTACAACACAATGCACAAAACCATGAAATATAATGACAGAGGCAGCGCGCTAAGAATGTATTGCCCCTAAAAGAACAGGTGATGCAAAATCCATAATCATGAGAACACCAACTGCTATGAAGAATCCCTAGATAATAAAATAAGTGTAATTCAGTGTACAATTTTGATGGTCAAGATGCATATAGCACTGAGGAAGCTTGTTAAGTACTTAATGGCAAAATATTACCATTAAGCAAGCCTAATGGCAGTGAGGTAAAAGCAGTGAGGGAAGTCTATAGAGTTTGGTCTGCAGGCTTCTTTATGATGCCAAGAGCCCAGACAGCACTTTGAGGCTATATCTCCTCAAGAGGTCAATATCAACCACTTTCCCTGTGTCGCAGACAATGCTTTCAAAGTAGCTGAGTTACTGTGGCCCAACATTTGCCATCAAGCCCTTACAACGACCATGTAGGAAACTGTCCTGGGTAGGATCCCTCTCTGAGACAGACTTTAATACTATTGAACATCGTCATATACATATACATAACATGGAGTCACATGATGATTCAGTTTTGGTGATTTGAATAATGATGATCTTACAACTTACACATTTCACATGAAGAACCCTGACATCTAGCAAAACAAAATTTTCTCACATAAACAATATTTCACTGGTCTGAATGCTGGCATCATGTAAATCCAGAATTTCCCATCCTGGGAAAAGCATCCCAGACTCCTGAGTGATTCCACAAAGAAAAAGTGCTTTTTGCTCACGTGTCATGTTTTTTTGTGATTTCCCTATATTAAGTATGGTACACATTTCAAGCTGTACACTTACAGTCAGTGTCAACTTTATGTAAGACTAAGGTGTTGTTTGCCCTGTGGAAACATCTGTGTTGAGTCTGAGAAGCTAAGGCCACAACAACTCCCACAATGCTCCTGTTTTTACTTCTGCTGCTACTGTAGTTGCTTTTAACACTACAAACAGCTTCCTCCCGCATATGAGGTCACATCTCTTGTTCTTGCATGCTGTACAGTATGTGGGTTGACCTGGAGGAGCCTGTGTGCAGCACGCCTGTGAAGACAATCTGTTTTTAGTCACTTTCACACCTGATGACTGTGGACGCTCACTTGTTTATCTCACTCCTTTAACATTCATTTCCTTGATTCCCCCGAGGCTCCTGCTAAACTGGGAGGTGCGAAACCTCATTAAATAAAAAAAAAAGATAAATTAGAAAAAAAGCTGAAAAACACTAGCTCGCTGTTGTATTAACTCGCTGCACTTTGCAAAGGAAAACATGACATTTTGTATAAATGCACAATTTCATAAGTAGGAGGTGCCAAGTTCTTTCCTCTGTTTCTCCTACTGTACTGTATTACTGTATTTATGAGGGAATGCTTGCTTGGAATGTGTAGCCAGTCTGGGAATGACTCCTCCTCCTGGCCCTTGAGTGCAGTCTACAGATGAGTCAGGAGAAGAAAGATGTACATGCTCCTCTTATGTTTCCACCATAGTTAAAGCACTCTTATTCCACAAAAGCAATACAACTCTGACACTGAAATCTGTGTGTGACTTCCATTTCTGAAAAACACAGCTAATCAAGGCACATAGGTGATGAAGGAAAACATTGGAAATGTGCAACAAAGTTGGATTCTGGATTTCTGAAGCCGTCTAAGGTGTGTATCTCTCTCTGAAATTCTCCAGCTGATCCATGGATGGAATAATAAAAGCTGACTTCAACTGAAAGCCTCTTTGTTTATCCTGTGCTTTGTGAAAAGTGAATGTCTCATACTGTTATCTTTTAAGTTTATTTATTTGCTATGATCTAATGAAAAAAATAAATAAATAAAAAACTTGCAGCCTCCTGTTGTGGTTTGGACTGAGTAGGTGGTTTCAAAGAAATCTCACTTATTGGTACTGAGCTCAGGTTGTTTTTCTACAGTCTTGAGAGTGGAGGGAGTCATGAGGAAAATGCCAGTTTCTTTCAAATCTAATTTTTAAAAAAAGCATGAAAACAAGCAGGGCTTAGAGAGGAACCAGGTTTTGACAGTTACCATCTGAGCAAGTCTCCTGTTTCCATCCCTGACCTGCTGAGTAGACGTTTTACTGTGTTAGTCATCAGCTACACCACATATTTTAGACTATACTGTTCCTGTGAATGCAAACAGGGGAACACAGAGGATTACTTGGAGTGCCACAGATCATTCAGATTCACTCAGTTACTCATTCATTCTCTGCTCACTGCCATGTTCAGTAACTGCAGTAGCCCTCCCACCTTTCCATTCATTTGATTCCCCCACGCCCAAATACTCACCTGTTCCCCATTCCCTCGTTCCCTCAGATCAGCCACAACATTAAAACCAGTTTTAGAACCTGTTTACATGTTTTGCTAAAAAAGTTCTGCATTCACACAATGTTGTGATAACGATCTTTGTCCACACTGATCTGCAAAAATGTTTGAAAATTCAGTAGTATGCATGCCAGGCCAGTAGATGGTGATGTGACTTAATAAGTCTGCAGCACAAACACTGTGCTGTTGTTGTGTGAGCGTAAGGCCAAACTGCAACAAAGGTTTAAAAGTTTTTGTGCAAAAACTGTTGTTGTGTAAAGAGGCCCTTAATGTTGGCCTGGGTCCAGTCTGCTGTGGTAGCCTCTATGGATCTGGTATCTGGGGCCAGTTTATGTGCAGCTGTGATCAGAGCCTCTCTGCTGTCCAGGCCAGCCTTTTCCTGGTCAAATTTTTTTTATGTCAGCCACTTCCTCTACCTGTTGATGATACAGCCCACGGAGGGCTGTGGCTCTGTCACTCACTAATCCTCGCTCTCCCTTGTTTCTTTGCTTGTAGAGTCTCAGGGTGCGGGACTTTGGGTGGAGCCCTCTGTGCATTGTAAGCAGTTTTTGTGTCTGAGTATCTGATGACTGGTAGGGTGTCTTATTCCTACCACTGAGCTGACATCTCTGCATCCATATAACCCTCTGAAGGTATTTGGTGGAGGCTGATCTTCATGCAGCCTCATCATGGCTCCCATTGTCCTGCAGGCAGGATACTCAGGTACTTGTAACTGTCCTTTAGTCTGCTGTCCTTCCCTTGTCACACTTATCCAGTGCAAATGATCCTGGTGAGGTTCGCTCCTGGCGAATAGCTAAATGTCCCTGTATGGTCCGTGTATAGGAGGTGGCTAAATATCCACATATGTGTACAGTGCATGTGCTGCATATGTTATGTACTATATATTTCAATATATATCCATCCATCCATTAGCTATACTGTGAGAGTCATGGGGGGGCTGTCTATCTCAGGGCTGACATATAAAGACAAACAGCCATTCATGCTCACATTCACATCTACACTCAATTTAGAGCTGCCAGTTAACCTGCATGTCTTTGGACAGTGGGAGGAAGCTGGAGAACCTGGGGAGAACCCACACAGGCACAGGGAGAACATGCAAACTCCACCCAGAAAAGCTGCTGGTGAACCGGGGATCGCACCCAGAACCTTCTTGCTGTGACCACTGCACCACCGTGCTGCCCTCAAGAAAAAGAGAAAAGCCCCGGGCGAACCAGGGCTCAAACCCAGGAACAGTGCTAATCACTCCACAACCGTGCTGCCTCATAACTATTAGCTTCAAAAACCAATAAAGCTTTGAAATTATGTTTAAATGTTTTTTGTATTATATATTATATTTTGACAATGCTTGATTAACCTGATGACATCTAATTATGTGAATATGTACTATGTACATCTCCTGTGTATATATATATATATATATATATATATATATATATATATGCACAGGCTGAATTCTCTCACTTGATCATTTCTCACATTGCTGTAGGGACCAACACCATGTGGCAACAGATGGGGTAACTCTGAGCTCTGGTTATCACATATGAACAAAGAAAAGACTGTACATACATGCACAATCACTGCATACGTGCCTCCCATCTGTTCTACCCTTGGTTCATATGTGCTCTTGCACACTTGTCTTGATGGTAATATCTAAAGAGAGACTGTAACTGGCCTTTATACACTGAACTACATCAGCCTGGAGATAAAAGTGAAGAGGAGGAAAAGACTGTTGAGTGAGTTGTTCTCATGCTAATGCCTTAACTTGCGTGTGTCTGCTTGGTAGTGATTACCTGCTTACCTGAGGAAGAAGACAAGGGTAACACCTGTTTTAATTTAGTTTCTGTGATGTCTCTGGTGGAGCTGAGAAACCAGCCCTCTCTGGCTCTTGCCAACCAGCAGGTCAGGAACATTTATCGTCTGAGCCTTGTCGTACATCTTCACACTTGCACGTTTTCGTCTTCTCATGTGCTGTTGTGTTCTTAGGTAGCGCAGCATTGTTGCTCTGTGGCAGAATCTGTTGGACATTTGACATAATCTTTACAGTTACAAGGTTTGACTTAGCATACATCATGATCTAAATATGCAATTGGCAACAATTGGTGATCAATTGGCAACCAAGCAACAGGGCCCTTTTATGGTGCTGGAGGACGTTGTGGCATGCTGCTTTGTCCTGGCAATCCAGCTGTAATTTGAAGAGAGAGTGATGGTAGGTGACTAGCACCAGGCTTACTACTGTCATCAATTTATTTATTTCTCAGCTCTGACCATAGAAAAGGTTGAACAACAACAACAACCAAAAAACAAACAAATGTGTTTCTGACATATTTTTTTTAAGGTAAATCTTTATGTTTGATAAATCCTCTTTGATCTAAGGTTATATTGAATATTTTTCTACTCTTTACACTCACTGTATTGTCAGTGACATTGTTAATGTACAAATGGATTAGCTTTTAAAACTCTGCACATCATGCATTCAGCAGACATATTATAAAGTCTAGCCTATAGTTCTCAGATACTCTGAATTCCTTCTCATGTCACTGAATTCACCAATAACTATTCACCTGTTTATGATGTATATGGTATCATTATAATCCTTGACAATCCTAGACATCATTTTCTGTATAATGCAAAAGAGTCAGTTATGGTGGAAAGTAAAATGGCCACCAGGAAGCTGTTTTTTTTTTTTTTTTTTTTTTTTTTGCTTTGTTTTTTTAAAAAACGTTGCTCCATTTCTAAAAATGTCTGAAAATATCTATAAATATTTTGTTTCCCCCTTGATCACTGCTTTCCATTATTTAATGCCCTTGACTTTTATGCCTACAAAATTCCATCAAAGAGCCACAATAAGGGCCCTTGATTCAAAGATTTACTTTATCATAATAAAAAGACCAGCCTACAGTCTACAGTCTCTGTGGCACCTACAAAAAAATGAATGCAATATTAAGACCTCTTGGCTGTCTCTTGAGGTTGCATATATTAAAGTGTTGTGTAAAGTGAAACAACTGTTGGGCCACAACAGGCCTGAAGCATCCCTTGGTCTGCTCTGAGAGGAAGAGCCCAGTTTTGTTCTCCTTCCTAATGAGCTGCTGGTGGAGATGACAGGCAGCTCCTCCTCCAGCTCCAGTCATTATTCTCTCATACACACCGACTACACTGTGTGCCCGTGTAGTTCATGCATGAGCGCATACGTGCACCTGCTCTCCTTGCACCCTGCTGCAAATGGACAGTAAATAGATACTGTGCATAAAATGAGCACTGAGCAAACCCACTCTGAATTGGCAAAGGGACAATTGTTTGTTGCTGAACAGAGACACACAGTGTTGATGAAAAACAGAGGGAAGCTGCTGTTTGTCTCAACATTTTTCCACTGCTGAATAATAAACCGGGAAATATTTGCTCACATACTTTTGCATAAAGTCATTATTAGCACTATCATACACAGCACCCGACATCTAAAAAATGACTAGGAATTTTGTGTAGATGTAGAATAACAATTCATTCTCCTCAATTTGAAATTTGATTCATGAAAACACTATTTGGATCACAGATTGCTCTGTTATGTGCATTAATTTCATTTCATTTCTGCTATTAAATTTCAGGCTGGTCATCATGCCCTAAAGATTCATCATCATTCTTTTTCTTTCTCCCAGAATTTGAGCTTCTCAGCACAATGATCAAGCACGAGATCAGTGTTTTCTTATGTAACTACGTCATTATTCACACATAAATAAATAAATAAGGCTCATGCTTGCTGTATTATATTAGCTACACTGACATCTTGTGTGTACACTGTGCCATGACTTAGGCACTGACTGAGAGGCAGAGCAGCAGGGATATCTGTGCACAATCACACAGACAGACAGATGATACTGATATTCGTTATCTGTTGTTTTTATTACTGTACAGAATTAGGGATGAAGATATTGCACTGCTATTAACCTGCTATGTATTAGATGTGTTTATCTCTGATATGACGGATATAATGCAGTTTGATTTGTTACATATTAACAAATTGATAAAGTTCTTCACACATTCATGCATACTTTTGCATTCGTGCATTTTTGCACAGTCTGCACCTTGGGTCTTATCTACTGTGGTAGACAGCAGCCTCTGTGGATCTGGTGCACAGATCAGAGCCTTTGTGTCCAGCTTTTTATAACCACTGGTAGGATTTCTTAATGTCAGCCACTTCCTCTATCTGTCAATGTTACATCCCACGGAAGGGCTTTGATTCCATATTTTCTCCTCCTCCTAAACATCCTATGTCTTTTGCAGCCTATGGTATTTTCAGCAGTTCATCCTTGGGGGTCCTGATATATTCATGGATGCTCCTTGTTTCATCCTGGATCGTGGCTCTGTCTCTAACTAATACTCACCTTGTTTTCCACAGCCACAATGAGTTCTTGATGGTTATCAGTCCACCTTGTGCTGCTAATATAATATAATCTTAGTTATAGATCTTTTAGGCCATCAGTTACGTAGTTCTGCTACGTACGCTACCACATACTTCGCCACCATCCAACTCACCATAGTCATTACCTCAATATCCTTGTCTATTCATTTAACTTTTTATCATTTTATTTAGTTGTTGTACTTATTCCATGTTAGAATCAGTCTCCCAGTTTGGGAGTCACACTCCTAATACTCCTTTTACCATGAGCACCACTTAGGACTTGGTTCCAGTTGTTCTTTCAGGCTCTGGTACTCATATATCTGGTACCTCTCATTCTCACATCTTCTTGTAGAGAGTAGTTAATAAAATCATATATTCTTAGACCCAGTCATTGTGTGTGCGTGTTTACTTGAAATAGAGAAAAGAGATCCCTGGAGTCAGTACCACAAGTTCAGGTATCAAACCTTGATCTGATATCAAAGTCAATATTCCCAATTCTGCCCAAATTGCACAGTGGTGCCCTGTAACGAGAGCTTTAAATAATTTTCTGGGAATTATTTGTGCAAATTCCCTACAAGTTACATGGACCTGGTGTGAATATGAGCGCAAATGGCTGTGTTTATGTGTCAGCCCTGTCCAGTGTACCCTGCCTCTCTTTCAGTGTCAGCTGGAATTGGCTCTAGTCCCCAACAACCTCCAAGGATGAGCATTTATAGCAAATGGTTGGATGGAAACACTAAAGGTCAAGACTTATTTTTCATAGCTCCACATATTCTCTGTCTTCGGAATAATTTGCCACATTTTTCCCCCCATATATTTGGTATCATTGGAAACATTTGTCTACATCAGGGAGGGTGAAGGAAGGTCAAGAGGTTTATAGGAAATATGCTCTCAATTTGGTCAATCAGTGGTAAGTAGATGAGAAATGAGGATTACACCTTGTTTGGCAGTTCAGTGAGTGGGACTACGCAGTCGGAGCTCTGGTTAAGAGCTTGGAAGGCTTCGTTTTCTGTACATTAGCTGCTTCCAGTGCCCATGACTGCTCAACCTTGGAGTCTAACAGAATTTAATGCGCTAGTGTCCTATACTTAATTACCACTTGTGGCTGCAGAAGCTGCTGTTGCTCGGCATAAGTTGCATGGTCTCAATCAGTCAGTGCTTTGTGTTTAGTGTAAGTCAGCAAATATTGGCCTGATGACACACTAACCTAAGCTGGGAAACATGCCTGTAAATATACCTGCTAAACATCTGCATATTAAGAAATCATTCCTATGTCCTATGCTGTGTTATCAGTAGTGATGCTCACAGACTCCCCCTTTACTGATGTACACATACTAAAAAGTGGACAAAACAACCAATAGTTTTTTTATTGCCATTGTGCATGAACTTTGACAACGCAGATTACACAAGGAGTATCATGTAGTGAGGTTATGAACACTCTGACCTGCCAGTGATGTGCTCTGGTCACTCTCAGTGCTGGTTTTGTATTGGTTGATGGCTTTAGCAAAGAACTACTTGCTGATCCAGCCCCCATTCTCAAAACCAAAGGAATGCAAGATGAGACACTTGAGTCAAAGAATGGACAACATCCGGAAGGACAACACCTTTTTTTTCCTATTATTGCACACATCTAGTTTACCAATGCCGAGTATATATGGGACATTGGGAAAGCTATAGCTCTTGGTAAGGTGCTGAAATGTCTTTAAAAACCACAACACTGCATTGAGCCTCTTTAAAAGCCACGTAAATGCAAAATATGAATGCAACATCAATGCAGGGATTCCACAAGCACACCAGATATCAAAATAAATGTGGATTATGTTTCACTCTTGCAAATGAAAGTGGTGAATCATTTACACTTGGACATGGTGATGCTCATTTAACAGCCTACAGGTTGGTGTTTTGCACAGAGTACATGAGATCCTCAGAAGATTTTGTTGCTTGGTGGCAGCATCAGGATGCCTACAACACTTTGTATTAACAGACAGTGAGAGGGAGGCAGGCAGGTGTGATCCTTTTATCTGTGCATCAAACAGATGAAGTTGCTACTGTATATGCAACCAAACATCTCTTAGTACTGTAGCTAGTCTCTTAGCGTTCAAATCAAAAGGCTGAGAGATATTTTAGGAATGAATCATCATCTATTTATGTCTTGAATTCTAAAATCTCATGGAATGTATTTAATGGAATAGCAGTTATGTGGATTATCAGAACAGTCTAGGTTTGGATATCAACTGAATGCATACTGGGGGTAAAAGTTGTACAAACATTCATCTTGTAAAGATGGAGACCAGACCTAACTTTTTGCTTGTACTAAACAGTTGCTACATCCACTGTAGGGGTTAGAGTTGGATAGCATACCTGATTACTTTCTGTTACCCACAGAAATGTGTTTGTACCAGTGATTATAAAGATACTGTGAAGTACCAAAAGCAGGCATCAAATGTCTGATCAGATCTGTAGTTTCTATCTGTGCTTTGCTCAGATTTGAAACTGCATTCATTGATTTTTTTTGCCACTTGGGGGCAACAAAACAAACTATTTACCAAGGATGCCTAAAGTTGGCAGTACTAATGACTTAGCACCTCTCTCGCTAGATTTATCATCTTTTCACTTTAGTGACTTCTTTCAAAAAGCACCTAGTGGCAAATCTAGCGACTCTCTGGACAAACCTTAGCTACCTTCTGTAGAATAGAGTCACTGGTCAGCCGTCACAGTTATAAAATTTTAGCAGTGTAGACCAACAGCTTGGTTAACATGTAGTCTTAGTGGGCTGTGTTTCAGTCACTAGTTTGTACTTGTTCTGTTGTCTGACAACAGCAACAGAAAAACATGTACATGAGAACAGCTTTATTGGCAATTCTGCTGTGTTAAAATACTTAATATGTGAGCACAGAGAGTAGGAGAGAAACAAACAGGTAAAGGGCTGGAACCAGCTGACACTGGGCAGAAGACAAATACGGTATGGTTACGTCATGGATATCTAGCGACATCAGTGACTTTTCATGCAGGCTTTAGCTACTTTCCATCAACAGTAATTGTTAATAGTAATTCCACAACAAGTTTCCATCCTCCATTTTTCACACTGACAATGTATGGTCCAACCATACACTCAGTACATCTGCCAGTCTGATTTTGTTGTTTTGTATTGGATTGGATTGGCTATTAGACCCCTACAGGAAGACAGGCCAATTTTTTGTTGTTTTTCTAAATTCACAGATATTGATATGGTCCCCAGAAATCCAGTATCAGATGGGCTGTTGTCTTGATTAAGTCATAAAACTGCTTCTTGGGCTTTCACTTAACAAATAAGATAAGTTCTTCCTCAGAAAAATGTTTGTACAACTACACCTCCAATCTGCAAATGTATAGAACCAAACACTTCGGTGTGATTGTATTTTCATGTGACGGTACTGCAGACTTGACCACTTCATCCACTTGTTGATAGTCTCAAGAGAGCCAGTCACACATTGTCATCAGATTTAAATAACAGACTACCACTGTACGTCTTTCAAGTCTCTGTCCAGCATGCTTCCATCAGTATACACACAGCCACATATGCCATCAGTCACAGTGTGTGTGGTCCGTACAGTATCCCACCACCAGCTGAAAAAGGCAACCACAAGGGGATGCCCACTACTTCAACCCTTTACCCTCTGCAGCTCCTATCACAGGTCTAGACTCAAACAAAAAGGATTAATTTGTCTGGGAATGAGAAAAAACCAGGAATAAATGACTGAATCTGCTCTGCTTTTGTCAAGCTGCAGATATTTATATGGACATACATTCCAAATTACCTGAGTATAGACTCTGATTGTGAAATACCTGAAGCGAGGCCAGATGCAGACACTGTGCAACCAATTTGTGGCCATTTTGTATTTTTTAGTCTTAGCCAAAATTATTTGCTCTTTGCATTTTTTTAGACAGGGCTTAATAATATGACCTGGATAGTGTAAACATAATCCTGAATAGTACAGCTGTTTTTCCTGTTCAGTACATAACACAGCAATATACATTTTTGGATTTTTTTTAAACAAGCATTTTTCTTACCTATATGCACTTATATATATATATATATATATATATGTGTGTGTGTGTGTGTGTGTGTGTGCACGTGTGTGTGTGTATATATGTACATAGACACACACATATATACATGTATACATATACACACATACACACGCACACACACATATACTGTATTTATGTATATATGTATAGAGAGAGCTTATTCATACTGTGATTGTTGAAACAGAACACAACACATAATTTAGTCAGAAATATACTACCAGTTTAAAATGCATGCCCAACCCCCCATCCAGAGTGCTCCATTCCTCCCTCTGGTGCCTGCATACGATAACCTTTAACCATCAGGTCCTTACCTACCCTACCAGCAACAGCTCAGACATTATGCAGGAGAGAACATGGTGGTGAGTCTTTGTGGTGGCGGTGGTGGTTAATCGGGACATTGTTGCTACGTCATGCAGAGATAGAAGGGGATGGAGGGGGTCAGCACAGAGAGTTGGAGACTCCCCTGGCAGAACAGAGGGAGGTGTTGTGGGACAGTTAGTGGTGATAGTCGGTGGTCGCTAGCGTGGATCCCGGAGCCAGAGGCCAGCTCTGCTCAGGTCTAGCTGATGGCCGGGCTGTCTGTCTGGGCGTCTGCAGTCTCTGAGGATGAGCTGGGCTCCTCCGGAGGGTCGTCTGTGCTGGTGCTCGTGGAGACCTGAGAGGGAGCGCCGTAGAATGCCGTGGCCCCCTGGGGCTCTGAGCTGGGGCCTGCCTCCACGTTGTCCTCGTCCTCCTCAGGCTCTGAGGCTGGGGTGAGGTGCAGGGAGCCGGGGAGTTTGACGGGGCAGAATGCCGAACCTGTTGGGATGAAGTTGACCTTGTTTTTGTCGGGGCAGGAGAAGAGGGGGACTGATGCCGATGTGGACTGCCTCGAGCTGCAGAGAAACATAAGTAGTGTCAGTGAGGATCACACATTGCTTAGACAGTAGAGAGGTGTTCATTCAACACAAGCATCAGTCTTTACCTCATCTCCTCAAAAGCTTTAATCTTCTCACAGCCCTCTGGTGGCTCTCGCTTGAACATGTAGCTGTTGTTGGGTTTGGGTGAAGAGGCGAACTTGGGCAATGGTGAGCTGCTTCCGCTGTCTATGAACAGAGATAAAAGGCAGATACAGGCTTCAGAGTGCTGCAAAAAAGGGATTTCAAGGAAGTAAATGGGAAATGATTCTTATTTTGTGTCTAAAAAGAAAAATAATCTTGTCAAGTAAGTTTTGCATTAGAAAAGTAATCTGTACTGGGTACAGCTGCTTACAGTATGTAGTCCATAAAAGTAAAAATTACAAACCAACTGTTGTGGAATATAAAATGGAAAATATGCCAATTCAGACTGTCCTGGGTTTAATTTAATGCACTCCTTTCTAAAATTGCAGAGCTTTCAAGGATCCACTAGAAACATGTGGTCACAACTGGTAGAACAACACAAACCCAGTGACCCCAGGGGTCAGTTTGTTTGTCTTTCATGACGATGCTTCAACAGTTGATGTTCTTTACCTTTATCACGGTCGTACAGTAGATCCTCTGTGGAGTAGGGGCTGCCGTCATGTGATCCTGGTGGGCAAGCCGGCGAGGGACAGGGCGACAGGCTGGAGCAACTGCTGGACCGGCCTGGGGCTGAGGGAGTCTGGGTGTCCACGCTGCGGCTGCTGCTGCTGCGCTGCTGGGGAGGGAAGGGTGCTCGTCGCCCGTCAGGAACCTCCAGGGACTGCAGAGTCCAAGACGAGACAGACAGCAGAAGAACAGAATACTAATGACAACTGAGACAAAGCAAATCAGTACAAGAGCTGGACTAATAAACAGGTTTACTAGTACACTGGGTTGATCACAGTTTGTCTCAGTATGAACTGAGATGACACAGAGCCCCACCTTGAGCTCCTCCTTCTCTCCATTGTCTTTGATGAAGACCTTCTCCAGCTCATGGTTGATGCCCTCCATGCTGCTGGGCACCCTTGAGATGGAGGGCTTTGGCACTGTGATGTTGGACAGCGGCATCTGGGCCGACTTCGACATGGAAAAGTGCTGCAGTGCACACACATTAGGTTTATGGAGCTGTCCTTGTTAGGACATTACATTGGTTTCCATTCATTGTGGACAGCCTGATGACCCTAGTCTGACTTGGAAGTGTGAATGAAAGTACCTGGCCTATTGTATAATACACACTGATCAGCCACAACATTAAAACCACTGACAGGTCAAGTGGATAACATCTATCATCGCAGTACAATGCAATGTTCTGCTTGGGAACCTTGGGTCCTGGCATTTATCTGGATGTTACTTGACATGTACCACCCACCTAAACACTGACACAGACCAAGCTCACACCCCTAATGGCACCAGCACTCCTCAATAGCAGGTCCTCCCCCAGTAGGACAATGCCCCCGCTAACACTGCAAAAACTGTTCAGAAATGGCTCAAGGAACAAGACAAAGAGCCCAAGGTGTTGACCTGGCCTCTGAACTCCCTAGATCCCACTAAGCATCTGTGGGACCTGCTAAGATTATGTAGGTCCCCCTCACTCCACCAAAACAGCTCTAACCCGTCGGGGCATTGACATGAGGCCTCTTAGAGTGTCCTAAGGAGTCTGGTGTCGGGACACTGGCAGCGGATCCTTTGGGTCCTGTAAGCTGCAGGGTGGAACATCTATAGATCTGGCTTGTTCCGCCGCATCCCACAGATGCTGGATCAGATTGGGATCTGGGGCGTTTAGACACAAGGTCAACACTTGGGCTCTTTCTTCCTCGAGCCATGTCTGAGCAGTTTTTGAGGTGTAGCAGTTGCTTGTTTTGCTGGGGGAGGATCCTGCGACTGGGGAAGAATAGCGGGAAAAGAACATAGCATAACATGGGTTCTATATAAAATGTAAAGTGATGCCAATAATACAGCAGTAGTAATGATAATAGTAATAATTAAAGTATTAACTGCTAATGTAGCAATAAAACTAATAGCAGTATAAGTAATTTCTAATTATAGCAGCAGGTGTTGAGTGGAGTTGTAGGAGCAGCAGGAGACCTGTCATCACTCCACCTGTGGTTTAAATATTGTGACTGATCAGTGTAAGTGTGGTGCTTTGAAAAAACTTTGATTACATACTGAATTCTAAGAGATGTACAGTATTATACACCCATCTTACTCTCTAACCTGAACATTTTTTACCATCATTATAGATTTTCACAGTTAAATTTCCAGTCAGTCTTGTCATTCTGTACCTACCCTTTCAGAGAATGTTATCTCATTAATCTACTATTTCACGATCACAGTGTCATAGCAGCAGCAATCCCTCCATTTGTAAGGGGACTACACAAATGAAAATGTATGAAATTCTCCACAGACAGACCAAATCCTGCAGCCTAAATGGTTGTATAATGCAATGTTTTCAAATAAGTGAATTTAAATAACACTGACATCAGATTTTCCGGCAATACCCTACCTGAATGTGGCTGGCTGTGGAGGTGTGGTTGGTAGTGCTGGTGAGGGTGGTGTGGGTGATGATGTTGCACTGGATGGGGGACAGTGGGTCTTTGTCTTTACTGTGGCGTCCTCCTTGTTTACTGTGCTGAAGATGCTGCCGAAGCTTCGCAATCTGCTGGAATCGAACAGGAGAGGGGGGAAGCAGGTAAATGTTATGCAGGCAGGTGGACCAGAGATTCACTACATATCATAGTTCTATTCAATACTGTGCTCTGGCAGATCTCATTATAGTGTTCCCATATTTCACCAGTTACTTTAATATTATGTTACAATGTTGTCATAACTGAGAGAAAGTGTTATCATAACTGTCAAAAACAACGGTTCTTTTATGGCACCAACCGAAATGCTTCAATACTACCCAGTATCAAAAGATGCCTTATCTTTCGGTGCCAAGTTTCGATACCAGGGAGTTAATCACGTGATCAAAATCTGATAATGCACTTTTTATATTAGAAAACTGCTTTGAGTGGAAAACTCATGTGTACCGTAATGTGTGATGTAATTTTCTTTTTGTTGGAACTGATTTTATAAAATTGGTATTGAAAAAAGTGACGTTCAGGAGCTGGTATTTAAGTCAAGGTATCGGTATCGGTACCGGTATCAAAAAGTTTTGAACGATACCCTGCCCTACCCATGACCTACAATGTACATCAGGCAGTGGAATAAGGTGGGGGCAGAAAAGGCAAAGGCATCACCTGTACCGCTCTACACAAATACACAAAGTTGTTATGAAATCCTCTGGAGGAAAATCAAAGAAAAGGAGTGAGTCTAAGAGTTAAATGTGAAAATAACATGTAGATGTTAACATCTGCTAAACTTTATTACAGTTGTAGCTGTTCACGTCTGTAACTATCGGTGTATTTGGCCTCGTGTCTGGCAGAGAGCTACAGGAACTCACTTGTACGTCAGTACTCCAGAACATGTTCAAACATGTTCCCTCACACAATTCTGACACTAGCCCTCTACACAGTTACAGTTCCACAGTAGTGTTGTAAGTTTGTGTTTCCCTTTCAGCCTTCACTGGGCCTTCACTCAGGCCATGCACTCCTGAGGTTTTCTGCAACAGATGTGCAACCAGTCTGTATAACACAAATACAGTTAAGGCTGTCATATGTGACTGCAGGGAGTTCACAAAAGTATGTATAGTGTCAGCTCAACAGTTTTCCTTTCATAGCAGTGCTATGTATTAGTAAGATATACTAATCTTTCAAATATTACACAGCCTCTGTTTTAGCTGGCTTTAACAAAACCATAAGGTCAAGACTATCATGGGTTTGAAATCACCAGCTTTTGAGGTAAGTGGACAGCAGGCCCACAGACACTGTTGATTCAGACAGGTGTCTAATAAGAGCAGGACACTGACAGCCAAACAGTGTGAAGTTTTTAGACAGCACAGATTATAGCTAAAAAGTTAGAAAAATGACTGTAGAATAGAGTGTTGATGAATTTCATGAATATGAGCAAAACAAAGTCACAATGATGACAGTACCCATCCTGTCACATTTTAATTGACTTTAGATTGTACACTTCAGGGAGAGTTGCACATTGAAACTGGACCAGTGAAACTGTCAGTGACATGTTTCATAATAACACAGGCCAAAGAGTTCTTTGAAATTACTCACATGCCTTCAGCAGCTACTCTGTCAGAATTCGAATAGAAGAACCGAAGAACAGGAGTTTGAATAAAGACGACTTCAACAGACTGCAAGTAACAACTACACTGACAAACACTTTATTAGGAACACCTGTATGTACAGCACCTCAAACCTTGAGGCAGATGGGCTATAACAACGGAAAACCACATCAGGTTCAGCTCCTGTCAGCTGAGAACAGAAATCCAAGGCTGTGGTGGACACAGGCTCACCAGAACTGAACAGCTAAAGACTGGAAACATCAACAGCATGAATCTATGGATCTAACCTGCCTTGTGTCAACAGATGCAATGCTGTGGGTAATATTTTCTTACCATAGTCTAGGCCCCTTAATACCGATCAATCATGATTTGAATGCCACAGCCTATTGAGTAGTGTTGCTGTAATGCATCCCTTTATAGCCACAATTTCGCATCTTCTTCCTGCCACGATAATGCACCATGTCACAAAGCAAATGTCATGTCAAACTGGTTTCTTGAACCAGCTCAGTCACCAGGAGATTGGCAGCATGAATGTGCAGATGACAAATCAGCAGAAATAATATCTTTGATCGTGGCAACGTGGAGCAGAGTCTTAAGGAATGTTTCCAACATGTTGTGGAATCAATGCCACCGAGAATTAGTACTGGAATGGTGTTCCTAAAAAAGTGTTTGGTGGGTACATACTTGCACTACCACATGCTCAACAACAGCTTTTGTCTTGTTTGCATCATGTTCAGCATGTAATGCATTGTTTCCTGTAATTCTCTTGTGCATGGATACACAATTAGTGCAGGAGAGGTGGACTCTGCCATTAAAAAGTGATGGAAAGTGTGCATTTAATCAAGTACTGTGTACTTGCGCTTCACTTGAGTATTTCCATTTTGTGCTATTTTATACTTTTACTCCACTACATGTCAGAGGTAAATATTGCACTGTTCTATTGCACTACATTTATCTGACAGCTGGAGTTACAGGTTACTTCAAGAGAAAGATGTACCACCCAATTGTAGTTAGAAACTAGCCTGTACTCAAGTAGCTATTACAGTAAAATGCTAATTACATGTGTAAAATATCAGTAATAATTATGCAATGATGTAATATCATGGGAACCATTTTCCTATATTAACTTAGTTACATAATAATACATACTTAATACATACTTTTTTCATATAGTGACATTTTGGATGCAGGATGCAGAACAAATCTAATATACAGAGGCAATTACAGAATATAAACACTGCATTGCTGGTAAAAACTACAACATTACCCTACTCTCACCCCGATTCTCACACCTAGCTCACACGTTAGTGGCTCCCAACTAAAACTAAGAAGTTTGTTTTTTTAAACCAAAACAAGATTTGCTTTGACTCAAAAAAAAAAAAAAAAAAAAAAATTCCATCCCCTCTTCTTCCTTGCACCTTGTCTACTGACATCCGTGGAATCTGTGACAGTGCTTGTCCTCCTCTGCAGCCCTGTAACTCAGTAATGTGTCTGTGCACGCATTAGTTAGGGCTGAGCTGTCATCTGCCCAGCCCTTATTGTTCTCTTTGCTGCAGGAGGCAGAGAGGAGCCAGCTGGGGCTTGGCTGACCATAAATTGCAGCGGGTTATAGCCAGTGCAAAGAGAGGAAGCGGGTAGTTACAAGTGAGATGGTATTATCTGCCACCTTCCCACTGCTGCTGAGTATCAGTAGGGTGGAGCTGAGAGTGCCATGCATGGTGCAACTGAGTGCAGCCTCAGAGGATGTGAGTGTGTCACTGTCATACAGCCGCATGTACCACAACTGTGCTGTCTCACAGGAGGGTGTACAACCTGAAGAAAATGTCAGTAACAGCAGCTGCACTGCTGTTGATTCACTATTGTTTCATTTCTGCATAGAAAACCTGTAGATCTGATACTTCCTCAAGGAATTCATCATGATTTCTCAAGAATGTTGTCATGTCATTGTCAACAATGACACTGAGATGACAACTTGGATAAAAAACAAGTTTCACCACCTACTCTATGCTAAGACTTCCACATGCAGAGTGATAGTTGTGGCTATCAATGACATACAGAAAATGTCAATGTCAAACATAAAAATGTAACTCTTGTTAGATAGAAAAAACTCAACTTTTAGTTACAGATAGTATAAACCTTAATCAGAGATGTCCCAGGCCAACCTTAACCATTGGTATTGGATAATGTACTCTATTGTGTTTTGTTTGCTGCAGCACTGCCCCCCCTTACCACAGCCAGGTAGTTGTAAATACTGACACATTACAGTGACTTGTCTTCTCTTTAACAGATCATTAGATTTATATCATTTAAACAGATCAACCAAACAGTTTTGAACCAGGACCCTCAGTATTTGGTCTAAGTAGCTCATAAAAGGTCAGGTGTGTCAGATTTAGCAGCTGTTATTTCAATGTACCAGATACATATTTATTCAACATAGACAGTATGCAACAAAAGCAACATCACCCCTATATAATATCACTAAAATGTTAAGTAATTCACAACCTATTGTACCACCTTACAATAATTGTATTATTTTTAGGTTGAAGTGATGGGTATGTGGTTTTATAAATAATTTAAAAAAACAGGCCCCAAAGTAGAACCTCAGTGTAATAAAAGTAGTGTGCTGATATAGAGCTGTTTGAGTGCAAAAAGGTGAAGGGGAGATGGCATTTATAGATGGCACTATCAGTGCATAGTGAATGCCCAAATACAAAATGAAAAGATGACTCCTAGTCTCAACATGTTTGGCAGAGGAGGAATTTTCCAACTTATCAATGATCCCACATACAAATTGTAAAAAAATAAAAGAATGACATCTCACTAATGAAGTGTGCACTGACTTTTGTTGCAGTTAATTCTTCTTCCTCTTCTTAGACTGGACAGGATTTTTAATTATTTAAAGCAGCTACTTGTAAGTTAATACACAGCCAGCATTAGCATTTACAGCTGTTTACTGTACAGTCTCAAAGAGGCGTTGTGAATTCAGCATCAAACTTCATTCCTTTATTCGCCAAGAGCTCTCTACAGAGGTGGAAAGCAATGCCAATGTTAACTCTTGTTTTGCTTCTATTTCTAGCACTTCTTTTCTTCTACTGAAGTAAACCAGCTACCTGTTAACCAGCTAGCCCCGGCCCAGATGGCCTGTCTTGTCAATCTCAGATAGCAAGAGCCTCCACACTGTTAGACGTACTCTAACCAGTTGTATCGTAAACACAACAATGGCTTAAGTTCTTGGCAAGTGACCATCACCACCACCTACTTCAGGCAAAAACCACATTCGGTGGCTTAAATGATTTCAGACAAATAGCCCCTTTAACACTTTAGTGGCATTGACCATTCAGTTTTGCTGTAAGAGTCACATTGTACTTTCCAGTTTTTCCTGAAATTTAAGCAGTTTAAGTGAAGTGCTAAATGGTACAAGGTCAGCAGTGCCTGAGATAAAATGAGGTCACCAAAACTGAAATATTGAGTACATTTCATATACAACAACTCACAAACCCTCTGTCTGTACAAAGGTAGTGTTGGAACAAACTTACATGTTTTGTGAGTTGCTCAACATGTAAAACTATCCAAACTATGGATAGTGTGTAAGGTGCAGTCTGGACCTCCCAAGTTCATATATATATATATATATACATGAGAAAAAAAGTCTTCAGTACTTAATGCCATATTCCTTTAACACTGCATGTACTGTGCCATGACTCTGTAATATTTTACTCATAAATATCTTTCTAAAAGGAAAAGGACAGTAGGTTTCTGGGAAACTTTAGTTTGTGGAACCTTGCACAGAGCCAAAATACAGTCCTGTGGATCAAACAAAGGTTTGGCCTGAATGCGTATGTATTTGTGTTCATGTTAGTGCCATGCCTCTTTGAGATGATCGGCGCTGCCCCACGAAGCAGAGCGCTGGTGGGTGCTCCTCTTCTCTCCTGTTTCGTCACTCCAACATCCAGGAGTCTGAAAAGAACATCGCAGCTACGTATCACTATCTGTATACCTGCTATTCTAGGCAAGGCAGTTTTATTTATTTAACACATTTCAAACGCAGAGGCAATTGAAAGTGATTTACTTAAGCAAAGAAAAGCATTAAAAAACTATAAGAAATTAAAACCTGAATAAAATGTATTTTGGTCCCTTTTCATTGAATGATTAATAAACCAGCAGCAGCACAAATCTTTTCTTTAGGTAACAGGTAGCCAGTTTAAAGATTTAAGTGATGTGTTCTCCTAGTTTAGCAGCACTCTGAATGAGCTGAAGGTATTTAAGGGTCTTTTTCAGAAGACCAGATAAGAGACCATTACAACAGTCCACCCTGCTGGAGATGAAGGCATGAATACGTTTCTCAGAGTCTTGTCTGTACACGAGACCTCTAACTCTTGGAATTTGTTTGAGGGCAAAAAATGTTGATTTAGATATTGCTGCTGAAGCTCAAGTAGGACGCCAATATTTCTAACTCGGGTTTTCATCTTTAGCTTTGGAATTGAGCTGTAACTTTCATTCTTTCCTTTGTGCTGCCAAAGACAATGATTTCTGTCTTGTTTTCATTCACCTGAAGGAAATGGAATTGCACCCAGCTACTTACTTGCTCTAGATGCACTGACAGAGTGAGTCCAGAGGACCATAGAGACTTGGTGAAAGAGTTAAGTAAGCCTGGGTGTCATCTGCGTAGCTGTTATAAGCAATGTTATTTTCATGTACAATTTGACCCTGGAGGTAGCGTGCACAGTGGCTAAGAACTGCACCTTGATCAGGTCAGATTTATGATCACCAATGGAAACATGTTAAACAACATACCCACTATGACCTTTAAATGATCGTTCTAAATACTTACAATTTACATCTCTCATTTATAATTTGGCCATTTCTATTGAGTTATAATTACATTGTACTCATAATGTCAGAAGGATGATTAGAGCCTTTGAGTGTTTCAGCAATGGTTTACATTGTGATAAACTAACAGAAGCAGCATAGCGAGGCTCATATGTACACATACTCACAGACACATCCTTCAGTGAAAGGTGAGCTGAGCTCTGTGACACAGAGAGAGCACTACAGTGAACTCATTCAAGCACACACATATTCAACCTCCCTGTCTTCTCTCCAACACCCAGAGGAAACTGAACTGCTGTCTTGGTCATCTTAATGTGTCCAACTGAAAGGGCCATTTGTTTATTTTCAACAGCATTTACAAGAGGCTCCCTTCTTATTCTGTCTTCCTCTGTCACCCTGTCTTGGTGAGGATGAGGAAGATGAGGCCACCCAGAGTTGACAGCACAGACATAGAGAGAGACTCTTGACATGGTCACTGACTGAGCTGAGATTTGGATTCTGCAACGGCTGAACTCGCTTTTTAACAGCAGGACTTCCAGGCAAGGCACAAGTAGGAGTATCCTTCTGTCTAAGATTTCTATGTGGATTTATTACCACTATCACTGGAAAAGTCATTTGCACTGATTCCATGAGTATGTGAATGACTTCTGTGTATTCAAATTTCACATACTGCTTATGCTGCCTCATCCAAAAACACAATTTATAATACAGTCCAGAAGGACACACAACATAAAGTCAGACAAACAAAACCCAAGTCAACCATACTATTTATACCAGTTAGATGAAAGATGAAGCCTATGAGAGCAGTCCTGAAATGTCTGTATTGTAATTCCATACTCCACTGTCAAATTGTGAACATACAATTACACATACAAATATACACATAATTGCTGTGTTTTCAAAGTTGTGTTGCATCTGAATACTGCTGTAGCTGGTGAGCTAAATGATATCATTACTTATGACGGTGATAGTCAAACTACAAAAAACAAACAAAACAAAACAAAACAAAACAAAACAAAACAAAACAAAACAAAACAAAACAAAACAAAACAAAACAAAACAAAACAAAACAAAACAAACAAACAAAAAACAGATGCTTCCTTTAGGAAGTACACTGAATACTGAACTGTTTTCCAGTTTTTCCTGTATTTTCAGTTATTGGTCTCCTATATTTTAGATGTTGTATTTATTGTGTATGATTAATATACAATAATGTAATATTAGTTTGTCAATGTAAAGCAGTTTAAAGTATAAATAATTACAGAATTATAAAAACAAACAGTTTGAAGCAGAAATACTTTAAAATAATTAAAAACCTTGTGTACTGATAGCAGTGATTAAACAGGAATAAACAGATGGTTTCAGCTGTAGATATAAATAAGGTATTTCAGCAAAGTTTAAAAAAGTTATACACATCATCCATCCATCCATTATCTATACTGCTTATTCTTAAGGGTCGCAGGGTGCTGGAGCCTATCCCAGCTGACACTGGGTGAGAGGCGGGGTACACCCTGTACAGATCACCAGTCCATCACAGGGCCAACACAGAGACAAACAACCATTCACACTCACATTCAAACCTATGGGTAATTTAGAGTCACCAATTAAACTGCTTGTCTTTGGACTGTGGGAGGAAGCCAGAGTACCCAGAGAGAACCCACACAGGCACAGAGAGAACATGGAAACACCACCCAGAAAAGCTGCTGGTGAACCGGGGATCGCACCCAGAACCTTCTTGCTGTGACCACTGCACCACCGTGCTGCCCTCAAGAAATGTTCATTTGCATAAAACTCATTGAGAAACATCTCAGAGAGTTTAGATATTCATCAGTCCAATCAGACAAGATGTCTATATACAGAGATAATTTAGTTCTGTGAATACTCTCCCTATCATTACTCCAAATACAAAATGCAGGATGATCAGTGAGGTAAAAAAAAAAAAAAAAAAGATTCTCAGAGTAACAGCTATAGGCTTAAAGGAATCATTGGAGCTAATTAAAATCTCTGTTCAAGAGTCTATCATATGGAGCATGATGTCCACACCACAGAGGGAGCTGCTGTCCACAAAAAACACCACTGTATGCCAAAAGTTTGCTGAAGAGCAGTGTGACACTCCAGAATGCAACTGAGTAAATGTTTTATGGACTGATGAAACTAAGGTTGAATTAGTTGGGAAGAACATGCAGAACTGTATGGTGTAAAGCAGACACTGTATACCAACATGGACATATCCCAGAGGTGAGAGTGGAGGGAGCATCATGATTTGGGGTTGCTTTGCTGCCTCTAGGCCTGGACAGCTCAACATCATCAAGGAGGAATGTGTAATGACTGACAGAGGGCTGTTTGCACCAGACATCCTAAGAATATGTCTGAGCTGATGCAGTCTTAACACACCCATTGCACCATGAATGTGTAATAGGTATGCTCTGACTTTTTCTTGCCACTGTAAAAATAAATGCCTGTTTTACAAGAGCCAAAAATATTGATTATGATAATCACATAATCTCTAGCAAGAATGGTAGAAATATTGAAAAAGTCACAGTATGAGTATCTTGGAATTTGGGTTGATGAGAAGGTAATTTTTAAATGTCATGTGACTAAACTGCATATCAAGGAAAACTAGAATTACCACCTCGCTGCTGAACGCCCCTGCCAACCAGACCAGTCGCAGTTATTTAGTGTGTGAGTTCTGGAGTTATGGCCAGAAAAACATGTTTTGTGCGGTCACAGAAACCTTGACCTTTGACCACCAAATTCTAATCAGTTAACCTTTGAGCCCAAGTGAACGTTTGTACCAAGCTGAAGAAATTCCCTCAAGGCCTTACTGAGATATTGTATTCATGAGAATGGGACAGACGTATGTACGGTCAGATAACCTAAAAACTGTCGCCGGCACAGAGGCGTAAAAATTGGTTTCTTCTATAGAAATAAAATATCTTTTCCTCTGCACTGTAGAAGGATGCTTATTGAGGCAACTTTCCTGTCAGTCTTAAGATGATATTTTATACATGCATGCTTCAGCTGTAACTCTGACGCCCTGGATGCTGTTTATCACTCTGAACTAGGATTTATTACTTACAATACTCATCATTGTGAGGTGTGAGAGACACTGGGTTTTATTTATATATATAAGGCCCTTAATAGCACTGTACCCCTTACATTACTTCATTATTGTCTTCTGATGTGGGGCCCTTATTGAATACACTCAAATGATTGGATTACGTTGCAGGTGCTGGCTTTACTTGGAATATCCACTTTTTCACATTGTGCACCTGCAACCTGGAATAACATGCAGAACAATTTTTATGCTTAAGAATATTTTCTTTTTTTTTCATCGTATTTCACTTCTAGCTGTACTTGTTTTTGCTGATTAATTTAATTTATAATTGCTCTCTTTATTTTTTAGTTTTTATAATTTTACTAATTTGGCTGTTTATAACTATCTATCTATCACACACTTTTCAACTTTCACAAGTTTCTCATTTGTATTTATCCTTTACTTGGCTATATTGTAAATGAGGTCTTTACCTCAATGTATTTCTGAGGTAAATAAATGATTGATCAATAGAACCGTTAGGAACACTACAATCACATATACTGCTGCATTGCACCATGCCATCATTGTGGCTTGTGCCATGCAGCGGTTAGCAAGGAGCCAGTAGACAACAGCTCTGACACAGACACTGCACATCTAGCCCCCCTACATATGTCTGGCTTATGCCTACATGACCAGGCCACACCCCCTGGAAATATAACAAGAAATGTGACATCAGCCTGATATCTGCAGGCAGCAGAAACAGACTGGATAAATTAGAACAGACTGTTGTTCAGCCCTAGTAGACACTCACTCACACACACACACACACACACACACACACCCATAAGTATATAAACTTTAACAGAATCTCATTTACTGCAGAAGAAATGTACCTATCCTCCCACTATGGGCTTAAATTAGGGTCAAAAAGATTTTGAGCTTGTAAAGTGATGTTCATAAATAATTCCAAAGTTTGTAGTTGTACATCAGGTGCATACATACGCAGCACATTAAATGTTAACCATTATTTTCAGGAGCATCATCAAATATAATTTAACCCAACTGGGTGCAGAAGAGCTCATGCTGTTGTCCATCCTGAAAATTGACTTCACTTTTCAGGCCCTCTGATTGGACTCTGTTGAACTGTCATTGGCCAATCAGTCTCAGGTGTAAAGACAGGGTTAAAATTTGTATGTGTAATTTCAATGTACAGATACATAGTAGTCTGGGAACAAACTTACATTGACCAAATCCTTCTTTGTAAATACAGTATGTAAAAAACATAGTATTGTAATAATGAAAACATCTAGTTTGTTTTAGTTAGGGGGTTAATTAAGAGTTGATAGTACAGGCAGGCTGATGACTGATGAATTATAAACCTATGCAAGCAGAAATAGGAAATAGGAGGGGGAAGACCCTCCTGCATATATAAACAACAGCAGAAGCACACACGCAGACTCTCACAGTCATGCCTTTGTGTCACTTCAGGAGTCAATAATACACGGTAAACTAAGAGCAAAGAGATCACCTGTCTTTTGAAGCTCCACTGATGCGTAGGAGGTAAATGTCACACAACCTGGAAGAAACAGGATGTATAGAGTGGAGCGTGGGGGGGACATCTGAGGCTGAACAGCATGAGAGGATCACAGGGTAGGAAGGTGTTGGCACAAATTAATGTCAAGAATGACACAGAGTATTTCTATTATGGCCAAAGAAGTAAAATCATACCAATATTTTACAGTCAGAGCTATGTTGAAGTAAGGCCATGGACATGAAGTGGAATCCTCAGTAAACATTCTTTATCCAGTGCTGGTAGATGTGTGACCTTTAGAGACTGATAGTGGTGACTCATACAGTCCTCACTCAAGTTGCAGATGTTTAAACTGAATATGATAACAAAGATCCTCCATTTATGGCCCTATGGTACAGCTCTCTAGTCCTTAGATTTAGACTCAGGTCTTATTTAAGTGAAATAATGACCAGTCATGACTGGAAACGTCAGGGGTAACTACACTGAAAAATGTTTCTTTGAATAATAAACTTCTATTAATTATGTCATAGATTTGGTGGGTTACGCTAGAAAGCTAATGTAGCCAGGAGCCTCTATCCTTACATAGCAATGAAAGGTAGGCTACAGAGGTCTGGTGAGCTCACTTTTTCCCAACTTTCTAAACCCACAGATTTTATTCAAACTTAATAGTCTTCAGCCAAAACTGACACTGACTCAAATGACATGACTTGAGGACTTCACACAGCTGCCGCTGGACATCCAAAAGGTTTAATACAGTGTTTTCATTATATACACTAGCATTCTAACATGTGTTAACACACTTTCATGTGTAAAACTGATGCAGTTTCACTTTATCTAAACCACTCACAACAGGAAGAGCTCTAGCAGAATCAGAGTGTGCACATTGTGTTACTATGTCCTGTTTAAATGTTTTTTATTTTATGTTATTAGACAAATATCTCAAATCTGCTGCTAAATTAAACAAAATCTGATAACAGCAAGACTTGGTACTGCTAATATTGTGCAAGAGATGTCCTGACTTTTCAGCTATTCAGCTATTGGCCATCAGCCTCAGCTGTTCTCTGTGTTTAATGCAAATGTTAGCATAATGACAAGCTAGCCTAAGATTGCGTACAAACAGATGAGTGACAAATTCAAGGTAAATCCAACCTTAAGTGTCTTAGTAAAGTGTTGGGTCATCAAGAGCCACCAGAACTGCTTCAGTGCACCTTGGCATTAATTCGACAAGTCTCTGCGACTCTACTGGAGGGATAAAACACCATTCTTCTGAAAGATATTCTGTCATTTTGTGTTTTATTAATGGTGGTGGAGAGAGCTGTCTAACACACGGGTGCAAAATCTTCCATAGGTGTTCAGCTGGGTTGAGATCTGGTGACTATGAAGGCCATAGCATATGATTCATGTCATTTTCATGTGATGCCACATGTCCTGTGGATGGGGGCATTGTTATCCTGTTTCTCCACAAATTTTCAGGTTTGCCTTTGGTGTAACTTGTCTGTAGTAAACATTAGCTTCTGAACATCAGCATTATAGCACTGTCACTGAGCATGTTAGCATTTAGCTCAAATCACTTCTGAGTCTGCGCGCAGCCTCAAAGAGTTACTGCAGAGTCTGTACACTGTAGAATTTAGTTAATATAAGAACCAATGCCAAACCTATGTCATTTCCAAACCAATACATCAGCGAACTCCTTAAATAAAAGACATCAAGCTCAGAACTGCAATAAATGAATACACCCACCTTCGCTTCTGTCAACAAAATGCCATATGACTTCATCTCTGTGGGTAAGCGAGTGCAGCAGGACACATGGTGTGAAAAGGCAGTGTGTGGGTTGTGCTTACCTGTGTGGATTTATCTTTCATACAAGATGTGTAGAGCACATGGGGGTCACGAGGCCACTGTCCAGTGAGGTAGGGCCCAGTGATAGTGCCCAAAGAGGAAATCTGCCCGATGGCCCCCAAACTGCACACCTGCTGTGACTTTGTCCTTTCAACTGCACCAAAACACAAGAGAGAGACAGAAGAATGTCACTTCTATATAACAGACACACTTGTAGTGACCGAGTTATCACCTGAATTTGTCATTTTCTGCTTAAAATCACTGATAAACCCACTATACTATACCTGCCCAGAACATACTAACCCCTAGCAGCACTAAGGAAGTAGAGTAAGGCTTGTGAGTTCCTTGACAGTGCATCTTTCTGTGCAGTCTTAATACCTGAAAAAGTTATATTTACAGTACACCCTACTTGCCTTCTAATCTTACACTGGGCCCATATTTGTTTCAACACAATTGAGGATATAAACGATACACATCAGACCTTTTGAAAATGAATGCAGAAACCTGAAATGAAAACTGGCTGCTACACAATCTACAAAACTGACCAAACAGGAAAGGTTTCTAAAAACTGCATTCTTGAATCATCCAATGAGACAACAATGAGACAACTCTATAATTTACGCCTACTGTATGCATGCAGCAAGCATGTTCTGAGTGGTTGAACCAAATTCCTTTGAACAATCACCCTTGTTTAATTGTGGGCAGGTTATTTTCAATATTAGTGTTAAACAATGCAGGAAAATCATATCCTAAAACTAAAAATGCTCACTACTGCAGAAAAGAAGTTTTCCTTAAAAATAAATATGTCAGTCACTGATAGCACTGTCAGTACAGGAATGATGCTCTGAGGGCAAATGTATGATGACCACATCTATCAACCCTGAGCATGTTCATACATGATACCTCATCTGACCAATGTTGTAATCTGCTGTCTTGGCATTTGATCCAATAATAGAGAATCCTATTAAACAAGGTAGAGAGTTAGATCATTTGCTATAAATTCACCAGATTACAGGCACACTTGAGGGACTGAATTATACTTGGCTGTGATCTGTCCACTATGTTGAGTAGCCCGACAAGGTACCAAAGAGTTGTATCATAGGAGGAATAACTCCTCCTCATGCAGTCTTTCCTCTGCTAAGTACATTTCTAGACCTATACTTCCATGACAACTGTCCTTAATAGATCAGCGAATATTCTGTCATGAAGAAAAAGATGAGTAAATAACTAAACTGATTTTTTTGGTTTTTAGGAGTTGTCTTGAAGTGGCACTACATACTGGAGAGTAAATAAAGATCTGTTTAATTTTTTTGTAGAAATGAATGATTATTAATGACAGGAATGATAATTGGCTGTAACATAACTTGAGTACATATTAATAATAATTGTTTTTTTTATCAATTTGAAAATGAAACCAGGGGCTAATACAAATTAGCTGGAGGTGTTCAGCAGCTACAACAGTAATACTGATAGTTCACTACTTATAATAACATAATGTCATATAGTAATGATCAGTCAGAGTGACCAAAGCAGTACTTTGACAATAATACTTTAACTACATTGCTTTGCCCACAGAAATCCATAACTGTTAATGGAGTGGAAATTTCCATGCATGAGACCCAGCTCACCCCCTCAGAAAGTGGTTGATGAAGGGATTCTCCAACCACCATGCATTCAATCAACAACAGTGTTTAAGCTCGGCAAAGACGGTGAAAGAAAACACTTTTGGACATCTCAAAAGTTCACTGGAGGTGCCTGGCCAAGCAAAATAATATTTCACCCACTTTTATATCAGACGTTGTTGTTGCCTGTTGTGGTCTACACAATGTATGTGAACATTAACAACAAATACTTCTTGCCAGAATGGAGCACTGAGCAACCCGATCTCCATGAGCCTGACAGAGTTGCTCAAAATGTCAGTGAAGCAATTATGTCCATTCTTTAAGCTCAAGTTTTGCTGCCCTTGAAACTGGAGGAGTCAGGTAAAGATGTTTTATTGTCTAGAGATGACATGCAAAGAAAAAGAACATAACAAAAGAAAAAGTAAACAACAAATTATTTATTATCATTATCATTATTTAACTGCGCAAATAACACAGCTGCACCGATGAACATGTCCAAAAAAAGCAGGTGTAAGTACACATTTAAGTATAAAACAAGGTGTTAATAAATGTACAAATAACCCAGCTGCTAGAGGAAGCAGGAAGAAAAAGGTAAGTCAAATGAGTCATATGTGTTGTCACTGTGGTGGAGGTTGTTACTATTGCATGGTGGCAGGGAAAATGCTGCGTCTGGGCTGCAGGAGTCACATGCTGTGGTCCAGTAGCTGGCAGGTGTGCTCTCAGGTCCTGCAGAAGTGAGGCCTGACTCTGCATCTCACGCTCTCTCGAAATATGTTGTCCAAGACATTCCACTGCTCTCTTTCTGAAACTGCTCCTCATGGGGCCCTTTGTCTTTCCATTTAAAGGTGATCCCTCTCCTCATCTTCATAGTCCATCGCCAGCAACAGGTCCTTGATTTCTGTTGTCACCACCTGGGCTTTCATTGATTTCCACCTTTTCTGTGGCAGCAGGTATTCCAGAGAACAGAACACAAGAGACATTAGCAAGATGGCTCGTTATTGGCGAACACACTCGTAAAACACATGGAAAAACTAAAAGTTAATCACGGACAAAAATAAGTTTTCACCTGGTCAATTGCGAGGTGCAGATTAGCCATTTTTACTGCTGGCATCTGTATCTGAGCCGCTGGCCTCTCCAGTGTCAGCGCTGCTACTGCAGGAGGTAGACGCATGAGACACTGGAACAGACTCAGCAGGAGCTGGCTTCTTCATGTTGCTCAGTAGAGCAGGGTGGCTGGTCCCCAAAATGGAAAGACGTAAGTCAAAATACCAGTTTTTTTCAGTTAGCTTCACCTGTGCCTTGACCTGAGCAAAGCTGAGATTTTGAAGCTTTTTTACCAGCCTTTCTAAAATCAGGCCATCCTTTACGGTCTCTGTTATTTGGCAGGTGATTTCATCCTCTGCTCTGAGGGTAAAGAGCTCCTGGACCTCGCTGTCTCCCCAATTTGCAGACATTTTCAGTGATAGCACCTTGACTCCTGTGGCTTAATTGCTAACTGTTTCTTCAGAGATGTTTAGATCCCCAGTGGCAAGTGGCGCACATAGCAAATCATCAAAACATCACAGACCTGTCTAACAATGCCAGCTCTCCCATTTAACACAGATGTTGATTCAGCCCTGTGATGACCTTCGCTGCCGGTTTAACAGTGTAACAGCATCCCATTCCATGTCTGCACCTTTTATATAGAACAGGCTGAATAAAAGGGACTTACGACTGAGATCTACAAAAATTACATAAAGCCATGACTGAGAGCACAACATCTGCTTATTTTAAAATATAACCTGTACATTTGGTATACTATGACTGGTTATACAGTGCTGAGGCAGTGGCTTAATGTAGACTTGACATAGTAGTTAAAATATTTGTAAAACGCTGGGTATGTGTTTAGAACCTGTCTGATCATCTCTCCTTAGTGATGTTGCTTTGTTGTCAGAACTCTGAAATTAACTTGGTGAACACAATGTTATATCTGACCGGACTGATGGTCAAAAATGTAAAACTATGACCCAGACTGTATAAATTATACTGTGCTTAAAAATATTTCTAGCACCAGTTACAAAGCCAAGAAACTATATTCTAAAACCAGCCACATCTTTACTTTTAAACTTCATAATGGAGGATGAAAATTATAAAAAAAATCCCAGTGACTGTGAAGTATGTCAGCATTTAATTGGTTAGATAAGGTCTGCAATACTTACTGCCATAATCATCACTAATCACTAATTATGTTGCCAAACAACATGTTTTTGATATTTTAAGAACAGCTGTGACTCTTGCCAGCCTGAACATATATGTTCAGACAAATAGATCAAACTGAACCACTACTTCCCCTCATTTGATGTGTGCTAACATGACCTTCTCATGACAGATCATCAAACCACTGGTGAACAAAAGCACACACATTTTGGTTTGGAGTACTGTCCTATGTGAAATATTTCATCAGGAACTGAAATGAATTTGGCATACCAAAGAATCTGCCTATAGTACAAGCTAAAAGAGGTTTTAGCATTGACTTAGCATGCTATGTGTTGTAATTTTCGGAATAAACTGGGTTACACAGTAATACCCTACCAGTGCTACTATACATACAGTAAATTGTATGTATTGAGTTCCACTGTTCACAATATTTTACCCATGTACCCGAACCAATAAAAATTTAACCCATAATCTGCCCTTGATCCCCACTACCAAAATAAGGAAGAATAAACTGAGTCTAAATAAAAGCTGTGCTCCAGATCACAGTCCATGTGGACATGAATAATAGAAACAGAACTGAGAGTTTTAACAAGGGAGTTAATACAAGTCAGACTAGCTCATTGGGCTATATGCTATCCCATGATCTTTCTTTAAGAGCTGGAGGTGGCACTATAAGGAGAGCATCAAAACTAACTAAATGAAAAATAAATTATCTCAGATCAATTGGTTGTAGTTGGCCCCAAGTGGATTTCTTTGGTAAGGTTTGTCTTCAGGATTTTCAGTTGTTATTTATTTATTATCTGCTCTAACTTTTCCAAATGTTTGTACACAGATATGATAATAATAATAATGGTCCAAAATGCTGTGGAATTGCACATTTTTAATTGCCGAGCATGACATTTTCTTAAGAGAGGACCCCTAAACCCCTAAACACATGCCTTTCACAAACTTAGGAAAAACACTGTACAATATACCACAAAACTAAGTACAGCCTGTAGATCTATCCATCTATCCGTCATCTATACTGCTTAATCCCTAAGGGTCACAGGGGGGCTGGAGTCTATCCCAGCTGACACTGGACAAGAGGAAGAGTACACCCTGGACAAATAGCTGGTCTGCCCCTGTACAAAATGACTAAAATGTTAAGATGATTCAAAATTGTAAAATCTTGCAATATTATTGCATCTTAAATAAAAACGAAACAAACAAACAGGTTGTTTAGACTAAATTGAACAAACAGGCCGAAGAGTACCACCTCAATGCTACAAAAATTAATAAACCTGTCATCACTGCAACAAAAGTCAGTTTACATGTGATCACTGTGATAAAACTGATTATTCAAGATCCTGTGAAAGGTACAGTTTTTTTAAGCATTTTAAGGATATTAACTAGAAGAACTAGAACTGTTTACTGGAACAGGAGAAGGCCAACATTAAACTATCACTTTATCACAGAAAATGAGAGAACTGCACTAAAAAAAGTACCATTATAGCTCTTTAGGACATATTACGTAATTGAAAATAAATGCAAATGCAAATAGAAAAGATCCAGCTTTGTGTTCTAAAGCTATCCCAACTTAAGAACCTATGGACAGAATAACAGACATCAACAAGTTTAAGAGTGCATATAAATTACATAAAGGTAGTCCATAACAGACAAAGGACTGAATAATTTTCTTGCTGCATTTCTGTGTAATGAATGCCTTATCTATATAAAAAATGACATTTTTGCTTTTACGGGCATTGTCAGTTCATTGATTGAAGATCAATGAAGAGTGAGTGAAGTTTTTTGAAGGAAAGCTGGTCATCGAGCCAGAAATTAAGGGTATTAATAAAAAGAATCTCTTTCAGTTAGTGTCCCATTGAGAGTAGTAATATAGTAGTAACTTTATCTGAGTTTAACATTAGTTTACAATCAACTAAAACATGCAGTACTGCACAGAAATCCACATGCAAGTTTTGGAGAACCTGAGCAACAGAGGGCCCTGTAGTGTACAAGACAATGTCATCCACATACAAATGAATTATACTGTACTGTATTCTACTACAAATCTTTACACCTTCACACCTACTCTACACCATTTTTTAAATTGTGAATAAAAGTGGTCCTAGAATAGAACCCTGTGGCACATCTTGTTGTTGTTTGTTGTCTGTAAAGCTGGACTGATAACCATCAGCCACCACAGCCTGTACTCTACCATTGAGATAAATTGCAAACCAGATATGCAATTTCTCATCAAATCCAATAAACTCTAGGTGTTTCAAAAAATGTAATGACTGACAGTGTTGAAAGTCTTAGATCAATAAAGAGGATGACACAATTCTGCTTGTTATCTACTGCACTAGCAACATCATTTAAGCCTCCCAATGCTGCTGTTGCAGTGCTATGCCCTGGTCTTAAACCTGATTGTTAAGACTTTAAAATGGAGTGTTAAAAAAAAAAATGAAAACTTCTCACTCGGTCATTCAATAGCTTTTCTAACACTATAACTATACATGATAGTTTGGAAATTGGCTGATAATTATTTAGCTAATTGGACTGACCCCTTATATAGGTATAGGTAGGACATAGGCAGCCTTCGAAAAGTCTGGGACGCTTTCTGTTAAACTGAAGTTAAAAATATAAGTCAAACATTCGACTAAAAATGAAGCTGCTAATAATAACAGCCTTAGCTCTAACTGATCAGCTCCAGCAGACTTCTTTGGATCATTAGAAGAAAGAGTATTAAACACTTCAAGATTTGTGAAAAGCTTCAATGAAAAGGCCTGAGTGTCAGATTTGTTTTCCCACCAAAGTGCACTATGATAAGAGACAGCTGGAGGAAATCCAGGATTTTCAAATATATGACCTGATGAAATGTTTGTTGAACCCATCACATACTCTCTTTTCAATGGAAACAAGCAGTAGAACCTTGAATTATTTCACTGAGTAAGGACCAAGTAGAATTATGTAATAATGACTTTTTCAAAAACTTTTCTCAGTTTCCTTTACACTCAGTGCAGAGAACTAAAATGATGATTTTCCTGTTTTTGACTGAGAGTTTCTTAAAAGGTGCATGTTTATCTGCAAAGGAATTAAATGTCTTCATAAAATAATTTTAGGGCAAGTACCATAAAAGCAACACAGAGCAAGATTAGCATTCATTTGGCGTCAAGTTTGTGTCCACATGATAAAGTCCAGTATTCACTGTCCTTGTGGTTTGGTTTCAACCAACTCCCTCCACTGCTAAATACTCTTTAATGTTGTCTGTCAACTGTTTGGTGGAGGTCAGGTAGTGTACAGTGGATTAATTGCTGTACATCACTTTTTCATGGAAAAATCAGCCTGCTGCTGCTTAAAACAAAGTTGAAGATGACATAATCTGTGGGCTGTAAACCTATACAATGAGCTAAAAACAATGCTAAAATACCATAAGTGCTCAGGAAAGCTGAGGGGAACTAGAGCAGTGATAATTATTTGTGGATTCATCACTATAAAAGGCACCTTTCGTATTACACACAGTAATTTGATTCATTGCGAAAGATTGATTTTTGCAGCTTTGACTCAGAGGTGTTTAAAATACCTTAAGTTACTAATTGCCACAAAGATATCTACATAAAACCTCCAGACGTAGTATGAAGACAAAATGAAGAAGTAACATTAGTCCATCTATCCATTCAATAGGTTAGAGATGGCAATAACAGCCTTCTCTCTTGTTTTGTGACATGGTGCATTATCGTGGCTGGAAGTGGCCATTGGAAGATGGTAAATTGATCAACAACAGTACTCAGATAGGCTGTAGTATTCAAACCATGATTGACTGGTATTAAGGGGCCCAAAGTGTGCCAACAAAACATGGCCCATGACATTACACCACCACCAGCAGCCTGTATTGTTGAGAAAAGAGAGGTTGGGTCTATGGATTCATGCTGTTAACGCCAAATTCTGACCCTAACATCTGCGTGCCTCAGCAGAAATCCAGATTCATCAGACCAGGCTAAGTTTTTCCAGTCTCCAGTCTTTTGGTGAGCCTGTGCCCTCTGCCTGCCTTTCTCATTTCCTCCCCTTGGCTGACAGGAGTGGAACCTGATGTGGTCTTCAGTCTGCTGTGCATGCTGAGGTGCTTTTCCTTTCATCACAGTTGTATAGAGTTGTTATCTAACTTACTGTAGCTTTACTGTCACCTCAAACCAGTGTGGCCATTCAACTCTAACCTCTTCAATCAACAGCACATTTCTGTCAGCTGAACTCTTGCTCACTAGATGTTTTTTTGTTTTTGGCACCATTCTGAGTAAACTCTACTGACTGTTGTGTGTGAAAATCCCAGGAGATCAGCAGTTTCAGAAATACTCAAACCAGCCCATCTAGTACCAACACAGTCAAAGTCAGTGATATCACATCTTTCCTCAGTTTGATGTTTGATGTAAACATTAACAGAAGCTCCTGACCTGTATCTGAAGGACTTTATGCACTGCACTGCTACCACATTATTGGCTGATTGGATAATTGCATGAACAAGCAGGTGAACATGTATTGCTAGTGCTAGGTGAGAATATAATGACCTGTAATATCTTAATCCAGAGAAAAAACATTAAGGATATTCACAAATATAAATATAGTAATGATGACACAAGCAGAGTGTTGGTTTAACTGCAAAAACACCATTGATAATTTAGTCAATTTGCAAGGACAATGTATTCCTCTTTGTGGGCAGATACATTGTTCATGTTTGTCAAATTGTATTTTTGTATGTATGCATGTAGTTGCAGAGGCTGGCCTGCTTGCCCAGAGGGCTCTGTTTATATCTCACAGACGGCTAGGCCCCAGTGTTGCCATAGGAGCCATAGACCTACCAGCTGACGACGTATTTTTTTCCGTTTCAGTGATGGTAAACAACCCCAATGTAACGAATTAGTAGTAAGCTTTCAGTATTTACAGCATTTTCTGAAAATCCGGCCAATCGTCTGTATCATGTAGATCAGTGAGCCTTGTTAATCTTCGACAGAGTAGCTGCATCATCACCACACAGGCATCCATATCCTAACGTATTTACCTCAGCAAGGGTAATGCCACTGTAATGTAATGACTAATATCAAATTATTCCGTTTAAAACCCAATCGTAACACGCGAATAATACACTATGACAGCCTAAAATATAATATTACTGATACTATGACAGAAATTGGAACATTGATTGCGGGAACCTATTGTGAAGATATAGCAATTATATGAACCCTCTCGATGATTTTAGCGTTAAACATCAAATCCCTTATGTATTATGACCCAATTCGAAAGCTAGCCAACTAGCTTAGCATGTGCATATGCCCCGATATGGGCAGTTCCAGTGCAGCTACAGAGAGAATGGTTCGCTAAATTCAAATAGCTATGGAAAACCTGACAATTTAAAGTGGCCTGGGTGACTGGAGAAGTTATATACGCTTTTAACAATTCTCATATCTCTTGTGTGGATAATAACAGTCTACTTTACCATTCGGCATACATCTAATTTACAAAACTTATCCCATATAAGGAAAACATTTATATTTTTTGCAGCTCCGACTATTATTCCCATTAGCTTCCCGCACCAAAACACAACGTGACGCCTGGTGGCCAATGGTAGGGGAAAAAAATATTAAAGTTAAGATTTTCTTTATGTTAATCGTTGGACGGTGGACTATTTTTAAGCCGAATAGAAGAGGAGGGTCTAATTGTTGAAAATCCTTGGTTCCCATTTTCTAAATACAGATATCTTGTTTATATGTCGCTGAAACCATTAATTTACCAGGTATTTTAAGCTAGTTTGGCCTTACGATCGCAGCATATAAGACAGGAGCGGTACTTAGCATAGCACTAAGCTATGTGAACGATGATGGATAAACTTCAACCACTTTAAAGGACGATATTACCTTTGGAAACAGGCGAATATGGGGAGCGTTCTGGTGAGCTTCTGCTGTCCGGCGGTGAGAGTCTCTGCCTGGGGACCAGCCTGCCGTCCGAGCCGCTTCCACTCGGGTTGGCGGGACTGGAGCAACGGGACGTCGTCGGTCCTGTGTTGCTCCCGGCTACTGAGAAGGAGGAGGAAGCGGAGCGGGTTGGGCTGTGCTGATTTCCACGCAAAAGCTGGTACGGCACCGTGGCACGGATAGGCTGCAACCGGACCGTGGTGGTGTTGTTGCTACAAGAGGTGCAGCATGCTGTAGGGGAGCGGTTGTGTTTGACCCGGTGTTGGGATGAGCTGGCTCCTGCTGTTGATGCTGACATGACCTGCCACTTCCACTTGGATTAAGTTGTTAATGTGACAATGAGAGGTAAAGTATCCCGTTGAATAGGTCACGACCCAACTTTACGGTTTTGCTTTTCAACACACGACCTATACGCTACTCATTTTAACAAACTTAACGGGCCAGGTTACCAAAGTTTCTTAAGTTCATTCACGACATTCTCTCCCAAACAGTGTTCACGTTGCAATTTAGCGGTGCTGGCGACGACTTCTATAAAGGTAACACTTTATTTCCGTGTCCGAGTACAAAGACAGTATTCTTAATTAACTTTTTGCCTAAACGTCGTAATTAAAGCGTTCCTTCGTCAACTTTAGTGAAGTCCCACAACTCCCTTACTCCACCGAAACACTGTCCAAGACAGCAGTTGTCAATTGAACAACTACAGACAGGAGACATTGGACTTTGGGTGGGACCACATTATTGCGAGTACTTTCTGATTGGTCCTGAACTACTTCCTGGGTAATTCAATTGGTTGTTCAATGAAGTATGGAGGCTTTAACCAATATAATTGAGCGGCAAGTTAAGCACAAGTAATTTCAAGGGGCGCTATTGGTTGGTGATCGCTGTATGGGGGCATATAGTGTATTTCCATTATGTACATTATCTACAAGTATTTCAGCAGCTATTACATTATAATTTACGTCAACTGTTTTAGATTTTCAGGCAATATTGAAGTACATAGTAGTATAGTACCCTAGTTAACCCCCTTTCTCATCTTAAAAACGAGTATAAGATACATTTTCTGATCGTCATCTTTTCTAAAAATTATTTTTCACAGGGATTAATACTGGGAAAATTGCTAGTTACAAAGTGTAATCTATTACCAAGAGCCTGGAAGTGGTCCTACACACTACCAGAGACCATTCTCTGTTCCTGATTCTGAACAACAACAAAAAAGTTCCATCAAGTTCCAAAGCCAAATCTCAGGTCAAGACAGTTTAGACTCATGTTAAGACCATCACATTAGAAACTGAGGGTAACATGTCCCAAGTCAAGTCCTACACTTTGTGTCTGAGTCCAAAAAGAAATATAAATTTTTAATGTGGGGTATTACCCAATATATTTCTATTTCTTAGCACCTTGCCAATCAAAATAATTTAATAATTTAAAATAATTTAATGTGATCATCACTGATGATAAAAACATTTTTTTCACACACAGAGACAGTCACAAGTTAAATAACGTTCTTCAAATTTATTTGTAAAGTAAGTTGCTGTCCACAGTCACAACGAAGAGAACACGATACCAGCATCAACAGATACTTAAATTCAGGGAATAGGATAGCCCATGAAAGAATTTTAGTGAGAGGGAAAAGATGGACAGCCATAAAAGATGGATGTCTGCTTCTAAGCTTTGATTTGACAGGTAAATGGACTGCTTATTAAAGGCACAACAGGTTTGAAGAGACCAAATTTGATCATGTAGAAACAATCAAAGGTTCAAATACAGTATTCCTGGGTAAATTCATGACTCTATGCAAACATATTTCCTCTTTTCAGAGAGGATTCTGTGCTCAATGTAAAAATATATCAAAATAACTCAAAAGAAAAGTAGGACATCACCTTGGTAAAGGCATCAGTACAGCCAACTTCATGTAGTCTGTTGGGAACATGATTCAAATCGAGATGCACACATCAATCTAGGACAATAGTACTCAAAACAAGAACTACAGAAGAATGAATGATGAGGTGAAATCCTCTACATTTTTTACAGTGTTAACCAGCAACAAAGCACAAGAGATAACTAAGATTTCTCTAAGATTTAAATACCACAAATTGTCAAATGAAAGCTGATATTCAGATACTGGCAGACACTGAAATAGTAACCAGCAAAAATAAATAAATAAAGGCCAGGCACTAACAATGCTTGGGGAAAAGACACTGAGTAAGTGGAATAACCTGTATACACTGTTTACAGTACACGCTGTATGATCTGTATGTGATATATCTGTAGAACTAGTGAACAAACTCTATACTGAGCAAAGTCAGAAATAACGGCGTGTATTATTGACTGCATTCTAATGAAAAGTGTGTTCAATAAACAGAAGAAAGCAAAGACTAATGGAAAATGTAGACAGAATAAATAATACAATTAATTAATGATGGCAGAGAAATATGTTGGATTAAAAGGAAGGCCATATTCAGGAAGCAAAATGCAAGCATGGTGGTCATTTGTAGGGAATTACAGTTGTAAGATAGTCAAGACATTCATTGTTTTAAGTGTTGCTGCTGCTTGCAATTATACAGTATAAATGGTATCATACTAAATTATGACGCAAGGGCTGTCATTAGTAAAAATATTCTTACTGCACATTTTCACTTTATCATTCAATCAATCTCCACGTGTTGCATCTCCTACAGTAATATGATTCACATCCTGACATGAATCAGTACTTTCAAGCCAGTGATTCTATTGAAGACTTGGGTTTAACTCAGGGAGGTAGGCTTTTTTTCTGTCATTCATGGTCTAAGTACAAAGCTTTGAATAAAGTTATTGCATTGTCATCCAGGTGCCACGTCCTAAATGAGCTCAAATAGAGTTTTTTTTTTTCCTCATAGCATTTGAAATGTTGTTGTAGTTGGGCCACCATGCATATCTGGAATAAAAGGATTGTACTTTCAAAGTAATTTTTTTTATAATTAAATAATAATTGTGGAGGCTCTAGCAAAATGGAGGCATCACTAAAAACTCTGGTTGGGAAAAAGACAGCAGCAGTTTGGAGAGTTCTACACAGACCTAACACTGAGACCCAAACCCAGCCTGTACACATTTACAACCCAACTCATCAGAACCTGACTGGTACTGAAAATTTGAGACCTATACTCAACCCGAGACATGGAGCTGGATTTTTGCTTGACTACTGTTAGCTTGCGACACTAATGCAATGCATTGGCCACGTCTGCCTTTTCCTACTCCCTCTGGGCATTGAGTAACTACTTGCAACAAAAAACACACACAGACCCAGACAAGTGGGTCTGTGTGAAATTTGAATTTGTTGTATGAATCTGAAAATAACCAAACACAAACACAACCCAAGGCCCCAAGCTGTTCACAACAAACAGGCCAAAAACGTGATACTCTGTCTGGAGCTGTCAGGGTCAGGGTGGGTGGCAGAATTCTAGCAAAAGGAAATCAGATGAGCAAATAGGTTTGTAAACAAGGTTAGTCAAACTTATTTGGAAGAGGAAACAAAGGGGAATGGTAAAATCCTTACCCTGACTGCCCCTTGTAAACCATCACCATTGTAAACCATCCATCACAGTTTGTTGACCAACCTCTTGGTTAAACTTTGATCAGTGATCGATTAATACCAACATTTCAGGTGTGTTCATTTTTGGCTTGACCCCACTTATCCTGTTCACAGTCAGACATCATTATACTGCACTGTACTTCCTGTGAGTGTTCACACTGAGAGCAACACAACAAGGAACAACTCAACCACAAGTCCATTCAGTTCAGATACTGTCATATCTATTGTTGCTCTCAGTCATCAGTACTAATTTCATTTAATTTCCATGGCTCTACTTTCAAATTAAATGAGCAGGGACAGGGACTTAGCTAAAGAAATTCAATGTTTTGCAGTTCTACAACTTTTTAAATATATTGGATGTAGTTTTACTGAGCTTTTATTTCTTCATAATTCTTCTCCACAGTGTTAACTCCTGGTGACAGTCCTGATATTAAAATTCAAACAAACTAGGCATTATGAAGCACAGAGTTCTCTAATGTGAAGTCATACTGAAAATTAGCCAGGTTGTAGTTAATGTCCCGGGACAGCAGCACATCAGGAATGAGGGGGAATCCTGCCTGCATGGTCAGGACATGAGGAGCCAAAGTGAAGGGGACATCCCCGAGTACGTCCGGGAGAGCAGAAGTAGCTTCCACTGCAGAGGGCCCTGCTACTGGCTCAGTGGTAGGAAAAGCTGTGGGGAGCTTTCTGTCGTCGGGTTGAGCCGGAGCTGTGTAGGATGACTGTGAGGAAAAGGAGGCACAGATTGTCAGTGTGGAGTGTTGAAACTAAATCTGTTCAGATATGACTTGTACACATGTCTTTTCACAGGGGGTCTAGAAAACACTTAAAGGTTTTTCAGTATACATACTGACATCACTAAGTATATTTAATGTTTGTTCTGTAGTAAGACCACACCCTACGTTCTCAACATTTAGACAGAATTAGTACATAGTATGTAGAGTGGGATGCAGACAAAATTTTAGTGATCCCTGTACTAGTGTGTAGTGCATCCACCGGTTTTCACAATTGTTAGTTTAGTTAGTTTGGTGGTGTGACTCTGCTCATGTGATGCTCTGCAACCAATCTGAGTAAGTTTGACACAGACTGTCCTTCAGTTAACCAACCCACCTGGTAGAGCCTATCCCAGCTGACATTGGGCAACAGACAGGGTACACCCTGTACAGATCCTCAGCTGACAATTTTGTACACCCTGTTGATTTTGTGGTGTGGTCTCCATTTGCACACAGGATACTGCATAATGTGATCCTGTGAGTTCCATCGCATTTGATAAATATTTCAATGGTCTCCAGAGAGAGAACCCTCTTTGATTTGGTAACTCCTTTACCAGCTCTGTCATCTCGAGGCTAACAGGTTTACCCCACTATTGATAAGGCTTTGAGAATAGCAAAATCATCAGTATATAGTTTATTTTTTGTTCTGGGGTGTAAAGATGAAGGCAGTCTCTATAAGTAGTTAGCAGAACCAGACATTTACTGTAATGATTCAGTCAGGACTACACAGGGTTTCCTGAATAGTGAAATCTGGACTGCCTGAGTCATGTCCACGTCATGTTTTAGATTGACTTTGTGTACAGTCCAGCACTAAGATACACATTCCAACATGCATCATTGCAGTTTGCCAAAAACAAAGCTTTAATGCTGTCAAGCACTGAAAGCATATTGGTGAATTACAGAGACCATACTGTTCATTGTGGCTGTAATGGTGCACATCTAAATGGTTTCCCATGGTTACATACTGTATGTGAAGTGTTGTTTATTCTAACATTGTGTCTCTAAAGCTGACAGGCATGGTACTGAATGTTGACTCTTGACCTTGAGGGAACAAAGAGAACCAGGAAGTCCCAAATGGAGGAAGCTGCTGTATTATTTATGTCACACTATCCAATTTTACATAATCCTGCTCTGCCAAATGAGAAGCAACATCCAGTTCATCGTAAACAAAACTGGTCTTAACCAGCTGAAGCCAAAGCATGACCCATCATCACTACATCAGCAAGTTTCCAGCACCACCTAATTCACAAGGATTTGTGAATGAAGCTTCTCAGGAGAGACATTTTCATCAACATGATGCTTTGCATTGAGACAGGTCGTTTGATGAGTTCATATAATGATGGGTTTACACATGCTTTTCACACTGTGCCTTAACCAGTATTTTACATGTACTGCCTTCAGAGTAGTACAGGCCTGGATATGAGATTCATCCTCAGTGACAGATATGAGACTTTGGTGTTTTAACATGTAATTAAAAGCAAATGTGAGACTACATGCAGAAAACATGTTGTTACAGGAAATGGCAATTGCTCTGCAATTAAGAGGCAGAGGTTTCCTCTGGGGCTGGAGTACAGAGAGGGTGTAGCAACAGGGTCCCAACAAGGTCGTGTTTTCTGTTGCTCTCCAACACAGAGTTTCTATGAAACGCACAAAAGCACAAAACAAAGATCCTCTACCTTGGGAACAACTGCAACTGTGGTATTGAGGACACAGCAGAGATTCTGTAATTTCCCAATGTTTCAGAACATCAAACAACAAGTACAGAGAAAGTGCACTATAAAAAAAACCTCCAATATCACACTCTGAACACAATTCACAAGTAAAATTCATGCCATAGAGCACGAGTTTGGTCTCTAACTTAGTTGTATTAAGTTCTGTACTTGAGGCAGCGCATGTACACAACATTTCTTCTGACAGCAAAGTGTGGTTGTAACAATCTGTCACACAACCACAGGCAAACTCGAGAGTATGTCCACATTAAGTTGGTTAAATTCATAAACTCTTCTTTTACTTTCTATTTCAGCCCTCCTCCAGAATAAAACAGCATTTTTCTTCCCCCAAAACTGCATTTTTCCAAATCTGCCTCCAAAGCATATGAATCTGAAAATGCTGGCTTAGGGTTTCAGTGTATATGAGATAAACAGAGACTTTCTAAAAAAGGATGTAGGCCAGTGCATTGCTGTTTGGGACTGTGTGGTGGTAAGTTATAGACAACCTTTATATGCCCCAGAATTTCTCTGTGACTGTTTAATATCAATATAGCTGAATACGCAGCGAGCTGCTGTCATTAACTTGTGATTTAAATCCCACTCAGAGGAACGTTCTTGTATTTTAGCAGCTTTCACTTTTAACATAAGCCATCTGATCAGTTGTTAATATAATAAATCAGAATAACCTGACTGTGGCTGTATGCCTCCCCCAGCCAGTCCAGTTACAGTTAATTAGTGTGTAATTATGGTCAAAACATGAAAATTCCTGAACATAAATACATGGGTACACTGGATTCAATTTGATATGTACACACTTTACACTGCTGAAAGCCACTAATGAGAACCAAACATCACTGGCTTTAGCCTAGCCCAAATCAGTAGGTTTTGGAAGTTGGTGCATATGTGTTGCATATGTAGTGAAGGTACAGTGTTGCTGCATCTCAGTGCTTCCTGTTGCATCATGTGATTAAAACCAGAGGGATGAGCCGCTCACTAATTGTGGGACATGTGGTAGCTCCAAGATGCTATATGTGCACGCAAACACACACCACAGTCTGCAAAAATGAAACCAAGCAAATAACGCTAAAGTCTAAAGTAAATGTCACAACAAACAGAAGGTCAGCAGAGATCTCTGGATGTTTCAGCTCAGTCTTAAAACCAATGTGGCCGAGGCACATTTTGGTGCACTGGCTCAGCCTGACCTTCTCATCATCACAGTAGTGGAGAGTGTTCTGTGTGAACCATGCCCGACAGCCAGCTGGGAAGCTCATGGCTGCTGGTCTCAAAGGTGAATTACTTGGTATAGGACACTTCTGCACTTCTCTCAAAAATGGAATGTTTTCTTCTTTTAATGTCACATCATGAACTAAAAACATTGAGTGTGAATCAACAAGCTCACCTTTGCTGGCTGCACTATGACGTTTGTTGATGGTTGTGCGATGTTCATGGTCTGCATCTTCCTCCTCTGTTCTTCAACTGTCTCTCCTGCAGGCAAATAAGGCAGACAGAAGAATTTACTAAAAATGGCAACTTCCAAGGAGACATCGAGGACACATTACATTATTATAGGATTCAGTTTAACCCAACCAGCCAGATTATACACAACAATGCCGTCCAGCAATTTGCTGGTAAGTCCATGTTTCTCACTTTTAATCTTTCGTTTCCTGCTGAAAAGTGTCCATAACTGACACCTGAAGTTTATGTAGACACACAGTGCACCCAGAAAGTATTCAGACCCCTTCACTTTTTCACATTTTTTTATGTTGCAGCCTTATCCTTCATCAGTCTCACTCAATACCCCATAATAACAATGCAAAAACAGAGTTATAGAGATTTTTGCAAATTTATTTAAAAGTATTCAGACCCTTTACAATCACACTTGAAAGTTACCTCAGGTTCCTCCAGTTTCTCTTGATCAGATGCACAAGTTAAGAGATTCCTACCCTGAATTAAAATGAGGGCAGACATTGCTAAATCAGCTGGGACATGCCAATGGGACTCCCTTAACATGCCTGGACTGTCAGCTAGCCAGTCTTCATGTCTCAGGGGGACAGAAATGACCACAAACATTTGAACACCTTTAGATGTCTCCAAGTACACCCCTGAGCTGAAAGTTTTGTCTCTGCATCTCACTGGTTTTAATATGGCCCCATTTAGTTTTATCCTGTGATTAAATACAGCTGTGGTACACTGTACATTGTTCACATTAAGAATATTCCTTCACTTCAAATACACTGATTACAAGACCATGTTGGGTCCCAGACTCACAGCCAAAAACAGATAACTGAGGCTGCAATGGACACAGGCTCACCAAAGTTGACAGTCATAATTTTATCATGGTTTGAATGCAACAGCCTATCGGAGTATTGTTGCTGACCAATTTACCATCTTCTTATGGCTACTTCCAGCCACGATAATGCATCATGTCACAAAGCAAAAGTCAGCTCAAGCTGGTTTCATGAACATGACAGTGAGTTCAGTGAACTTCAGTGGTCTCTCCAGTCAGCAGATCTGAATCCAGTAGAACACCTTTGGGATGTGGTAGAACAGGAGATTGGCAGCATGAATGTGCAGCTGACAAATCTGTAGAAATGATGTGATGCAGTCAAATCAACATGGAGCAGACTCTCAGAGGAAAGTTTCCAACATCTGATGGAATCCATGCTACAAAGAACTGAGGCTGTTTTGTGAGCAGTGGGAGGCCCTACCCAGTGTTAGTATGGTGTTCCTAATAAAGTGGTTGGTGAGTGTATGTTATCAACAACACTGCAGCTATTGACTGAATACACCGTTAATAACAACATTCTAAAAATAAGCTACATGTGTGCCAGAGAATAGAAATAAAACCCTCTGAACCGTCTTATATTATTGTCTATGCTGCCTATTTTAAGGTTATGCTGGCAGCCTGGCAGCAGGCTGCTGTCACTGAGCCAATTAATTAGATCTCCCTTGTCAAGTGGCTGAAACAGTGAGTGAGTAGAGCCACTGGTGGGAGGAGAAAGTGAGATGGTACTATACTGTTATCCCTCTCTTCCTCTCCAGGCCCAAACTAATTTTGTCCACAGAATGAAATCATTCACACAGATATCATTGTCTCTGATCTCAGCCCTGTATGTCTCTACAGCAGAGCTCTCCAAGCATAGTGCTTTCCCCAGGGACTCAACAAGGCCCAAAGCCTTCTTTGTGTGTCTTTAGATCATATCCACAATCATCTGATCCAACACCAGCTTAGATAATGTTTCTCACATTCTGGCTGCAGAAATACATTTCTACAAGGTTCATATAATTCATATCATTTTAGGTTTCAAAGTAAACCTAAAAACTTTCCTCATACTTAAGCAGTGCTAAATTTCAAAACAGGCTCACATTTTTTCAAGTCTGTCTTAAGTTACATTTTTAATTTTTTTTGTGATTAATCTATATATTGTCTGTAGAATGTAAAAACTCAAAAAATGTTTTTCTCACAGCCCAAAAGACTGCCTCCAAGTGATTTGCTTTATTTTAAAAAAAAGTCCAAAACCCAAAAATACTTACTGTCATATGTGACAAAAAGCAGTGAATGTTCAAAGCTGAAGACATGTAATATTCAGCATTTTTTAAATTATCAAAATAAATGTTGATCATTTTTTTGTTAATTGACCGGAGGTGCTTTCACATATGCACTGCAAACCTGAAAATTTCTACCATTTCCTGTAGTTGACAAAGTGCCTCACATGGACAATCTCTGACTGTGTGCTGCATGTGTAAGAGTGGAGCTGCAGCAACTAGTTGATTAATCAACTAAGCCATTTTCACCTATGAATGATTTGTGTCTGGAGTATCAGGTCTGGACATTCTCCAGAGTTCATATGTTAATGGATTAATTAACTACTTGTTGCAACTCTACTCTTGTTCACATAGGCCATTAAAAGACCTTCATTCTGTATATCTGACACTTGGACTCCAGCAGTCGGAGTTAGATGAAACAAGTGGACATCATCCAACAACACAGCGTTTTTAGTACAACATTCCCTCTTAGTGTTTTTACGGGACAGTGTTTTTGCACTGAGCTGCAGTGGAGGGACAATTAACACAAACAAACAACAAAAAATACACTAACTTTGGAAGATATCCAGTTCATTGAGCTGCCACACTTTTGACCAAAACTTCTTGCAGTTAAATGTTGACAAAAACCAAGACATTAACCACTGCTCCTAAATCTTGTGCTCGACAGTTCCACATTAATCAGGTTCCTTATCTAGTCATGTAACGCCAGTTTGTATGCATTATATTCATTTTGACTCATGTCTTTGTTTTAAGAGTCAAATCACAAAACTGGTTCAGCCATGCCTCCTTCTGCTCAAAAATATTTCAAGAATTAGATCCATCCTCTCACCTCATGACACCAAGAACTGTAACTTCCTGGTTTGAGTACTGTAACTCAGGTTTCTAAGGCTTATCTCAACCTATCAATCAACTCCAGCTAATTAAAACCTCTCCTCTTAACCCATTTTAATGGCTTTTATTTTATTAATGTATTATTGTTATTTTTTATATACTCTGTGTGCTCATCATTTTCTAGCGCCATAAGTACTTGTTCAAATGGTTTCCTCCTCCACCCAGTCACAAGGGTTTACACCGCAGAGTTTCTGTTTTCACTCTAACAAGAGTGCTTTCTGCATGAACAACTGGACACAGATGGAATAGAAGGGACATTGCCATGGCAGAGGTGACCAACAGCCCTGCCCTGTGCAGACTTTCCACAGCTTCAGCTTGGTCTTGCCTGTTTGATACAGTGAGGAGCCATGCACCTGTTCAGTCCTGCATGGTAGCATCAGTTCAGCTTTGGACATCTGTTCTGTTCAGGTGAAATCTACCAGGTAGGGGAGAGGGAAAAACTTGACATTTAAGGACAAGTGCACTTTAAAGTCCCCTCTTACTCTGATGAAACCTCAGGTGAGCGTATTTGATAGAGCTGTATTTAGGATGCCTTGCCATCACTGACATGTTAGACTTTTTATTCACCATTCACCAGCTCTTCACTGCCTATAAACCCATCTTTGATAAGAGAACATGACTAGATAGTAGCAGGAAGTTTACAGTGAATGTCTGTGAGCTCAGATGGTTGCCTCAGTCTGAAACAGAAAGCCTGGCTCCGACACTTGCTCCCTTCTGCCAAAAATAACATGCAGCTCCTGACCATCTGCGTAAGCTCCAGCAGCTCTTCCAATTAAAGCCATGAGACAGATTAACAGCAAATAATACTGCATTTCTCTGGCAATTAAGTAAAATTAGTTTTTATTTAGGATATTTAGGATTCACCTTGATCAGTGTGGATTTTTGTGGTTTTATTTAAAACAGATGGCTTAAACATACAAAAGAAAGAGGATGTATACTGGTTGCCACTGAGGTTATATCGAGCTACTGGGCAAATATTCCTTCTACACATTCTTTTTCATGTAATAACAGGTGATCAAATATGGGGGTAATATCAAGATCTCCATACACTCATGAGGACCATGAATTGTAAGTAAGGGGACCTTGAGTTGAGATTTTTTTAGTCAAACTACTGTTTCTAAGGTCAACGATGAACTTTACCACTGAAGAAAACTGTATTCACTGTGTTGCAAAACAAAGTCACACAATCTAAGGAAATTGTGAAATCTATGATATTTCACTTGTTGTCACACAGTGAAGGATGATCATGAGACAAGGAGCACAACAAAAAAGTACCCTATTCTTCCTGTTTTCTTTTGTATACTTCCCTTCAATCACATCACATCTGTAAAGCTCAGCATCTTAATAAGCTAAAAGTACTGTGAGTTAATGAACAGCAGTGTATTACCATGTGTAACTGTCTGTCTAAATGTCAGTTTACCTTATATGTATTTATAAGTATTTCATTTGTATATTATTATAGTCCTCTATTGTATAATATTCTGACTTTTATAAACTGAAAAACTGCCTTCCAGCTGCATTCTCCAGTAAAAGACAACCTAAACTATTAACCATATAGCTCATCATTTTTCTATCATTGACAAGTGGCTCTGCAATACAGCTGACTACTTTCTAATATGTACTAAATGAGGAAGAATGAAGGGAATATCAACCAAACTCCATTCAAAATTCTGTCAGTTTATCAGCTCAGATACATAACGATCAATCTGAAAATTAATACATCAAACTAATCATCCAACTGACTAAACTTTAAAAACACGTTTGCCACCACTCCTACCACTGCTGTACTATTACAGAAATAATCACTACTTTGTGCTTATATGTATGGCAAACTAAACAACCAAACATGGTGTTACTCCAAACGTCAAAATGTCAGGTTCATGTACACACGAGTTTATGTTTCTCACCAATGATAACAAAGCCTCCATCTACTTCCTTGTCGGGTGTTGACTTCTTTGAGTCTTTACGCAGTCCAAGGAAACTGAACATGGTTATTCTCTGTTAACAGAAGAAATAAAAATCATGTGACTTGCCAGTAGTAATTTCATCATTCCATTAAGTGTCATTTAAGTGTTATAAACGATTAGTTCAATTGCTCGAAGACAGTTTTCATCTCACTGAAATATAACTCGAAATTTGAAAACAGGTTTACACTTAAGCGACATTAGATTAAGGGAAAAAACAACCTTCCCTCTATACAAAAAATATTCGCGCAGTCAGTTACATAAGTTACTAAAATCTGACTGAATTAATAAAGGGCTCCAGGGTTTATGAACCCGACTTTATAATGCATCTACAGCAAGAATAACAATGACGTATTAATTCAAATACACTAACAAGACACCGTTTTTCTAAATTCGCCGTTTACAACACGTCAAAGAGGTGCACAACTTATCGCTGACGTTTTTTTCAATTGACGATGACGGTCTTACTGTCGTTGTGTCTTGTCATGAAGTTCAGAATACGACGATAAAGTCAGTTTATGGTTCCATGTTTTACTTTCAGTTAGTTTGCTTTCATTCAGTTAGTTTCAGCTAAACAGTGTATGGCTCCGCTAAATGTTAGTTCCGCCAGCCTACTGTAATCCACTGAATATGACCTAATTAATTTTCTGCCTGTACTCCCTCTGTGCAGTATCATCCATGTTGTTATGTTATGTTGTTGACGTCACTGACCTCAATGTCGTCCGTGTTCGTGTAGAAACTATAAAAAAAAACATTTCGGTTCTGCCGTAAATAATGCTGTCGGCAACGTGTGTCGGAACGTTTCATTGGTGTTTCCGGGGAATAAAATGTTAGAGCGCAAAGCGGATATGTCATAGTTAAAGCTGAGTGCGTTCGATTTTAATCAAGGGTTTGCACGTAATTACAAAACCAGTGTAGGTTTCAATGTAATTTTAGACACTCCACCCGCCTGGGCTACCATGCAATACAAAATTATACAACGAAGTATTTCCCGCGCTGTTCTGCATTGTCCATAGTTCAGTAACGCCAAATCCTTAAAATGGCAGGAGTAGTGGACGTCCCAAAACCGAGAATAAACTGCTCAATGCTGTTGCAGCACATTAGCAGACCGGTCTGCTTTGTTGGACGCGTTGAAAAGGTCAGTGTTACTTGCACTTCGCTTGAATTAAACCGCTGTTTCACCAGTTAGCACGGGTAACTTGCGCCGTGAGTGCCAGTAACATAACGTGCTTATTATCTGTGTTTACAGGTACACCCGACAGGAAAAACGTTCACCGTCTCCGATGGAGAAGGAAAGATCGCAACAGTGGAACTTAACGAGCCCGTGAGTTATAAGAATAACTCATCTGAACAGGAAGGAATGTAAACCAGTTTATTATTCAAGAGACTCGTGATGAGTCAAACTAGCCTACATTTTTTGCCTCTCGTTAACTGTCAGTACAATTAGGTCTTAAGACTCCGTTTTTAATGTCATTTTATTTGTTCTTCCTCTTCTATTTAAAAAACAAACAAACAAAAAAATAAAACTTTTTCCGAGTTGCGAATCGTTTTCCAAATCCAAATAAACATGGTAGTCGGACAGTGCACGTCTCAGTTTATATGAGGTGAAACAAAAGAAATTAAATTCGCTTACACTGATCCACTGTATGAGTTACATTCTTGTAACCGTAGAAAGAACATTAGCCAACTTAGTTTTCAGTTGACTCATGGTTAGAACAGCATGAGGACTGTTAAAAGTAGAGCCAGCAGCTGGTTTCCTAAAAGACTTTTGCAGAACTGAGGATAAACTTGGGACATAGAGCAATGAATTCATGATATCAGACTGCATTATGTGATATTGTGGCAAAGAGTTAGTTGAAGAAATGTGGCTTGGAAAATATTGTTTAAGGTCTGTCTTGAATTGACTAATAACCTGAACCAGACCTGAGACATCAAGCACTGATTGCATCAATTCAAAGAACACTCATGAGATCCTGTGTGAATAATAAAGAATTTTTCTTTGTGTAACGAGCGCTCAAAGTACAGATGAAATGTAAGACATGCTGTTAAACAGCTTGGATGTATCAAAATGTTCTTGTTGGAAGGGGCTGGTTGCTTGGCCTGTTCTCTGGGCTGTAGTGTGTGTGGTCAGTCGGTTTCATTTAAAACTGCTGAAATTAGCTGTTCTCCCTCACATAGTGTCTGAGTGATGGCGTAGAAAGTGCTGTCACAGTTGTTCTGCCTTTCTTAAACCCTGACATTGTCACTCAGCATTACAGCTGTCTTTAGAAACCTGTTTCTCTAAAGATTTGTCCATCTTCGAGCTTGTCTCACAGTGTAATACAGTAACCCAAAGCTTTGATGGGGGCTAATCAATGTTCTAGTGACAGGATAATTTCACATGAAAGCGTTTATTGGGCATACGAACACTGCACATGCATCCTTCCATTCCAAAACACAGGCTAGCCAATGCTAACGCTCTAAGTGAAAAGTGAAGTTTGTAGCTATAAAGCTGTATGACAAAAAGTAAAGAAGCTGGCGCAGCAGGATTAGCAGTCTATGTACACAGCCATGACAGTCACAAGACCTGATGTAATCTATGAAAGCAGGCATTTTTTAAATGTTTTATTTATCCGACAGTAGAGAAAGAAAATGTAAAAACGAGACCAAAATCTGATAAGCATTACATGGACCCAAGTTGATTTATTGGTGAACTTAAACCCTTGCCTTTTTCTCCCTCATTTTCAGTTGTGTGGAGTTGTACCTTTGATTGTGTACAGATGCAGCCTTAAGAAGTTTTGGGACTTTTTCTCTGTATGTGCTGGGAAATTATTTGTAACTTTGGGGCTTTAAACAAAGCAGGTATGGCAGTATCTGGTGGTTTGCAGAACTTACTGCAGCCCGTCAAGGCTGGAGCTGAAGCACAAAAGAAGTCACTGGCTGCTGTCCAGTTGTCAAAAAAAATCTGTTTTCCTCACCAATTTTCCTTGATTTTGATGGAAAGATGTGAAGTAGATTAGTAAGGAGGACTTTTAGAGAATCCAACTACACTCACACTGGGCTTTTTTTTAAAAACCAACTTTATTTATAACACAGGGAAGATATGAGCAGTGCCAAACTCAGTGCTGTAGGCTACAATTCAAGTAAGGTCTTCTGTCCAAAACAGACTCATACCTACTAAAGAAATTACGTTTTTAAGTTTACACACAGGGAACATTTAAACATCAGTTACTCACAGGAAATAATAACAATATAGATATAGTTCCCAATAAAAACAAAAGCAAACTAAACATTAAACTAAAGTTAAGCCATTAAAATAACTAAATAAAATAAGGACTTGAGCAAGTGTCCATAGTAAGTAATATTCTGACATAGTATAGAGTTTTGTGATATGGGCGTTTTTGTCCCTTTTTTTATTAACTAGAGAAGATACTTTTTTGTGCATTCCACAATGTGGGCTATTTAGTGAAATGGCACTTGGAATGTATGAGGTATATTGTTATGGTGATGATATTGTTAGCTAGAAATTGTGTTTGTTCTTCTTGATGACTCCTAACTGGATCTGAAAGAGAAGAAATCTGTGTCTATGTATTTATGGATCAGTCATGCAAGGATTTCCATAAGTTTTGGATCAAACATTAAATAAATGCTCTGTTTCTACATGTACATGGGTCTGTCACAGTGCGTCGCTTTAAATGCTGCTGCCGCAAAGAACTGTGGGAGGCATTACCTCCTTTTCCTTTTAAAGGACGGTCCAGTGTATCCTATGCTAAAGGAGATAAGATAGGAACCACTGAAGCTCCTTTCTTCAGCATTTAGAGACCTGGACCAGCTCTGATCATGGCTGCCTCTCAGATACTTAAGGGTCATCTCACTCAGTTAGGACCTTTCCTAAGCAAAAAAAAGACTCTTCAACCGCAGCCCCCGAGTTAGACACCATTAAAAGTCCAGGAAGCATGCATGCTATTATAACTCTTGTTCAGAAGAGCTGAATTGAATGTAGATATTATTATGTAATATATTACAGTAAAGTGATTCATAATAATGTTGTCTTAAAAGCTGAGATATAAAATATTTCTGTTGACCAACAATATAAATGTACCTCGTTGGTATTGTTTAGGCCCATTGGTCACAGTGGCCTCATGCCTTTTAACTGTATGACCGGTAACCTATGTAACATTTCATGAGCTACAGTGTGATGTGATTGGAGAATTCATTAAATTAGCGGATTACTTTTATTTCATTGTTATTTGGTATTAGGTGGAAATGTTCTCATTCATGGCGATATACACTAGAAAGACAGGATATTAGATGATTCTCCTCTCCTCTTATTCCACCAATGTCCACCATAGTTCAGCTGAAAAACTTTCTAAACTGTCAAACTGAAAAAAGCCTTTTCAGAAGCACCAGTGACATTTGAAGACGACATTGGACACATGGTATTCTTCATGTGATAGAAGCTTCTATGCAGTGCGTTGAACAGTATGCTTCAGTTGGTCTTCTGCCCATGTCTAGTTTTGTGTTAAATTACGGAGCCCCTCTGGTGACATTTGAAGGACAAAAAAATATCGTGTGGCCACAAGTTATTAACGCATAGGAACGAGAACCTGTTCCGTGGCTATGGCTCTCTTAATGCATGGGAAGAAGATCACTAAGTTGTGGCCACACTTTAATAAGTTTAGGGAATGAAATCAATGACTTGTGACACAAATGTATTATTAGTCAATTGTATATCAACTTACCAGCAGGGTTAGCATCAGTAGCTGCTTGTAAATGTGGACAATATTGACTTGATTTCATTTTATTTTAATCTTGGAATTAATTACAATGACATCTCAGTCGCTGACCATTAAGTATGGAGCAATTATTCCCAAGAGACACTTTGTGGCCACAGAATAGGATCTTGTTTCCATGCATCAGGAGAGATGCAATATTTTTTCCTTCAAATGTCACCAGAGGGGCTGCATATGAACTGAGGAAAATGGGGGGAAAAAAACAAAACTCCACTCCAGTTATTAAGACATCAATGAAAGTTGTAGCCCTAATTCACCAAAAGGGCTGAACCTGTTTTCAGTCAACAGCTAAGAATATCTAAATCCTTTTTTTCCAGCTTGAAGAGGAGCTGAGTGGCATTGTGGAGGTGATTGGTATCGTGTCCACCAAGGGAGTCATAATGGCCTCAATGTACAACATGCTACGAGAGGATAAGGGCATCCTTTTTGGTAGGTCTTATTAACAGATAAAGTGGCTTTAATACAGTAGTATTCATCAGTCATGGCTTACAGTCTGCTCTGTCCATTTGTCCCACAGATTTAGATCTCTATAATGAAGCCCTGAAGGTCATCCATGATTTCCCCCAGCACTACCCTTTTCAAGTGGCTTCAAGTGGATGAGCACTCACATTCGAAGATTGTGTCCTAAAGTTGTTGGTTTTTGTGCCTAATTTCTGTGAGAATAGATTTGCACAAATCTGTAATATCAAGTTTTTGCAATAAAATGAAAATCTTTCAAAATAATGGTGGAAGTTTTGGGGTTTTTTTTCCCTAAAATGTTCACCAAACATAGCACAGGCTCAACAGAAATTCAAACTAAACTATTTTAATGTAAGAACTTGAGTATACTATAGTGTATACAAAACAATTAGACTGCAGTAAAGATTATATACTAAATAGTAAATACTACTTTTGTGAAGCTTGGAGTTTTCAGTTGTCATCATTATTATAAGTCCTATGATGTGAAATGTGACATTGGAAGATATTTTGGGTGATTTTGTTTCCTTCCACCTAATATTAATTGAAGATTATTCCATTCAAATACGTATATTGTGCTTTTATGTAATGGTAATTACCTGTTTAATACATCAAGATCTTATATTGTTCAATGTTACTACCTCGTGATGAACATTAACCAACATTACATTAACATTTTTTATGCCTGTTAAGACAAACAACCGTTTTTTTTTTTTTTCAACGTTTAAGTCAATCAACCTAATCAACTTTGACAGGGTTGAAAAAATGTAAATGTATTATTGATAGGGACTAATATGCTCATGATAGGTGATATATTTTATCATCAGTCAATGTGAAGTGTGAATGTGATCACATCATCAAGTGAGAAGCTTTCTAAATCTGCACACGACTGACTTTAATGTGCTGTTTCTGGAGTTTAACAGAAAGCAGAAACATTTCTGGCATGCCATGTTACAGTCGCTGTCATAAAGTAGGTAGTGCACTTAGTTGTCCTCTTAAATATTGTTACACTTTGTGCTTTAAGTTAACTGCCGCTGTTATGAGTCAGTCTGGAAAGCTGGATCGTCCTTAGTTCAAGCAGCAGAACTAATGCTCTCTACTGTTGACATGAACTATTTTGAGCAGCAGGGGGCAGTATGACCAAAGATGCTGTCCTTAAATGAGAAGACCTACAGAGCCACGGATAAAAATGCACTTGACCTCAAATAAATTTGTTCCCTTGAATTAAAGTCAAGTTTCTGTATTGTCCTATGACCTGATGGTGTCCATCATTAAGAAAAAAGTAGAATTTACATACTGGGAACAATAAATAATCACAGCAATATTAAATGTATAAACAGCATTCATATGAATCAAGTCTTAACGTTGGCCTTTCTACTGCAAATATTTGGTCTGGAAAGCTGCTGTCATATGCAAAGGCCAGTACTACTGCCACCATAATTACAGTTTTTAATTAACACTTTTTTATTTATATATTCAATACAGCAAACTAATGCATGCTCTTCTGATAGACATCATGTCCGCCATTAGTTACCATTTTATTGCCACCTGAGTACATGTTTGATTTTTGTTTGTTTGTTTGTCACCCAGTGTTGTTTTGCTCCACTCAGCTCAGATATCCAGGATCAAATAACTTTCATACTCCTCTCTAATGGTTTGACAATATTATTTTGAGTTAAATGAGTTACTATCTCTTTTATAATATTAAAGTTTGTTTCAAGGTATTTCTCTTGCTGACAGCTTCACATGTCAGGTGGCAGCCAACAGGAGAAATACCTTGAATATTGCTTTGATGAATGAATGTGCAGAGGAGCTGGCAACTGAAACTGAGCCAGAAATCTGCTCTCTGCAAGCCAGAAATGGCATCTTTAAACAGTCCAAAATATATCCAAAGATATTTAGTCTACCATGATATAACACAAAGGAGAAGCTTTCACCTCAACTGTAATTTGTGTAGAAAGGTTGTATACATGCTGTTATTTGAGAATATATGTGTGTTGCCTTCTCTGCAGTGGTGAGAACAGCAGACTCCTTCACTTAATTAAAGCACTGATTGTAAAAATACTCAAATCTTTATTTACAGGAACAATCTGACAATTAGGGAAACAGACTTATTTGGCTTTTTGCCAAGAGTTAGATGAGACAGTTGATACATATTTTATTTTAATGAAACTTTTTAACTTTTAAACTTTAACAAATGCAAAGTAAATACCATAAAATAAAATAGAATATTTCCCTCTGAAAATACTAATACAGGAAGTATGAAGTAGCTTTTTTTTAATTGCAGTTTTCTATTAAACTTGGGGCACTTTTGTGGTTTTAATTTCACAAACATTCAGAAACATTAGCATCATTTTCACTGGATATTGTCATGAATCAGTATGTGACATGATCCAATTTTCCAGAGCCCTGGGGTTGAGAGTATGCTGAAAGGATTTTCATTTGTGAGTCTCGTCCTCCCACAGAATGATAAATGCCAACCACTTCAGAACAGTGACATAAAATGTGATCAAGGAGGAAATAATCACTGTAAAATATAGCTTTATGGCAAACCAGTGTATGGATGTGTATATCATTACCAAAGAGGCGTGGTGATACTGTCAACTGCTGTAAAAGAACTAAGTATATCCCTGCCACAGTCAGAGTGTTGATGGGTGGGAGAGGAATGGCCTGGAGGAAAGCAGCTGCCATGTTCCAGCAAGTTGAGACACTGCTGCTAATGTTGCAGCATCTGCTCCATCTGCTCTCTATCCACAGACACTATCACTTCCATCTCACACACTTTGTCATGGAAACATCTTCATTTTCTGCCGCTGCTTATCTCTGTCAAATCAGGCACACACACACACACACACTTATTTACTTATTTTTCTAATTTGGCAAAAAAACCAAAAAAACAAAAACAAATTTGAATCCATAAAGAAATTATAATCCTAACACGTTTAAGTAGATTAAATTATTAACAAAAGAAAAAAAAACATTAAAAAAAAACTTAATTGACAATCTTCATCATTTGTTTATAATTTGAATCATTTATCAAGAAAAATGCCATTTGCCAAACATTTACTGGGTCCAGCTAGTGAGGATTTCCTGCCTTTCTTCATTATGTACCATTATAAAACCTTGGGCTTTGGACTGTCGCTCAGATAAGATATTTGATATAAACATATTTGTCTGCCAGTTAGTAACTGAAATGTTAGCACCCGAGTGAAGATATGTTTGAGGTGCCATATAAACAGCGTCACCATTGTATAGTTGTCCACTAGGGAGTGCTGTCAAGTTTATTTTGTAATTCATGTTGAAAATGTCCCACTAAAAAATCATCACATATACACTATCATTATTATATTCTTTAAACTCTAAAACTCTAAGATATAATTCAAAGAGATCACCCTGGACTCTGGGAAATAGTGATTGACATTTATTCTGACATTTTCTCCACTAAACCATTAATCTACTAATAAAGAAAGACAAAACAGCTGCTTAGCTGATGATGAAATTAAACGTTATTTGCAGCCTAAAAGAAGGATAATTTGGAAACTCATTTTTGAACAGGGTTTGGCAGGAGCTGATATTTTAAAACAGCACTGTTTTATTTTTTCTTTTCACCACTTGATGGAAACCAAGCAAGCTGAACACAAAACACTGTCATACAGTCTTACCATCTTTTAAAATCACAAACATCCTGTTAACACCAAGTAACAGTATTTATTTGAAGTCGTGTGTTTCTGGCCTCCTGATTAATTCTGTCCTGTTCTCTGTGGGTTTCTGACCAGAACCAAAAACGTTCATAACACGATTAACGTATTAACAATATAGTTTTAAGTTGTTATTTAACATTTTTAAACCTGCATTAATTTTTTTTTCCTTTTTTGTGCTTTTGAGGGAAGCACAATAACATGTAATCACAACAGTGTTACATGAAATGTGGAAGCATACTGTAACCACATATTATATTTCATAAACTGCTGTTTTGTGGATTGAAAATTGATGAAAAGTAACCAGATATTAGCCTTTAGCTGTCAAATAAATGTAGTAGAGTAAAAAGTATAATATTTCTCCTGCAACTGATTTAACTTGAGGTAGAAAAGCCTAGCTACACATCCAGTGTACATAGAGCAATATTAGGATTCATTTGGAGTGGTCTTTGTGTCCCCCTGTTGAATGTGAGTCCAGTACTCACTCTTCTCTTGGTTCAGTATTTGGTCTGTCATTTGTGGTAAAGAAAAACTAAACACAGAGCTAAAAGGAGCTAAAAAGCTCTGTAGAGCTGGAGGAAAGTGCACAGTTGGTGATAATTGTCTGTGGATTTGTATGAGTGACACCTTTCATATTACTCATGGTCATTTACGTTGTTTTTACAAAAATATTAATTAGTGCAGGTTTAAGTTGGTATTAAACTAAAATGGCTCACTTTATGCTTAAAATGTTTAGAAATGACAGGTATTCAATGGTTCAATGGGACACTGAAACTATTAAGTGGAATTCTTTGAATGAGTTAACAGCTCCACAGGCAGAGTGAGGCAGGTTTCACTGCCCATTTTACACACTGACACTCCTGAAACTGTCAAATAAAATTGTCCTCTTGATCCTGTTGGTGGGTCCATGCTGACAAAAGCTTTTTTATCTTAAAATGTAATTATCTGCCCAATTCATCATCACACTCATATATCAGTCAAAGCCTGTCTCTGTTTTTCTATTTGCCTTTGTCAGGTAAGGTAAGTCATCATCAGTCATAATAATGTAAATTCCCATCTTAAGGGTCAAGCCTTTTTTGGAGGGCTGGATGTTTATGATGCTATTCTGTTCTGCCTGTTAACCCTAAAGTGACCACAATAACTGCTAGACTGAGCTGTGGATCTTGTAAAATTCTCCCTGTTTAAAACCCATTATCATACCTCAAAGGGTTATTAGGTCATATTCCACATACCAAGGTGGACACTATGACTTTTTTACACAGAAGTTGGCCATGAATGCAGCAGCTTTTCTTGATGCAATGTGAGCCAACATGTCTAAAACAACCTCTGCATATCTATCACATGCCTATCAGGGCCCCTGAGTGGGGCTTTTGGACTGACTGTATGAAGCTGTCGGGCCTGCCAAAGTCTGAAGTGCCACAGGGAGGTTTAACAAATGATCCGAGCATGGCAAGTTCAAATAGACTTCATACCTGCAAGCATCTCATGTAAGCACTCACAGGCCTAAAACTATCTCTGCAGCCTGGTAGTGCAGTAGAGATAGCGGTATGTGGCACTTTGAGGTTACATTTAAACAATGTGTCGTTTTTAAAAAGTGTAACCTTGAGTTCATCTCTGAGTCTGTTTGAGTTTGTGCCCTAGGCACAGCTGGGCACCACAGTTCAAATGCACGAGCGACTGTGTCACTGTTCAGACACACTTAAGTATGTACATCAGTAAGTGAACACATCACAGCTCAGTGATGATTCCAGTAAAGAAACTGTGCTGCAGTAAAGAAGCACTGGAGCACAGACAGTGGCAGGAATAATACTGTTTAATATGTCACATACCCAAGGGGCCTTTGCAGATAAGGACCATACTGAGTAGAGAAAATAACAGATAATCCTCAGACACTGACCTGGAACATATTGAGAAATGAACAGCGGAGCGGAGCAGGAGTGGTTTGAGAAGTTTCTGTGTGCAAGCTTTTGATGTGTTCCTTTCAAAATTGCAGAAATGATTGCAGACAATGAGACAAGTGTCCTGAAGAAGTGCATGGTTTCGTCTCGGATTCAGTGTGTATTGTTCTGGTGTGAAAACTGTGAACATCATTTGTTTAGCATTTTTACATTGGAATTTTGCTTTTTGAGCACAGAATATACTTTCTGGATTAGAAAAAACAGCAACAAGTTAAACATACTCAAGGTCCACTTACTTGCTTTCTCCCTCTACCAAACTTTTGCAGACACACATAAACTTTTAATGCTGAGTTTTCTCCATTTCAGTTTCCCCCATTCGTTTAGCTCTTTGGATAATTCACGCTCATGCCCACCGTTTCCTTCCCACCACTAGCAGCTTTCTGTGCTTGTGTCCAGAAAGTGTCTGGGTGTGCAGCCGTGTGCTGAAAAAAAAAGCCCATTGGCCTTATCAAAATATGTTGAACTGCAGCAGGAAGCGCCCACTAAACTCCCAGTCTGTTACTGGTGTTGTTGCTGTCTGGCTGTGTTGTGTTAACATGGAGCTGTCTGCAGACAGTGTGCCAAGGCCAGAATTACCACCAGTCTCTTCCCATACACCCAGCAGCATCAGGCATCCAGCCTGATTTCTCCACACACATCCTGTCCACTGACTCTCCATATGCATAATGTACTGTGTGCATAACATTTTTTAATTTCATATAAACAGTAGAGCATAACATATTGCTTTAAGTGGCCAATCCACAGATGATTATCAGTCAAGCAGTTCCCCTCAGCTCTGCAGAAGATTTTAGCATCTTTCAGCTGGTCTATCTTCAGTAGACAGACAAACTTAGTGAACGATCAATGGATCATTTAGCAGCAAAAGAGAACCAGATATTTTTAGTTAGTGGAAACCAAAATAGAGTTAAAAGAAGGATAACAGCTAACATGTCAGCCACAACAGCTTTATAAGATGAACATATGCTTGGTTAGAGCTTGTTCTGCTGCTCAACATTTGTGGGAGCTGTGGGAAGTTCAATGAAAAAAAAGTAACTTTTATTATGCATTGTTTACTTTTAGTTTCCAGTTCTTTCTCTTATCCAAAATATGGTGTGATTTTCTTATGAAGGTTTCAATTTGATGATTCATCGTGAATTTAGAGTCACAATGAACCAGTCCTGAATGTAAACTCTCTTCACACAACTGACCTTGTAATTTGCCACAACAGACACAGACACTGACGACAAATAGTTTAGTCTGTCTGTGTGTATGAGGTCAGTTCAGAGCAGAGTTTATTCTACGTGGTAGTAAATTGATATGTTATATAAGGTGAGGTTTTTTTGAAGGGATGTTTTGTTCAGTGTTCCAGGTATTGAATGATTGGTAACTTTTTGCAGAGAACAGTGGCAGGTCTCTGACATATTAATGATTTATGTAAGGAACTGGGCATGAGGCCATATCTGAGCCTGTCTGTATGAATTATGGGAGCAGCTAAAAGATATTTCTCATACCAACATCCTCCAGGTACAGTTTCTCACAGCCACTCAACATTTGACTAGGACTAGATTTAACACCTAAAATATTCCCTTTTCTCTTCCCACCCTGGATCAACTGTCTAACCCCAGACACTGCCCTACTTCTACATCCATGTCCTGTCTTCTGCACCCCATAAGTCATTTTTAGTATGAACATGTTTTGTACCTGAACTCAACATTGTTTCCAGCTGCAGAAGGCAGTTTTCACTACTGTGAAACAACTGTTTTTTTTTTTTTGTTTTGTTTTTTTTAATTACCTGCCCAGTACCAAAAAGCAGACAGACAAAGTAAGTGGCCAACTTGTACAACCAGATATTTTCTCAGGGGCTGGTGGAGACCAAATCAGTAACAAGGTTCAGCTCACACTGAATCCTAATGGTGCTCTGTGTCAGCTGGATTTGTAATTCAGCTAATTCTCTGCTTCCATGCTAGCCATGACAACTTCTTATTTTATGCTGCTTTCTACTTCAATCAATTTCACAAGGACATATAGTTTTTACTTCACTACATTAACCTGATAACTATAGTTTACTTTTCATCCCAAAAATATCAGCTGGCAAAATAGGATGTGTCATATATTATCATAGACTAGTACTTCTGTGGACTTAATCCTCTAAAGGATTCATATGATAATTTTAAGTAAAAGATCTAAATACCTTTTTCTTTCTGTTTTGAAAGAAAAATCTGCAGTATGAAAGTCAAATCAATCAAAGATTAAATTAGAGGAAAGAAAATGATTAAAGAGTTGATGTTACTTGATGGGGTTCATAGTTCACCCTTCTGTTTATTTAATATAATATTTATAGTTCACATGCAGTTAATCTGTGTCGGGTTATTAGTAGTGCATTCCCAGTCATTTTCTCGGAGTCAGGGACAGTGGTAAGAGTGGGAGTCTGCGGGAGTTAATTTCAGAAAACGTATTGTTTTCAAAATAAAAGCAGAAAAAGTGTTGGAACGATGTAAAAAAGCAAATAGCATTTCAGAATGTACTCCTGATTACATGATGAAATTATTACACGAAATATGGAAACAACTTTGACTGTAAAAAAAAACCATAACTAATCACAAATTCCTTTCTTTTACAAGTAACGTTTTATTGTGAAGGGAATAACAGGACGTCTTACCTGTTGTAGTGTGGTTGACTTGTCACCGGTGCGTTTTGACCTTTAGTGCTGCTGGTTTGAAAGAGCAGCTGCTCTGTGTCTCTACATTGGAAGCAGCCCGGGAACACAGCACAGCTGCGCCGCTTCATCTCACTGATGAATTAACCTGGAGCTTATTTTACTGATACACAGGTACGTGACTGACTTACGTATGAGTCAAACTGTCAGTGACATGATAAGAAAAGTAATTACTCACTGATGCAATTGATTTAGTATATTTTATTTATAAGGGCCGAGTAATCATAACTTTTACATTCAAGTCCCATTGTGTTATTATTGTTATTATTATTATTGGATAGTTATATAGATAGTAGAAGTAGTAATTGCAGTAGAAGAAATGGTAATTAGAGTGATGATATTGATATGTATTGTGGTAAAAACACATTTTCTGGAAAGTAGATGGATAAATTGTTATTATATAAAATAACCAGACAGGAGTGTATGTTTTTGGCTAATTCAGTGAATTTCATTACATTGCACTGTTGTAAAAAAAATCTAAAATCCCTAATTCTAAATTCTAATTTCAAATCAAAAAATTATAACAAAATCTTTGACATTTGATGCATGTATATTATCTCACTGGCTGAGTCATCATATTGTTTAGTGACAGAATAGTAATGGAACTATATATATATACATATGAATGAATGAAGTTAGAGCTGTAGATATGTTTTAAAAAATCATAAAACCAACATTAGTATTAGTTGTGTTACATGGTGATAAGTGCAGTAGTAACAGTTGGTAATAGAGGATGTACTGGAAGTAGTGATAATGTTAAACAGCAGCTGAGTTATGTGACCTATTAGCCACAGACTACAATAAATTAGCATTGTCATAGGATGCTGAAGGAATTCAACTGTTGCCTCTGTGAGCAGTTTGCTGCTGTCGTCACCCTCTTGTGTTGATGGGAAATCATTGCAGCCTTTGCTGCTCTTGGCTGAGTATCAATTGGAGTGATGCTGTATGGCTGATGTCAAAGGACTGATGTTATTCATTGCTGACTTTCACAGAAACATAATTCTCCTGTAATTCTCCCCACAGTTTGGCAGGTTGAGCAGCTGGACTGAAGAATGACCATGCAGTGGTTACAGTCAGGGCTGAAGGTTATCATTATTATTTTGACCCTGTCAAACTCGACCACATGCCAACACAGAAGGAGGAAAGGACAGAGAGATGATAATCAGGTCATCATTAATGAGGCCAAAGGTAAGTGTTTTAAAAGCCATGACATGTATCAGTGTTGTATATTCAAAGATATCGTCATAAATAAGTTATCCACTGAGTCTGAAAAAAGTCTGATTATTCTTACATTATCTGAACTCTAAACCTTGTGTCTTGTTGTAAGTATTACATGTCTGTGGAGTGTTAATACATGTCATTTCCTTCAGCATGTAATGGCAGGATTATGTTAAGTTTACGAGGTATGGCTATTAAAAAACGAGACTAATGCTGTAATACAATTTGATTGAACATTCTCCTCCAACATACTCCCCTTCTGCATCAACACACCGCTGCATTCAGGTCTTCCACTGATCAAAGCAGTGCAGTAGGTCTTCTTAGGACAGTTGTCGGTCCTAGATCAGGTGAATAGGGAGGGTGATCAAGCACTGTGATTTGTTTTTGGGCCAGAAACTGCTGAGCTGGTGTGTTGTCTTGATGAAGAATGAAACCATTTTCCACAACTGAGGTCTCTTTCTTCTGACTTTTTCTTGCAGTTTTTCTAGAACCTGTTTGTAAAACGAGGTATATTGAAGGAGAAAGATATTGAAAAATGTTTATGTTCAATAAAATTGTATTACAGCATTACTCTTGTTTTTTAATAGCCATACCTCGTATACTGCAACAGTAGGCACTGAGCTCTATAAATGACTGAATGCAGAGTTGAAGCTAATAAAGCTTATTAAAGCTAATACCCATATTGATATTTGTCAGTAGATCCATAATAATACAGTCAGATCCAATAATATCAACAGGATCGGTTGGAAATCTATGCATTATTTGTCTGGATCTTCCAATGGCAGATCCAGGGACCAAATTAACCCAATGGCAGCACTTGATGAATGATCAGAGGTTTTTCATACTACACTTAATAGCAGTCTAGCCAGTGGTTTTCAAGATATCTTGGTGATCAAAGTGTTGGATGGGTTGAAGGGACAGTCATCCTTAGTCATCCATTACATGTGGAAATATTTAGCCTAACACTTTCTGCTGTGTTTTGCTTCCTAGCCCTGATCTGCCCAGTGGAGATTATGTTCATTGTGGACAGTTCAGAGAAAGCCAAAGCTCTGTTGTTTGAGCGACAGAAGGAGTTCATCCTGCGTTTCAGTACCAAGCTCATGCAGCTCCACTCTGCCGGCTGGCGGCTGCGGCTGCGCCTGGCCGCTCTGCAGTACAGCAGCACTGTGTCAGTGGAGCACAACTTCAGAGACTGGCAGGATCTGGACGTATTCCAGAGCCGGGTGGCCGCCATGACCTTCATTGGCCATGGTAGCTATTCTGCCTACGCCATCACCAATGCTACCCAGGTGTTCAGCCGCGAGACGTCTTCCAGCAGCCTGAGGGTGGCACTGCTGATGACAGATGGAACAGACCACCCTCGCAGCCCCAGTGCTGTAACTGCTGCTGCTGTGGCCAAACAGCACAACATCAGGATATTCACCATAAGGCTATCGGGCCTGACCAAAGATGGTCCCATGGCTTCAAAGCTGCGTTCCATTGCCAGCGCTCCACCACAGCAGCACGTCCTCAGCCTCACTGACAGCCAGCTGGATGACAGACTCTTCAAAGAACTGGTTAGTAATGTCTGTCAGTCGGGTCTGCTCATGTGTCAGGCTGACATCAATGTGAACATTCAACAAACCCTATGTGGAAATGCATTTACGAAAATATTGGAAAATTATATGAATGATAATGAATGAATGAATGAATGAATGAATGAAAAAAATATTACTGTATAAGACAATAACAATAAAAGCAACAATACAAAAGGTAGGGTAATATAAGCATACTGAATACATATACAGGAAACAGACTGGATTAAGGCAATGGCAAAAACAGACCAACAATGGTGTAGCAGTTTGGTATTCATTACAGTAGGGTAGCAGCAGGTACAGACATCAGTGTTACAACAAAAATGTAGGCTAGTCAAAGCAAAGCAAGCAAAAAACGGATGTAAACATTGCAGGTTTCAAAACGTTAAGAAATGACTGTATAAATTGAATGAGGAAGGAAATATTTTTAACATGTTTGTAGGGCCTTGAAGTTTAAAATTGAAATAGAGTTTGAGTTTGATGAGGCGATTGACACCACTCTCATTTTTGTCTGGTAAATATAATCCAGCTACATCCAGCAGCTAGTTATTCTAACAGCTAACCTCGCTTTGCCCACTGGAAACTAAATCAGCCTATCCGCACTTCAACACGTTCTGAGCAATGGTAACAAAAATTATTCAGACCCCTCACTTTTTTCACACTTTGTGTTGTAGAGTTAATTGTAAATGGATAAATTATTATTTTTCGATCAATCTACACGCAATAACCCATAATGACAAGTCTGGGCTTTGGCTGGGCTACTTAAGAGCAGTCAGAGACTTGTCCTGAAGTCACTCCAGTGTTGTCTTGGCTGTATGTCTCAGGTCATTGTTATGCTGAAAGGTGATCTGTCACCTCAGTCTCAGGTCATGTGAATACTTGAGCAGTTTGTCTTCAAGAACCTTTCAGTATTTAGCTGCATTCATCCTTCCCTCAACTCTGAGCAGTCTCCCTGTTGCTGTGAAGCACCCCCATAGCATGATGTTGCCTCCACCGTGCTTCACCATAGGGAAGGTATTGTGAGCAGTGCCTGATGTTCACCAAACATAGTGCTTGGAATTCTGTCAAAGGATTCAAGATTTGGCTCATCAGACCAGAATCTTTTTCCTCATGCAGAGACATTTAGATGCCTTTCTGGCAAACTCCAAGTGGGCTGTCATATTCCCCTTACTCAAAATGGCTTCCATCTAACCACTCTACCAAAAAGTTCTGATTTATGGCGTGCTACTGGGATGGTTGTCCTTCTAGCAGGTTCTCCCATCTCTGCTAAGGACCCCTGAAGCTCTGTTAGAGTGAGTGTTCTTGGTCACCTGCAGGATGGCCAACTCTAAGAAGAGTACTGGTTTTTCCAAACTTCTTCCATTTTTCAATTATGGAGGCCAGTGAGCTCCTGGGAACAGTCAAAGCTTTAGAAATGGTTTTATATCCTCAGAATACACCTAAGCACAATCTGGAGCCACAGCAAAGGGTCTGATTACTTTAGTAAATTTGAGATTTTAGTTTTTGTTTTTTTATGAATTTACAATATTTCTAAAAATGTGTTTTAACTTTATTTGTGAGGTTATTGTGTAGATTTATGGACAAAATGGCAAGCTTATCCATTTGAAATTAAACCTACAACACAGTAAAGTGTGCAAAAAGTAAAGGGGTCTGAATTTATTTAAAGAAACTGTATCTCATTTGTTTAAGCAGTAAAAGCAAAGACATAAAAATGACATATTGTAGATATATTATTATATATATTGTTATAATGGTGAATAGTTTTGTTTGGTTTTGTTTTTTGTTTTTTTAACACAGTTTCTGTACCAATCAAAAAAACCAAGTTGTATCAAATGAAAGTAGATGTAATGTACGTAGACTTTATTACTATTGCAGAACCGGACTAGCTGTTTCGCCTTGTTTTCAGTTTTTGTGCTAAGCTAAGTGGCTGCTGGTTGAGGATTAATGTTTAATGGGCATACATGAGAATGGTGGCAATCTTCTTATTTAACTCAGCAGACATTTCACATGTGGCAGCAGGAAAAGCGTCAATGTAAATAAAGAAATGAAATGTTAGCTGTGTCAGTTTCAGGGTCCTGGTATTGTTCATGCTGGTTCACTGTCACACTTGTGTGACTTATTGGGACACTTAAATAGAGCTTAGTCATTGTGAATGCTATTAGTAACACCTAGGCTTTTTGTACTAGGGGAAAACCAATTGTCTGCTGTGAAATAGGCCTATTATTGAACTGTGTTTGTTTAAAGTTAAACTCCACATGATAATATAAAGAACTGAATATGAATGTTTTTGTTTTACCATGTCAAAACTCAATGGACATAATTTCTGAATAATACTGTCTTTCTTTGTGTCTTTTAGAACACTGTTGTGAAAACTGGGGTAAGTAATATGAGTTCATTAAGAATATCATCCCAGTGATTGTTTATTTACTTGACTGTAGAGTCTCTATGTTAATGCAAATTGTTTTTTTATGTTTTGTTTCCTTTATATCTAATAATGCACACCGTTGATGTTGGTTCATATTTTGCTCTTTCTTATATCTTTATTTTAGTGTCCACACCCAAAGACCTGCCTGTGTGAGAGGGGGGAGAGGGGTCACCCTGGATCTCCAGTGAGTAATATATTGTTGATCTGAGTCATTCTATACTGTTTATATGATCTCAGCATTGTTCTCAGCACTGAGATCTCTGCTAACATCACACCTTCTGTGTTAGAATAATTTCTCCAAAATATTAGTATTCCATATATATAACTATGTGTTACACTCTGCATATCATCATTCTTCTCATTCAAATGAATGGACGGAATGTTCAAATCCTCCAAAACTTCAGCCTCTTTAAACTTTTACTATTAGAAGTTCAGCTATTAAGCTTGCATTGAACTTTTTGATATCTTGTGCAGTTTTTGAATGACAGCAGTTTATATTTCATGCTCATTTCTGGCAATTTCTGAGTTTATAATGGGTGTGTATTGCGCTGGCTAGAGTGGGTGACCCTCCCTAAGCCGTAGGATTCACGGTTTTTGAGGTAGCAGCCTCTGATCACCAAGAGGAGCCCTCACCTGCTCCATTGATCTCCATATTATCTGTGTCTCTCTCTCTGTTCATAAAACAGCCAAACCAGGCCAGTTTTTAAACTGCCATACTGTGGTCATTTTTCACTTTATCTACACAATGACACATGTCTGTGTTCAGTAAAGTCTCCTGGTGCTGGTAGTCACCTCATTTCATTGACAGCAGCTATGGTTTTTTAATCAATAACACAAATTCCAGAGGTGGGTTGAGCCACCTCTCAGTATTGTGTGACTGTGAATGAGGGCCAGCTTACTGCAGCTGCCTGTACACAGGTCATGGACATTTGGTCATTAAGACCTCCTCTGCTCTCTGTGCTGTTTACACACACACACACACACACACACACACACACACACACATACAACTGAGACCTGCACATTTACACATGGGCCATTCTCATTGGTGGACTTCCCCTACACACATTTCAACTTTAACCTGTTTTAACACACACATATACAGCCACACACATGTACACACAACTGACACCTGCACATTAACACATTGGTCGTTTTGATTGGTGATTTACCCTTACACACACCTCTCCTTTTAACTGTTTGTCCCTCACCTCCTCTCTCTCTCTCTTGCTCTTTCTCTCTCTCTATCACTCTCTCACTCACGCACACACACATCCTGCATACTTTCTGCTATAGAAACCATTCAGTTATCAAGAGGCTTAAACTATTACCCTTTTTACATTTGTGCTTATTCAACTTTCTTCAACTCTTTATACTTTATACTAAAATGTTCAACTTTGCTATTGCAATTTTGCTATTCAACTGAATAGTTCAGCTGTTGGTTTTAACTTTCAGCTTCTGCATCTACCCTCTCTCTGCTAATTTCCACCATTTTAATCATCAGAATCAACCAGAAATTACTTTTGACTTCCAACTTCTATGTTTTTCTTCTTCATTTCCAGCATTGCTTCAGCGATCCATTCGGCTCTCAGCATTCACACGCATTTTCCACAGGAAATGCATTTTCTAGTTCGATAATAAGACATAAGATAATAAGATAAGTTGTAAGGCCCTCTATTGGCCACCAGAGGAATTTTCCATGGCACCATGAAAATGTGTTGGATAAAAGGAACAAGTTACAGATAATTTTGTTATTGTCTGGAAATTACCATGACTGGGATGAAAAAAAATGTTTGTTCTGATTGTGGTCCATGAATATTATGCCCATTAGATTATGAGATACAGTGTGTTGTGTGTAATCAAGACATTCTGACCCAATGGCAGTGCTGGAGGTAAGGTGAAAGGCTTATCAAAAACAACAGGTATTATCTAGATATGGACATTAAACAAGATTCATTAACATTATGAATCTCTTGCAGACTTACACTTGCACATACTGCAATTTTCAAAAAACCTCCTTAAACCTATAATAGCTACAACAAAAAATGAAATATGACCAGGAATTTAGTAAGCCAATCAGATCAAGAGTGCAGTATCTTAAACACCAGAGACAAAATCAGAGAGGAGCTGACATGAAAAAGAAAATGCATGCTCTGCTTTATAAAAAATGTAAATCTCATGATTTATCTTGATGTATATAAGCATACAAATTTATTCCTGATCTCAGAAACAGCAATTTGACAAAACAATCTCAAATCAACCACTAACTAGCTTTTTCTGGATCACATGGTCTTCATTAGTGAATGGTGTTAATGGAGATGGATCTGTTGAAATGCAAACTTGATAGCTATTATGACTGTATTCATGGAACTTTTAGGACCTCCCATATGTGTTGGCTTAAAAGATACACTTCAAATGAACTGTACTGTGTAATAGCTGCTGTTTTGCCTCAGTGTTAGACCAGCTGATTAATTTCACAATCTGTGGGCCATGCCAAGAACTCACTAAGTGATCCATTCACTCAGAGAAATTAAAGGTTTCTACACTTTTACATCAGAGTAGGTGTTAAAGTAGTCTTTTGGACTGACATCTGGCAGACTTTATTGTCCACTGTAATGATAGTGTATATACTGTGTAGCTGTTGCTGAAAAAAGTAAAACTATATCTGTATCAGCTGCTGTGGTGTCTACTGGCTTCAGGTCACCAGTCACTTCCTCAGCCACACAGAGCCTGGTAAACCTCACTCCTCCACCAGCACCAGCAGGTGTGTCTGGCCTGCATCCAAAGCACTACAGGGAAAAGATAGGAAAGAGCAGGAAATGTTTCCCACAATGCAAGTGTAGCAGGTGGTGAGAGGACCAGCTGAAAGGACTGTTTTTACTGGCAGCACTACTGAAGAGAGGCCCTTGGAAAAAAGCAAAGGTCAAGGATGGAAGATTAAGCATGAGTACACACACAGGCTGCAATGATCTGAGAACCTTTTACTGAGGTTGTAGTTTATGTTGGACAGGGGTTACAGACAGGTCGCACTGAGAATGCCCAACCTCACCTTTGCTTGTACATACAGAGAGATCAAAAACTAAAAAGGGCCCCCAAATATTCTCATTCTACACAATGTTTCTGTTTACTTTCATCTAGGGGAAACCAGGGGAGCAGGGGTCTGATGGAGGACCAGGCCCAAAGGGATCTCGTGTAAGTCTCTATTGTCTCCAAATCCAGTGCTGGTAACAGAAAAATCCATGAAGTGACGTTTGATGTACTGTTTTGTCTGGGCTCGGTCACTGTAGGGGGAACCTGGTATTAATGGACGTCCAGGAATGGAGGGCCTTGAGGTAATCATCAAATGTTTTTCTTAACTCTCTCTTGCCGGGGCAAGCTGTCATGTCAGTACGTTTGAGTATGGTACATCACTACATTCTATTTTGAAAAGCATGGTGGGAGCTCCAAATTGATAATATTGAACCTTTTATTACAGAAAACAATGCAGTCTAATGAGAAATAGTGGTCCAATTTACCAAGCAAAATTATATGTAGAGTCTAGCCTTTTCATTTTTCTGACTGATTATACTTCTTTTCAGGTTTCATAGGTGTGTCTCACTCTCACTCGTGATAGAAATGTATATCATGTTCTTTCTGTTTGAGAATGAGTTGAAAAGATTACAATTCATGTGTTATCTGTGCATGACGTACAGAGCATGGGGCTCTGGAGGCAGTCACATAATGTCTGGAAGCAGGGGGAAATAGCTAGGTCACAACAATTTTTTGATGAACAAAATTACAGAGAAAAACTCTATACGACAAAAATTACAGTATATTAACTTACCATCTCATGAAAAGTGAACTTCCATGGCTTCTGCCATTTCCGGATACATCAGCTAACACATCACAACCTGTGAGCTTTCAGAAAATTTGGAGGTCCAAGGTAATGAGTGAATATCACAAGAGGGGAACGTTCATACAGACTCTTCTTGTGAACATGAACATGACCCCATTTGAAGGCATCAAGACACACTGAATGAGTCATGAATGTTGTTGAATAAGAGAGTTGCAAGACCTCTCAGAAGTGAGAATGGAGAAGCGACGCATGTAGTGGAGCAGACAAATAGTTCCAGCAGTGAACCCCATTCATTTTAAGTGTCCCTAGCATGTTCACTGGTAAGTTGATGAAATTACTGTATTTGTTGACACATTATTATATTAGCTGACTTGTCATGAATCTGGTGAATAATGATATTTTATGTAGCCAGCTTTAGTTAATGTTTATCATTCGATAATGGCTAGTTATAGCAGTTAGCTACTAGAGCAACTCTTCACTAGCTACCATAATCAGATGTCAGCTGGCCTACATTTACCACAATTAATTGCAGTTATTGATGTTTAATGATATTTAATGTTTATCTTGGGTTATTAGATTAGTTAAGTTAGCAACACTTAGTTGCGACCGTATTAGTACATCTCATTTCAATGAATGGTAGCTAGCTCAAGATATATGGCTAGCTTGTATCTAGCAAGGTTCCTCGGTTAATTCAGTCATTACACACATCGTTTGTTAGACAGTGCATCAGTGAAGAGTGATAATATCAGTGGCATGATCATAGTAAAAGAAAAGTATAACTGCAGATAGCTAATTACGTAAAATATTTTTCTGTTGAAGAGCTGATGAAACCATGAGAGACTGACCTTGATGACCCAGCGAGCCAGATTTCCACAAATGATTCAAAAAGCAACAAGGTATGTAACTGTCAGAAACAGCTCTCTAACTGATTAATGCTGTCTCTCCATCACTCCCCAGACAAAATCCTATTATATATATTCAGTATGTGTAATCAAGGTATTAATCAATGCACGTCCATCCTGGTAATCAGAATAAGATCTCAGTTTATATAAAGCTGCCTACTTTGACTGTCCAAAGTACCTCTACATGTTTCTAGGGCAATATCTCTGCTAGCCTGTCAGGTCAAAACTAGCTAGCTAGAAGATTTAGAACATTTCATTTCTACAAATGATTCAAAAAGCAACAAGGTATGTAACTGTCAGAAACAGCTCTCTGTATCCTCCCAAATAATCATAGAGTTGACTATGAGCTTGGACGTCATAGTGGTGCAGAGGTTAGCACTGTTGCCAGAGGTCCAGGGTTCGAACCCTGGTTGGCCTAGTGCTTTTCTGTGTGGAGTTTGCATGTTCTCTGTGTTACTGTGTGGGTTCTCTTCGGGTACTCCAGCTTCCTTCCACAGGCCAAAAACATGCAGATGACTCCAAATTGCCCATAGGTGTGAATGTGAGCATGAATGGTTGTTTGCCTCCATGTGTCAGCTCTGTGATAGATGGGCTATCTGCCCAGTCCAGTGTACCCTGCTTCTTGCCCAGTATCAGGTGAGATTGGCTCCAGCCACCCTTAAAAACACTGAGTTGTATAGCTTATACCTTGTACCTAATAAACTGGCAACTGTAAGTTTGCAGGCCTCATAGAAACATACCAACAATTTATATTCTAAGAACAGTGGAGTGCAAATACTAAAAATACTATAGTCCACCAACAATAACCCAGAAAAGCTCTCTTCCATATTTGGCAAATATGTAAATAGTTAATTTGAGCTACACGGGTGTTTATATGTCTTTGACCAAATAACTTTGAGTGTGTGTGTGTGTGTGTGTGTGTGTGTACTTGTTTTTCTATCTTTGTGAGGGCCAGTTTGAGCCTATATATAATGGTAAAACACTGACTTTAACTTGTAGTGGAGTATTCATTTTATTTATTCTGAATACATCTTCCACCACTGTTTGCTTTTGGTAGGGAGTTGTCCTCACCAAAAGATTCAAGTAACTGTGGCATTACGTGCGGTGTGGAATTTGAATGTTTTTGCTATTTTATATTGTATGAACAAACATTTGACTCTGACACTGATTCTTGTGTGTGTTTCTGCAGATGTTTTGATCTGTGATCATCCGGTGAAGTTTATTGAGCGCTCATGGCCAAGGGTCCAAATTTCATTTTCTTCCTTCTGTTGCTGTGAAAGAATGCAATGGCTGTTTTGAACACTTGTATGCCTTATATTGTAAAAAAAAATTTTTTTTTTAAATTGTTGAATAAAATGTTGTATGCGAGTAATTATGACCATAGAAGAAAAATATTAATGTTCACATACAGTAAACGTATTCTGTCTTGTGGGAACAGGTCCCCTTCCCTCCTAAACTAAACACAGAAAAAACTGATTAATGCTGTCTCTCCATCACTCCCCAGACAAAATCCTATTATATATATTCAGTATGTGTAATCAAGGTATTAATCAATGCACGTCCATCCTGGTAATCAGAATAAGATCTCAGTTTATATAAAGCTGCCTACTTTGACTGTCCAAAGTACCTCTACATGTTTCTAGGGCAATATCTCTGCTAGCCTGTCAGGTCAAAACTAGCTAGCTAGAAGATTTAGAACATTCAGCAGTGTTTTCATTTTTTTTTTTTCACCAAATAAAACCATCTATGATCCTCAATATACTGTGACAAAAAAAAAGTCAGTCAACTGTTTGGAATTATTGGATTTTCTGTGTTAATTGGTTATAAAATGTGTTCTGATCTTCATCTAAGTGATCTAATATGCTTAAGCTAATAACTCACAAACAGTTATAATCTTCATTATTAAACATTTACAGGTCTGGATTTAATAACTAATCAAAACTCATTTGGCAGCAATAATCTCATAAAAGAGCTCCCAGTCTCTGTGGATCAGACCTCTCAGCTCTCTCAGCTCATTCCACAGCAGCTCTTTTGGGTTCTGACTGGACTACTCCAAAACCAGATTTCTTTGTTTGAAGTCATTCTATAGTAGATGCTCTTTGATAATGGTAATTGTCCTGCTACATCACCCAGCTTCTACTGAGCTTAAGCTGGCTGCGAGGCAGCAAAGCAGTCTCAATTCATGATACTTCCTCCACTGTGCTTCACCTCTGGGATGATGTTTTCATCTTGGTATGCAGTACCCTTTTTATGTCATATGATTACAACCTTAGTTCCATCAGTCAGTCCTCAAAAACATTTTCCCAGGAGCATTATGGAGTATCAAGATGCTCTTATGCAAACTTCAGGTGCAAGACCTGCAGCCTCCTCCATGGGGTCCTGCCTTGGACACCATGTTCCATGCCCTATGCAGCCATACTCTTTGATTTGATGTTAACCAGCTCCAATGATTCCTTTAAGTCTTTATCTGTTACTATGAGCTTTTATACCTTACTGAACATTCTGCTTTGTGCCTTTGGAGTCATCTTAGCTGGGCCCCCATTTCTAGACAGAATAGCTACAGAACTAAATAATCTCCTTTTACAGTTTGTCTGACTGTGGACTGATGAATATCTGAAGTCTTCGAGATGTCTCTGTGACCCTTTCCAGCTTTATGCAAATCAACAATACTTGGTCATAAATCTTCTGACATGGCTCACATCAGCAAAGTCTTCTTGTGAACAGCAAACTCAAAGTGTGTGAGTGTTTTAAGTAAAAGTAGCTCTAATCCAAGTCATCAATATAGACAAGAACAATATAATGACTTGTATGTTAAAATATGTTGTGTTTGTTTGTTACTAAAACTTTTTATTAAGATCTGACCATTCTATAAGACATATTTATATGTAAATGCTGTAACTCCTTAGGGTTCATTTTATTTTTCTTGCCACTGTATTTGTCTTTGAAATCTCCTATGCTCCCACCTGCACATTATGCACGTTGTAATTATACTATGTTGATGTTGATTGGCTGAGGCTTTCTTTTAGCATGACCTTTTATTGACAGTCAACTGTCTGAGCTAAACTTTGGAAATTTGATTTAACCCTTCTTTTTTATAGGGTCAACCTGGCAACAAAGGGGAAAAGGTATGTATTGTTATTAACTTGATACTGTTTTTTTAATGATAATGTTTATATATATGCTTACCACTGTAAGCAAATGTCATAAAGATAAGCAAATTATTCTTCTTCTTATAAAAATGTAAAAAAAAAATCAGTTTTTGTATGGATACATGATTTCGACATATGAAATCCAATGAATATACAAATTGCTAGTTATCATCGTTTCAGTGTAACAAACACTGAACAGTGTTAGACAGTTTGACTTGGCTGACTTGGTATCTTCATTGGTTTTGTTTTTTTAGGGAGAACAGGGTGAATGTGGTGCCCCTGGTAAAAAGGGAGATCAAGTAAGTTTCTTTTTATAATTAATTACTTAATTTTTATTTAATTGGCATCATGTGACCATCTATGTAAATACAGTGATATTGTATTAAGGTTTTTCTTTAGGGTGCAGATGGAACTCCTGGCCCCAGAGGCCTCAAAGGAGAAAAGGTAGAGTTTTTCATTTTTTGCATATAGTGCATATTTAATGACTGGCCTGTAGATATTCTATATGTAGATATTCTCTTACACAGAGCCTCAGTTAATAGTAGTTCCACAGAACAAATGTCTTCTCTCACACTAAACATTGATTATTGTAATTACTGTGAGTGGCAAGGATTCAGTTTTGGTAACCAATCTCATTAATATACATCCACATCCACAGTAATGGAGTATACAATATGATTTAGATTCAAATAATAAGTTCATATAGTCTATAATTAACAATTAGTAAGCCTTTATAACTGATATTAGTGTTATGACAGACAACTGTCATCACAGTAGCTTGGCTGAGCTGACATTTACATGGAGAACAATGAGACAGTTTAAATGCAGTAGACATAGTTAGCCTATCTTAGCATAAAGAGTGAGAGTGGGGGAAACAGCTAGCTTGGCAATGTTTAAAGTTGAAAAATATACCTACAAACACACACATTCTATCATATGTATTTAATCTGTACACGGACAGAAATGGAAAAATAACAAAACGAACAAACAAACAACAACAACAACAAAAAAATAATCAGTAGCCAGGCACAGTGAGTGTGCACAAGCATCCCAAAATCTTGTCGTTACAATGAGGTTGCCATTGCTACTGTTGTGCCTGTACAGTGACCAAAACCTGTGCTTACTGACCATATCTGGCAACATCACATAAAATCACAAATATATTTACATTTCTGTTTGTGAACAGGTCAAACAAACAAGACATGTTGTGTTAATTAGTAGGCACTGGAGGTGTTCACAGCTGTATTTTAAACTTTAGACAGAGCAAGGCTAACTGTTTCCCCATGCTTTCAGTGTTTATGCTAAGGTAGGATCTTCACATCTCACTCTCAGAAAGGAAGTGAATAAGTGCATTTCCCAAAATGTTGACCCATCCCTTTAAGAAATGTGAGATTAATATTCATTCAAAAAATGTCAGTTTCTAGAATTTCAGGGGGATTTGTTGTGGGAGTAGGTGTGTGGCCTTTTTCAGTTGGCAGCAACCTTCAATGTTGATTTTAAAAGCTTGATATCACCATTATGAAGTACACCTATAAAACAGACATGTTTCAATGTAAGAATTGAAGATATCTCAGTACGTATGAGTCTCATCTGAATGGGTGTGTGGTCAAATTGAAAGATTCCTGTGTCCCCCCACATCCGTGCTGAAACAATCAGTACTCCAGTGAAAACCACACACTCAGAGTCCATCTCCTGCTCTGCACTTGTGGAATGTGAGCTGTGGATTAGGTCTTATCCCCCTCCTAATGTAGCCTTTCTAAAGCAGGGAATCCAAGCTTGCAATGTTTGGTTGTAGTCTTTGAGCAGACGTTGTCCCAGAGGATTAGGATTTGGGCACATGTTATCCATTCGCTCTCTCCTTAAATGCTTGTTGCCCCCTTCAGCATTGGTAGAGCAGCCACCATTATCAGAGTGCCAGTAGGGTTCAGAATCAGAATCAGAATCAGACTTTATTCCCAAGTTGCACATACAAGGAATTTGTCTTGGTATATTGGTGCTAAAGGACAGTTATAGTAAAAGAAAAGAGCGAAAAGCAAGAACTATATTTACAAGGAACATAAATATATACACAAGGAACATAAATATACATAATTAAAATGTAAAGTGTAAAGTGTAGAGTGCAAATGTTTGAAGGTGGCAGTGATTGTCCGGATGTGCGTTAATGTAATGCATAGATGTGCATTATTGTAACGTGTAGTGGGGGGTGGGGGGATTATAGTCTGTGACAGTCAGCGTGTTACTGTAACGTGTAGTGTATTTTATATCCATCTGATCTAAAATGTACCTACATAGTCAAAGGCTTATTCATAAACTTTTTATTCCTAAGCATTCACCATCACGCATTCACCATCAATGTATCCGTATCCACCACGCCTTGAAAAAGTATTATACTTTATATGACTATTCACTACTATTCATATTCTCTAAATGTAAAGGACCAGTTTGGCTTTTTTTTGGCCCATTTACTTCTACTTACTTTCTATTTTCCAAATCAAACTTTTGCCTGGAGATACAGATGTTGGTTATTAATGAAAATGCACTGACACTGGAATATCTTTGGAGAATAAAAATGTCTGGAATGTACACTAATAGGTAAAGGCTATAACTTTAAGATAGCAGTGTTTAGCTGTCAGACATCCTGATACAAGGCAAGGAAAAATATATGCAATAAACAGATATAATAGGATGGAGTACAGTGATAAGACTGAACTAAAATGACAACCCAAATCTCCCACAAGAGAAAAGTACAAAGGGAATTGGTGAAGAGGGGCACAAGGATGTTACAGTAGAGGCAAAGAAGAAGAAATGAAGGATGAATTTGAAGCCTACAGATACACACTGTACACATACTAACTTTGGAAGAAGTGCAGTGATGCTTACAGTTAACATTATGTCTCCTTGGGGTATATTATGATGATAAATGCAAAGCATAGCAATGCATTTGAAAACTCAAATTGATTTGAAATATCAACAGCATTGGAAAAAAGCACACATCATCATGGTTATGACTTCACAAAATATTCACAATTTATGATAAAACTGCCCCCAACTGGCTTGAATTTTAATAAAAGCCTGAATTATAAGCATAGGTATCATACCTGATTTTTGGTTCCTTCTCAATTAAATAATGTGGAATTTCCATCAAAGCGTCATGTGAAGCAGACATTCTACTTAGTGTCCAGCAGAGGGCAGTGTCCAGCAGTTGGCAGTGGTAGCTCACCAGCAGAGTGAGGGACACTGATCCCAATGTTCTACATGTCATATATTTGTCATGCCTGATCAACAGTTAAATGAAAACATGCTCAGTCCAAGTTTCAGTATTCTCTAAGGTGATTTGAAATTAATGGAAAATGTCTGTCTGGCTGGTAGAATAACCAGGTTCACATTCACACACCAAAGTCTGTTTTCAGGTGTTGGGAAATACTAGTGCATGTGAAAAGAAGTTGTACAAGGCCTTTTTGTAGCTCCAGAGCCAGTAGTGTCAGGTCTGATAAATGTCCTTGAGTAATGTCACTGGATAAACATCGGCTGAGGCTGAAGACTACAACTGTAAAAATGAACGGAGTCTAGGTGGGTGGAGTATAACTCTCCTCTCCTCTGCTTGAGGCTAGAAACTCCAGGCTACATTAGCTGCCACCTTCCCAAAATAAAAAGGAAAAGACACAACCCTTGCATTACCTTTACCATCATTTTAACTAATAAAGGCAAAGACTGACAAATATGACGAGTGTCTTAATTTCTGTACCAAGAATATCAAATAATTATTAATGTTAAAAAACTTTAAAAAATTAAAATGACATTTATTGAATCAAATGTATCTACTTGCCTTTTCCTATTTTGCTCCTGTGTCAGGGAACCATGGGAGGACTTGGAGACCAGGGTCCAGAGGGGCCATCCGGCTCTAAAGTAAGAATGCTGGCAGTCAAGTTTTAGATTTCACTAAGTTCACAGGTTGAAGGGCATGTTTGTAAGTTTAATTTCAATTCCTTTAAAGGGTGAGCGAGGACCAAGGGGTGCACCTGGACCTCCAGGAGATAATGGCATTGGGTTCCCTGGTCCTAAGGTAAATTTATGTTAGCTTAAGTATTGGATTAAATAAGGACATTTTTTCTTCTCAAACTACCTGCAGGATGGCCAAGGCATTTCCTATGTATGCCTCATACAACTTTACTTTTCAGGGTGACAAAGGGAACCATGGACGACCAGGTCCACCTGGACCAATGGGTACTGGAGAGCCAGGGATGACAGTGAGTTCACAAAACTAAATAAAACTATAGGGACTGCTCTTATGGCTGATATCTTTAAACTCTTACCGTAGCCCATACCTGTGGGCTACTTCACTCAAAAAAGAAACATTATGTAGACATTATCACTCATTGTTTCTCATCAGTATGGATGGGTAAATAAAAAATGTTTGTGGGTAGCAATCTGGGGTGACCCATAAAAAAATCCTCAGTGTACTGTATACACATAGTGATGTGTTCTCTCCAAAAATACTGAACTTTCACTGTACATTTGGATTAAATGGTGGTTGAAATTGAGGAGCAAAGAAAGGAAGCACAGAAAGTTTTGAAAGGATGCTGTCATAAAACTTTATTTTTATATTAAACTCTTTAGATCTTGGGTGTTTTTAAATTATCAGTGAATTGAACTGAGTAAACGTGAGTTGCAACTCAGCCTGTTTGCAACTCTCTGGACAACATCAGAGAATATGACATGTGACTGCTCTTGTTTAAGTATTTTTATTGGTTTTAACTAACCGTTCCGTTATTTTGGAGTGGAGGAGTGAAATTCAGCTGTGAGTTATTCAAGACTGGACTCGGGGCTGTTGGCTGTGTGTGTGGACAGTTAAAAGAAGATTTCCACCACCCTAAGTCAGAGCTTTGAAAAAAGGATCAGCTGGTTGAAAACTTTGTCTTTGTAGCTGCTGCCCAGTCTAACAATTTGCAGTCCTCCAGTCTTGCTCTTGGCTTCTGCAACCACCCTTCCCTGGCTAGCCTCATTGTGTGCTGGCACTACAGGCCCGGAGGGTCCACCAGCCGAGGTGAGTGGCCATTCCTCCATATACAACCTGGTTGCAGAGGATCCTGGTACCACTACTGCTGCTGCATTAGAACAGGACATTACAACTCTGATGGTAATCCAGAGACTGGAACTAGGCTCATGGCCCTGATTCACAGCTCCACTCTTAGGCTGACTCTGGTCAGAGGTTGTATGCTGCAGCTGAAAGAGTTGGGTGGGAGATGTTTCTCCACATTCTCTGACCACTTCTCCCTCCTGATGGAGGAGGCTCCGGTTCTTCCTGCTGATGCTACCACAGTCCTGGCTATGACTGCTCCCATCTCCACTGTGTCTCTTCAACCTGTGGCCACACACCACTTCCTTATTCTCTCTTTCCCCCCACAACATTAATCATTGGAAATTCCATAACCAGGGATATCCACATAAACACCCTTATACACTGCTACCCTGGTGCCACAGACTCCAACACTGAGGATAAACTTTTGAACCTAATGCATCCACATACCAGCCTTCATTAATAGAATAGTCCAATGTACGGATGAGTGACACATCCCATCAAGAATCTGCCTGCATGAAAAAAGATTTAAATCTCCTTCATAACATTTTAAACAACTGTGGAAAGTCAGTTTTTGTCTCTAGCCCCATTCCCACGTTTGGCCGCAGACTGTCACCTGTGGTCACTGTCTCTTGCCTCTGATGGACCTACTCCTGAGGAATCGTCTGTCACAATGGCTCTGTTAGTCACTCGCTCCATTGCCAACAAGACATTTCTCTTCAAAGCCTTACGGTATTTATTAGGGTGAATATGGACTTTGTTTTCCTCACTAAAATCTGGCAGGAGATTATGGAATATTCCTTCTTAATGAACTGTGTCCTGCAGACTTCAGTTCTACTTCAGCGGTGGAGGTCTTGCAGTGATTTTCAGTAATCGCCTCTTCCTTCATTTGAACCTAGTTGGTCAGTTGAAACCTTTCTGTTATATTTTAATTGACCTACCTCCTGATGTGAGTTCTGATCTTCAGTTATAAAGTTCAACAAAGTTTTAATTATTAAGTCATTTTTACTTCCACATTGACAATGCTACCTCTAAGGTTGAATCTGGGCGTCTTAGTATTACTGAGTCTTTTTAACTTTATACAACATGTTTCTGGGCCCATACATAGAGCGGGACATACTCCAGACTTGGTCTTTTCACTTTGTCTAACTATTGATAATGTTTGCTTATTGGATTTCCTAGTCAGTGATCATAAGTATGTCCTTTTTGAAATTTCTTGTAATTTGGGTCTGCTGCCCCATAAACATATGCCTCATAGATGCATCATTAACCAGAGTACAGCAGAAAAATTTACAGCCTATTTGACCCTGATCTGCTCTCAAACTGCAGTGATCCAGCACAGAGATGCACTGTTTATTTAATGAACAGTACTCCTCTGTACTGGATGGCTGTTGAATCCTCACATTGGATTAATGAGTCATTTTGTAGTTTTAAGCATAATTGTATAAAGACAGAACATTTATGGAGAGCCACCAAATTAGAAATCCATTGGCTGCATTTTAAAGAGTTCAGCCATTGCTGAAAATCTAGTCTAGACCCCACTCTCCCTTTGAATTATATGCCTATATCCAAGCTGCCTCTTATATCCAAACTGCTAGAAAAATGTAGCCAAGCAGCTTATAGCTGTTTTAGAAACACTTAAACAGCTTTTCTGAAAGTCACTAATGATACAATCTTGGTTTCAGATGATGGGAAATGCTCTATGTTGCCATTACTTGACCTCGACTCTGCTTTTGATACTGTCAATCATGCTATTTTGTTAAATAGGCTAAACCAGTTGGTGGGTGTCCTATCTTGCTGAGTGGAGTTTTAGGAGTTTTTGGTTCCCCATGGGTCAGTTCATGGCAGTGCCATGCAGTGTCCCACAGAGTTCTGTTTAGGGTCCTGTGTTGTTTTCTTTGCTACGTCCTGGACAGATCATTAGCCATTATAGTGGCATCTCTTATCATTTTTATGCTGATGATATTCAGCTGAATTGCTCTTTTAAACCATGTGACAGAAACCAATTGTCCCTTTTAAATGAATGTTTGGATTCTATTAAGATTTGAGAGGCTAACAACTGCTGACAGCTAAAAGCTAAAGAGAAAGAAGCTCTATAACAGCTCCTGAAAACTTAGTTCCAAACATCACACAGTATGGGATCATTAAGTCCCTATGTTCAACATGACCTCTGAAATTTAGGCATCATCTTTGACCAGTCCCTGTTTTTTGAAAATCATGTCTTCCAGTTTTGTGCTCATGTTTTTTCCAGTTGAGGAACATTGCTATGCTATAAGATCTGTGGTGACCAACACTGAGATGAAGATGGTTATTCATGCTTTTATTTCTCCTTGTTTAGACTGTTGTAACTACTGCTCTTTTTACCTGTTACCTTAGCAAAACTTCCTTGAACTATCCAAATGGTAAATGGCAGATCTGGGGGGTTGAAGGGACAAACATGGCTGGAGACAGGGGCCAAGGGGAACTGTGGAGCAGATTCTAACAGCAACATGGGCTTAAATTCCAGGAATGCCATGTATTTGACGCTCTATGCACAAGTGTCACTGCTTCCCGACTGAGCAGCAAGTCCTTTACCAAAGGCAAAGATCCTGTGTTATAATAACATTATTTCTACACAAGAGGCAGGCTTAGCAGGGTTTTTCTTTGATTAAGACCACTTAAATTAAAAGGAATGCTGTTATCTCAGAGATAAAACAGTTGCGTTGACTATGAAAACATTAAGGGAATTGATAAAGAATTAGACTAATAGGTAGAATCAATTAAGGCACTGGTGTCAATAAAATCTTATCAGCTCCCATCAGGAAGTAGCAATAGTGTCTGAATTTACCAATCTAATTTAAAGCGACCTGATTTTTAGATGTGACTTTAGAAGTATGTTTGTTTGGAATCTGGAAAATTCAAATAGCAGAATTCAGACCCCATGAAATCAGAGAGATAGCTTTCAGAGTTACATAGTGAAATGCTATAAATTAAGTGGTATTTAAATTTCAACAGGAAGTATTTGGCAGTCGTTAAATGTTAAAGTTATATTGATTCAACTAATATAGATTCAGGGCAGCACAGCAAGAAGGTCCAGGGTTTGAACCCTGGTTCACCTGGGGCTTTTCTGAGTGGAGTTTGCATGTTCTTCCTGTGCCTACATGGGTTTCCTCTGGCTACTCTGGCTTCCTCCCACAGTGTAAAGACATCCAGGTTAGGTTAAGTGGTGTCTCTAAATTGTCCATATACATGAATATGAGTGTGAATGGTTGTTTGTCTCTATATGTCATCCTGCCTGCGATAGATTGGGATTTTTGCTACCCTTTCAGTACAGTGGTGAATGGAACATGTTCTTACCTGAAATAATGTCCAGGTTACTCTGCATGATCTACAAACTCAGTATCTGGGATGTTTTTGTTTTTCTTTCCTTTTTGGGCTGACTTTTTCAATTGTCATTTTCAGTTCAGCACCACTTCCATTCTTCTCCACATGGGGAAGGGAGTTCGACTATGTTTTCTTTATAGATTTGGGTGACATGGCCTTTAATCCCTGCCATTACAAATTCAGAATAGAGAAATGGATTAGTGTGTGCAGTAAACAACACAGTAACTCTAATGTATTTTCGCAATTCACCTTGGATTTTTATCAAGGTTGCATTAGTAAACACTTAGTACAGTGATAGCTAATTTAATATGAATTCCATATTTAACATTCACTATATCTGTGCTGATGTGTTTAGGGTCCAGCAGGGCCACCAGGGATGCAAGGATCTCCAGGGTTTCCAGGTGAGGGTCTCCCAGGGCCCAAGGTAAGTTCCAGGACATGCTTGTTCACTCCAACTTTATTTAATAGAAAATACACTAATGTAACTAACTAACTGAATAATGTAACTGCTGACTGCTCTGGTCACATGTGACTCATACTACATATCATGATAGTATGATTACATTTGTATTGGTTAAACATCCCTCTCAGTCTTCCTCTTGACTTACCACCAGTGTGTTTCTTACAGGGTGAAAGGGGGTATGAGGGTCCTAAGGGCAGTCGTGGACCTCCAGGATTAGGGTACAAAGGTGATAAGGTAAGCAAGGTAAACAATTGCAAACCTGCAAACCTGTGATGCTATAAAGGATGACCTGTCTGACCTCTCACCTGTCTAACCCTCAGGGAAACACAGGAGCCCCCGGCCTGCCAGGTTTATTGGGGTTTCCAGGGGCAGGCGTCCAAGGAGAAAAGGCAAGGCTAATGAAAATGATTGGAGTTTGCTTCCTCTATTTATTCTTTATTTGTATAATTACATAAACTTAAATTCTGATTTTCCTCCCTGGCTTTAGGGGGATCAAGGACCCACTGGGCCTTCTGGCCCCAGGGGACCTCCTGGACTGGGTATAGTTGGACCAAAGGTTAGTAGATGAGGGTCAGCAGAGAACTGATAGTGTGGCTTTTATATTGTTTATAGTTGTGAGTGATATGTTAATCAGGTATCAGGTAATCTAAACCTTATTCAGTAAATTCATCAGAAATATGGATATACATGGAACTTTAAAACAGTGTAATATTTGAAAGAACAAATAATACAATGCTCTTCTTATAAATTTGAATTCATAAGAATTCATAAGCAATGAAGACACTCTTCCTTAATTCAGTGTACTTTTCCTGTTACAGCCTGACTTCATCTGGTGTGACCCATAGTTGTGGCTAATGCTCGCTAAAGTTAGCTCATTTTAGATAGATCATTCTGTGTAACTAAATCTATTTGCTGATTTAGTAGTATGTTTCAGTGGTGGAAGAAATACTCCTTTTTTGTGTGTGTTGTCGGGGGGGGCTCTAGGGGCACTCCTGGTTGTACTGTGGGACAATGTACAACTTTATCATGAGCTGGAGAAAAGATGATCACCAGGAATACAGAAGTCTGGGGCAGAAGTATTGCTGTATGCTAGCAGCGATGATAACTAATGCAGTGACAGTGAATTGAGTAGTGCTACACCAAAGTTCTGAAGATGTTTGATTTAACAGGGTGAATATAACTCCAGGTGCCACATGGTTGCAACACGCTTCTGTCCAAATTATGCCCTAAATCTACAGGTGTAAAGATCCTATTGGCTACTCAAATGTTGTCATTGTCACATGTTCTTACCTAATAACTGTCACACGTATCTTGTCCTTTCCTTTACCTAGCTCATCCTTGACTGAAACTGGATTTGGACAGTATTGTCTAAGTTTATGTTTTCGTCTGCATCCTTATATGTAAGACCTTGGTTATCCCAATAACGGCAAGAAGTGTCTCCAAACACTGATTTTGCTAGAAATAGGTCAAATGTGGCAAGAAACAAGCTGTCAGATGGTCAGACAGGTTGTATACAAATCAACAGTCACATTATCTGAATCACTTAATTTTGAGGTGAGAAGGTTGAACCAGGAAGTAATCTGCAAATGATGATGGATGTGTTTCAACATATAATTTAGGTAATAGTTTTACTGTATATTTTCATTTTACTTTTACAGTCAGTCTAATCATTTCCCCTTTAGGTTGTAAAAATTTAAAAACTCAGATTAACCTGCCTCTAACTAGAGCAGTAAAAGCTACCTCTTGCATCTTTCATTCTTCTTGTTCATCTCATGTCAGTGATTTGTGTTTCCCAGGGTGACCAGGGTTTCCCCGGAGAACCCGGACCTCAGGGAGATAGGGGTGTTGGTGAGCCAGGCCCAAAGGTAAGGCAACCAAACTCGTCTTGAATAAAGCATGTCCACAGTGGGAACTAATGGAACACAGTAGATGTTTTGGGTTTGTGCATGTGTGATTTCCCAGGGAGCCAGGACCAGATGGGGCTGCGGGGATACCTGGTATTCCTGGTGAGGATGGAGCCGCTGGGCCTAAGGTGAGTCAGTACTGGAGGTAAGAGGTCACATGTTGTAAAATTACAAGGTTTAATTTGCAGTTCAGAGACTGAACACACCCCAGTTATTAAACCATTGTGCTTCTTATATTATAAATGGGAACTCCTAAAAGAAGACAAATGAAGGTGAATGCAGGTAATTAAGTTCGTAACATTGTTTGCTTTTTTCACAAACAATCATTATTTGTCTGGAAGCTAACTCATCAACATGAATTCAAATTCTTTAAAACACAAATATGTACCACATGATATATATTTTATCAATGAGATTTCACTAATTTTTTTCAAGTAAAATAATTGAGCCCATGTTATGGAAAACTGGAAAGTGTAATGTAGCTAACTCAAATGAGTATCCACTGTGCACTGAAATGTTGTATTAATGGCCCCACTCACACAACTTTGTACCTCCCATGTATTACATACATTCAGGTCACAGAGGTAACCATCTGGATGAAAACATATTCTGTCTGCTAAATGATGAAAAGTATTTTTACCTTGTTTCCCAAGATCCCCTGTGTTTGCTAATTAAAACAATCTGCTGGCCACCTGGATAGGAAACAGAGGAGCAACTTCTGTAACAAGTTAAAAATCTTATTTATCATTCAGCAAACAGAATACTTTTTCATCCAGATGGTTAGAATAGTCTTTGAGAACACTTGAAACACTTTCAGAACAGTAAATAAATAAATAATAAATAATACAAATAAATAAACAATAAAATAATAAATAATTTTATACAACCTTTTGGCTTTTTCAAACCCAAACATATGCTAATACAGTACACGAGAGGCACAGGCTGGGGCTAACTGTTTCATCTATGGATATCATTATTATTAAAGTACTGGGGCATTCTGACCAGTCATCATGACTGTAACATGACTGTGACACATGGATCTATTCAGCACTGATATGTAAATGTTTCTGCTGTAGAGGAACATATCTCATTGTCCTCCAGCTCTGTCAGTCCTTCACATTTCATCTTATATGATAAAACTGATTTGATACAAAACAGTGGAGGTGGTACACTTCCTGTAGGTCCTTGTTGTAATTTAAGCATCAGAACTCTGCTGATGTGACACACAATAAGCTAGTTCAGCTTGTTGTAAGCAAGTTACCCCATACATAGCTTTGTGCCAAAGATAATATTTCTCTGTGGTGGTGTCAGGTCACATGACCTCCTCTAAAATGTGATGGTGTTTTCCCAAATTTGAGAACTCAATAGCGGGCAGCTGTGTGGACCTGTCAGGACAGTGACACTTGGTATTTGTTTGCTGTTGCAATGTGGCAATGCCTGTTTGCCAGTATTTTGTTTCAACAGGAAGTACATCATATTAAGACATTAGAGAGGGAAAATCATTGTTCTTTTGAAGAGTAACTACACCCAGGCTGAAAATCCTGCTTGACCTGATCTCTCTGTTCAACCCTGCTCTGCCTGTGGTCAGAATTTGTTTTGCAAATCTAATCATTGGAAGTGAACAGTCACAACAAGCACTAACTAGCTTGTAATTCACTCGAAAATGTAATTTTGTTTAATACTGTGATTGTGTGTGTTTCATGTGTTGTTTAATCTAGGGAGAGATGGGGTTGCCAGGCCCGAGAGGCCTAGAGGGAGCACCGGGGAAAGGTATCCCTGGAGAAAAGGTAATCTGTAATCACTCACAGTGCAGCTGATGCCCAAATACAGTATTACAGTCCCAGTCTCCTAGAGGATATCTTGATTAATGTGTGTTCAGCATAACCAAATGTTGCTTTTTTAAAGTCCTGTATGCAAAAGTAGAGTCACATAATAGATTCAAACAGTTCAGGTACATATTTACATACCTGTACTGGCGATGGCCTCACTGACTTAGACCTATACAGACAAAGTTGATTGAGTGAATTGTTGGATTTACCTTTCATAGCAGAGATGTCAGTGAGCTTTTTGAATGAATCATACTATACCATTCTATTATGGCAGCAGAGGTGCAGTGATGTATGACCTTGCTCTTCCACAGGGAGACAGAGGTGACCGAGGGCCAAGGGGACTTTCAGGGTCTCCAGGTCCGGTTGGCCCTGCTGGAGCTAAGGTCTGTTAAATACTGGTTACTCATAAGTACTCAGGTTCATATGTCAGCTTGCTGTAGGTGAGACATCCAGCACTCAAGTTATTCAAGCTATTCAGGTTAAGGTAGCTGCTCTTTAGAGCTTTCCAGCCCCTTTTAGCATATTGTTTTTGTTTTACCACTTACAAACTCTGCTCATATGACCTCATTTCCAGCTGTACCCAAGAAACTCTGAAAACCCCACCCCCACTGTACACTGCCTGCTCTTCAACAAATGACAAAGATAGTGACTAGCTGGTTAACACAGTTGCGTATTTAGTAGCTAAAGAGCCAAATGTTTGTCTTATTGGTTGAGAGATATTAAAGCTGCAGCACATTAAACAGCCTGTAAATGTAACTGCAAATGTCACTTGGGTCCAGTTAGATGGCCCTACTGGTGTGTTCCTTACTCTTAATATCAATATAACCAAGTTTTTATACTGCTTATGTCAACCACAAATGGGAGTGTGGGACACAAATCAAGGAGTGTACCTTTAAACTGATGTAAAATACGATTTTAGACTTTTAACTGGGAAAATATGTTTGATGTTACCAGTAAGGAAGACACTACAGGTCTGAGACAAAAGCCTTTGTGCTGCAGTTTTAGAGAAGACTTGAGAAATGTTTGCTCTGCTTGCTTGCTCTTTACACAGATACTTATTTGCTGGCAGCTTTGTTTGATATTGTACTGACTCTTTTGTTCAGGGAGAGCCTGGCAGCCCAGGAATGGCGGGCCTACCTGGACCTGGTGGCCGTGGATTACCAGGGCCAAAGGTGACACACACACACACACAAACAGACCCCGTGACCATGACCATGTTCCCGCCCTGACTCCGTTGAGCATAAAGTTAGTGAGAAAAATATGGTAAATGAACTGCACTTACATAGAACTTTTCTAATCACATCAACTGCTCAAGATGCATTACACTAATGGTCACATTCACCTATTCACACACACATTCATACAATGCTTGTTCTACACATATACACACACACCCATTCACACAACAGGGGCTTTTGGGGTTCAGTATCTTGACTGAGGCTATTTCAACACACAGACTGGAGGAGCTGGGGATCAAACCATTGACTTTGCAACTGGTGGGCAAACCACTCTACCTCCTAAGCTACAGCTGCTCCATCATTCTTGTCAGTTAAGATAGTCTTATCTGATAGGAATGATGGTCATGACTACTATCTATGAAGAATAAAACTTAAGTGGTAAAAAAAAACATACCTTTGCATGTACACAGTCAAACATGTATGGTGCACTTGCACAATCATCTACATTTTTTATAATTTAAAAAGTCGACTATATATGTAGCCTTAACAATAAACAGATGTCTGGGGTAAGATCGTCTGGGTCATCTCTGCAAAGCTGTTGCAGCAAATGTTTCTTCTGGCTTAATCTCATCTCAGTTCATATTTACCTATTACACTGCAAGGAGCAGGATTATGTCATCAGCGCCATTCATTTGTGTGTGTGCTTAAAGGGGCCTTGTGGAGTTTTCTTGTAAACAAATAAGTTATTTTTACATTTTTAAATCCTGTGTTGTTTACATGTGTATATCCACGTTTGCTAGCTTGCAGTCTTCTTCATTGCCTTTGTTGGCACATTGCATTACTTCCTACATGGTGCACTATGTTACTTCTTGTAATGCACTCTACTCTTAAGTAGTAATCAATGTAATAGTCAAAGTCATTATGTCATGTCTGGGCTAACCTCTGTTCCACTAGCTTTAATAACTCAGTGCAATCCCTCATTCAGCATTTCTTTCATCTGTCTATCTGGAAAAACTCAGCATGCTCTTCAGGTTTATTTTACAATTTCTAAGACAGATTGCCATTCGCAACAGTAGTTGCTGTCGCACAAATTGAAACTTTTGTGACTTTGACCAATTTAAACAATAATTACTTTGTAAGAACAAAAAATATTTCAGCTCACACAAAGAAAATACAAGTGTGGCAAACTAACCAAAGCTCTCTTCTAAAGTCACTTTTTCAGCTGTCTAGCCATAATATCTGCTTCAGTGCAGTGGTCCAGTTCTCTCTATCCTGCTGTTAACAACAGACATGTCTGAACTAGCTGCAACCCCTCTATCATATATATTATATTAGTTGCTTACTATTATTTATTATTACTACTACCAGTGATCCACTAATGAAGGTCGTGCTTTTTATTAAAAGACACAATTTTTGTTGCAGTGTTCGTGTCTATATAAAGCCAGCACATTTGAAAGTTTTTCAGAGACAAAAATGGCTAAAACAAAGAACCTAACGCAGGAAACACGCCTGAAGATACAGATTCTCAGCCAGGAAGGGTACAGCTGCTGCCAGATAGCCAGGAAGTGCAGATGCAGTCCTTCAGCAGTTGGATACACTCTGCAGAAATACAGACGAACCAACGGCATTGAAGACAAACCAAGATCTGGGCGTCCATGGGTTTCTTCAGCAAGAAATGACCGGGTCCTGATCCGCATGTGCAGGGAAAACCGCCAAATGACATCACAGGAGCTTCAGCAGCAGTGGTCAAACCAAACTGGTGTCCAGTGTTCCACCCGCTGTATGTGGCTGACTTTTAGATCATGGCTTAAGGTCCTACAAGGCTGTCAAGAAGCCCCTGATCAATGAGAGACAGAGGTTAGCCCGGCGTCGTTGGGCCTAAGCACACAAGAACTGGACAGCCAGGAACTGGAAGAAGATTCTGTGGTCAGATGAGTCCAGTTTCCAGCTTTATCCTCCTCCTGATGATGTGAGGGTACGCAGAAGGCCAGGCGAAGCATTATCTCCAGCATGTACAGTACCTACTGTCAAGCATGGTGGAAGCAGTATCATGGTTTGGGGATGCATGAGTGCTGCTGGTGTTGGTCATCTCACTGCCACTGTGATGGCACATTGAACTCTGCAAAGTATTGTGCCATTCTCAAAAACCACATGCTCCCTTCTGCACGTGCACTGTTCTGTCAAGGTCAAAACTGGATGTTTCAAAAAGATAATGCCCTTTGCCACACATCCAGGGCCAGTAGAACTTGGCTGCAGGAGCACAGTATCCAGGTCTAAGAGTGGCCAGCTCAATCCCCGGATATGAGCCCCACTGAAAATCTGTGGTGGATTATTTTAAGGTCTGTTTCAAAGCGTAAACCAAAGACTTTAGAAGAATTAAAAGCAGTAATTCAAGAAGAATGGGACAAGATTACCCCTCAACAGTGTGAAAGGCTTAAAAAAATTTTAAGGGGGTCCGAAAACTTTTTTCCACCACTGTAGATGCATCAACATGTATGCATTAATATTTTAATTTGGTAGCTGGCTTAGATCAAGCAAATTTTATTTACTTTATATGTTGTTGGATAGTCTAGAGTTGAAGGCAGCTGGACTTCTTTTATGTCAAAATTGTACTTAAATGATGTTGAATAAAAAGCTGTATTTTCTACTGCTTCTCACTGATGTATATAATCAATGCAATGTCAGCATGACAATCCAAATATAGTGGAGCAATGGGCAAGATGGAGGCATCAACCCTTAGCATTCAGTTTCTAAATCCATTATTTAGAAAGTTAAGTTCTCATCAGTGATCATCACTTAAAAACAAAACTGACAACTGGAAACATTTTCCATTGGTCATGCTTGGTTAATCTTTGGTTTAAAAGTCAGTTATTGTAACCATTTAATGAAACTGAGTCACTTTAAGCATTCACATGTAACAGTAAAGCATTACCATTGTTGTTCTTATTGCTTTCAGGTTAATATAGGCTGAGGCCTGATTTAGAATAATGGCCAATCCGTTTGCCACTGTTTATATAGCACAAAATACTTTTTTTGGATGTGGTGTATAAATAAATAAATTGTACTACTTATATTATGAGCTTTTTCTGGTCGGTATCCTTTAGTATGAATAATTTTGAGTGGAGGTGTTGTTCACTTGTCACAGGGAGATCCTGGGCCTGTGGGACCAGCTGGACCTGTTGGAGAACCTGGAATAGGAATCACTGGGCCAAAGGTAGCACAGAATATAATCATCAGAACAGAGTTGCCTTACGTTAAATTTACAATATACCCACCTGCAAGTCAATATGTTTCTTTTCTTACTGTGTTTGTCCCCAACAGTATTTTGACTATCCTCATGTTGCCTTTCAGGGTAATAAAGGAAATCCTGGGCCTGTTGGGCCACCAGGGATGAAAGGAGATGGCTTACCGGGACAACAGGTAAAAGATAACAGTCATCAAAAATTAAGGGTGCAATTGAATTACCCTTGTATCAAATCAATAAGAAAGAAAGGATTATGAATGAGCATCTTTTTCTCAATCATTAGGGACTGCCTGGCTTACCAGGAATGCAAGGAGAGACAGGAGCTGAAGGGAAAGGACTACCTGGACCTAAGGTGAATTTGAAGTAGAGATAAATGTAAAATTTGGCCTCATGGCCTCAGAGTGACATTTGCTGAGGCTCATGGGAACTGTACCACCATACAGCATTGAACAATTTTGAAGTATTTGTATTTCAATGGCCATAGCATATCCTAACCCTGAAGCTGATTTACAGAATAAGTTTGAACTGCTGCCATCAGTTTCCAACAAAGCAAAAATCATATGACCTCCTCACAAATGTGGATATGTATGAAATTTATGGTAGGCCATGTCAACTGATGGAATGGACTGTTGACTTGACAAAAGCAGAAATGGAAGTACAAAAATGGTTGGGCTGCATAAGATGGAGAAATGTTAGTCTGGGTTTGTTTTGTTTATTTTGTGTGTCAGGGTGACAGAGGTTTACCAGGGGTCCCAGGCCCATCAGGTCCTCCTGGAATTGGACTTTATGGACCGAAGGTCAGTGAGTGTACATACAATATGAGGGAGATGAACAGTTTCCATTGTCTTTGTAAACCATTTCCTCTGCATATCATAATGATATTACACCTTGACAACTGCCATAATGTATTGTATTCCCAGGGCTCTACAGGGCAGCCTGGTCCACCAGGCCTCCCAGGGCCTCCAGGAGAGGGCATCCAAGGACCAAAGGTAAAGGCAAGAGAAAACACTTGAAAGTGCTAGTATAAAAGTGCCAGTATAGTGTCAGTCAAGACAATGGGATCACAAATTTATTTCAGCTAAAAATATGTTATTCACCAAGGATGGGAAAAGTACTTGTTTTTGATGATTTGTCACCTAGCTATTGTGGAGCTGACTGTGTTGATGCATTATCTTGTCTTGCATGAGTGTCCAATCAATCAATCACTAATTCAATCCATCAATCAATCAATCAGTGGCGTGTTGACTCAATGGACAGGACTTTATGGTACTTCTATATGCTGATGATACCCCTTGTTACTCTTACCTATTAATCAATCTTTACTGTTAGGGAGAGCCTGGGTTTCAGGGGCCAGTGGGCCCTCGGGGAGCACCAGGGGACGGCCTTCCAGGAGAGAAGGTACAGACAACACAGCTGAGCATGTGCCAGTAGTAGCATGACCTATCACATATTGCCTTAGATTAGCAGTGTTCAATATTTGCTACAATAAAGTGCTCTCTCTCTCACACACACACACATAGGGTGATAGAGGCATTCCTGGAGACCGGGGAAAGAAAGGAGACAAGGGGGACTATGGAGAGCCTGGATCTACTGGACTAATGGTAACACAGCATGTCCCATCTTCTAAATACTTAACCCTGTGAGACCCACATAGAGACATTTCTGCTTCAGTTACCTTTGTGTTTTGCCCCATGAAGCTGTCATTTTTAACAGTATCATCAAGTTTTACACATCCCAGAATCAGCACAACCTCAGCTAATCATATATGTCAGTCAATAAAGACTCCTATGCATTATAATAGAGAATATTAGCCCATGACACAAAAAAAAAGTTGCACACACTTCTTTCCTTCTTTACTGTGGTGGAAGTGGTTTGAAGGTTCTAGCTTCTTCTGTCTATGAGTTATACCCATTCCTCTGGGCAGTGGTCATGGATGTTTTTCTTTTCTGCCAGGAATTTTCATTTCTTCCTGTCTGTATATCCCTAAACACGATATGCATCATGTTAATTCCTGTTCAGAGTCACACTCACAGGGACACCTGACATGCCTGGCTTCAGAATGGGGTTATTTGAATGAGGCTCACAACCATAGACTGTATATAAAACCAAGCCTCTGAATCAGACATTCTGATTGGCTGAAAGGGTACCCACAGGATCCAATTGTCTGCCAGTGTTTGTTTTACAAACATGACTATTGATATCATCAACTAAGATTGTGGTTGAGAATTGATCGATATACACCCATATGGAGTGCAGCAATGCACCAGGCAATAGGTGAGACGATCTGAATCTTTACATAGAAGTTTATCGACTAAAGTAAATAGTTGCATTCAACTTTATGCAGCTCTAATAATGCATTCATGGACGAAAGTCAGACAGAATTTCTAACCGGCATGCATTGTTTTAAGCCCAGCTCTTTGCTGAAAGTAACTGTGAGAAGCTTTGTAAATATCTCTAAAGAGTATTTTTGTCCTATATGTACTCTCATACTCTGATAGAGCGTTGAAAGTCTCTACTTCCTCTGCTAGGTCATAAAATGCTAACACAGCCCCCAGTACTCAATAGAAACCAGCTGGCTAAAATTTAGTTGTTTGAGGTCACCATGTACTTGTCCTATGGAAATCATCATTCTACCTCTTAATCACAGGGGAGACCTGGAGAGAAGGGTGAACCAGGACTGACTGTAAGTAATGTGACGGGCACAAATGATACTAAACTGTGTGTTATAATGTTAAAATTTAAGACCTATATTTAATGTTCTTTTTTTCTGTACACAGAGAGAAGAGGTCATCAGAATAATAAGGGAAATCTGTGGTAAATGACACATTTTGTCAAATTTTACAGTAGTTTCTCAATCATTAGTAATCTGTTTGTGTTGCTTAACTGGGGCTAATGTTTCTCATAAATGTAAATTAAGTGGAGAAAGGTAAGATTATAAGATGCATAGAGACACAGTAACACATTCCTTTGTTTGTTATGTATTTGTATCCATTACTACACTTTGTTGCAGTTGTTATGTATCTCATACATTTGTTGCCTAGGCTGTGGTCTGAAGTGCAGAGAGAGCCCACTGGAGCTGGTGTTTGTGATAGACAGCTCTGAGAGCGTAGGGCCTGAAAACTTTGAGCTGGTGAAGGACTTTGTGAACGCCATTATCGACCGGGTGTCGGTCAGCCAAGAAGCCAGCCACATTGGTGTGGTGCTCTACAGCCACGTGGACATGGTGGTGGTCAGTCTGCAGCAGCAGCCCAGCCAGGACGATGTCAAGGCTGCTGTCAGGAAGATGCCCTACCTAGGTGAAGGCACCTTTACTGGCAGTGCCATCCATCGAGCCAACCAGCTGTTCCAGGCCTCACGGCCTGATGTGAGGAAAGTGGCTGTGGTTTTAACAGATGGACAGGCCGACCCCCGCGACGTCATGCAGTTTGAAGAAACAGCCACTGAGGCCCACGCAGATGGGATCGAGATGTTTGTTATAGGAGTCGTGAACAAGACTGACCCTCTGTATGAAGAGTTTCAGGCTGAGATGAATGTAATTGCCTCTGATCCTGATGAAGAGCATGTCTACCTTATAGACGACTTCAGGACACTTCCTTGTAAGCAAACACACATCATCTTGTGTCTCCGATAATACACAACCACACTGTGGACGACTACTTGCCAATACTGGCAAGCTGACACATTTATCAATAGAGTGTGATTTTTTGACATTAATGAAGTAAAGTCTGCAAGCTAGTTCAGGTAGTCAACACTGTTACACTAATGCATGGCATCATTTTAATCATGGTGGTGTACTGAAGGCATGAGTGGTCTGCTCAGTCTTTTGCTGAATGCCTTGTGAAAGGGTGTTTATAATGTGCTGTCATACACAGTCCCCAGTCATAAATGTGTTATGAAAGGTGACATAAACAGAGAATGTCTGTGTAACTGTGTCATTGGCAGTGTTTCAAGACAAGTCCAACATTATTGTAAAAAATATTTATTTGGTTTATTATTCATCTTACCTACCATACCTAGTATAATTCTTGTCTCTATCATCTTATGTCATGAGTACAACCTCTAACAATAACTTCTATAATGTTGTTACATCTTTGTTTATTTTGGCACAGCTCTGGAAAGCCAAATACTGAGTCATATTTGTGAGCAGGATGACACAATGGCCTTTCTACCAAACTTTCCATCAGTGGAAATCCACCCAGACCTTCCAGAAGGAGGCCGTTCCAAAGAGTTCTCAGAGGAAGAGAACACACAGGTAAAGGTGCTTTTATCTCATATGGAAGATAGATTTAACTCTGGAAAATATGATAAACCTCAGTCTTCAGGTGGTGAATATTACACCATTAACCTTAGTTTTAGGAAAACATTTGAATGCACCTTTAAAATACTCAGGAACGTAATATTTGGTGGCAGACTTTTAGGAGTACAATGACTTGTAAGACCAGGATTACATGACTGATGAAGGTGGTGGAGCTACCACTAACACTAGGCGGCTATTCTGTCCTGCAGCTGGTCTCAGCTTAGAAGCTAACAGCTCTGTGTGATTTTTTCACAGTGTTACCTTATATATCATCAATGGATGTTTTCAATAAGAATATTTAAAATGTGACATTTGGTTACTACTTATTGCGAGTGGTGTTAATTGTGTTTTTGGCCCTCTTGGTGACATGGCTGTTGGGATGGCAATGTCACTTGGTTAGTTTTTTAGTCAGTCTGCTACTTTTGTCCAAACAGATAAATCTCTAAGCTTACTGACTTTGGTTGACATTTTGGTTTTGTAACATAACAATGACAGCTGTCCAGCACTGTAGAGTTTGAAGAGTTGATTTAATGTGCCCAGTTTACATTCTATCTGTATAACAGGAAAATGTTACTTGATGGTGGTGCTACAGGACAGGTCACATAAAACCTTAGGATTCGTCCTATCTGGACCAGTTTTCTTCAAATCTATCCATTAGCTTTTGAGGTAGTTATCAAGAAGAAATTTGATAACTCTAGAAAACAGAACAGGGGTCACCAAATCATCCTCTTGGGACCATGAATATTGACACGTCATGGTAATTGTGTCAGTCTGGACTACTGCAAAAAGCTGACATGATGTTCACATGATTATGTTTCTCAAGAAAGTCTCTCTCCATTGAAAAGTACTCAAAATGATGCATGATAGGAAAAAAGAATATAAATATGTCTGATCTGAGCTCATCCTCTACTTCCCAGCATGAACTCACAGTGGAGATAGTGACAGCCCCAACTCTACAGTCCCCTGAGTCAGGGTGGACTAATGAGAACCTGGTTAACACTAAACTGTGGGTGGAGCCCTTGAACAGACTTCCAGACATCACTTTTGGCTCTCCTGGTGGCAGAGGGAAGCAGGTCCCTGGGGTGACATCCGTAGTAGGCTTTCAGGCTCCAACTGACTGGCTGCATGAGGCAAAGAGCACACAGGCTCCAGTCAGCCCTCCTCCTTCACTGCTGACACATTTGTCAGTGACAGGTAAATTAACAACCAATGCATAACTATTGACAGTTCTACAGCTACACCTTTTGTAATTTAACTTCTGATAAGTGTATACCACACCCACATAACAATGAAATGCTGGAGATCTTAAATTGTGTAACACATCATAAGTCTGCTTCCAGGGAAGGTTATGTGGGTGTGTATGAGTCATGTAAAGTATGTTTACTCAAGTACTGGATTTAAGGTACTTGTTCTCTACTTGAGTATTTCCATTTTATGTTTCTATACACCTCTGCCCCACTATACTGTATTTCAGACTAAAATAATGTGCTTTTTCTCCACTCCCTTTATCTGACAGCTATAGCTATTAGTTATATGTTTCAGCTTCAGGTTGTACATATAAAACATACCGTCACTTTATAAAATATGATGCATTGTCATAGACTAAAATACTCAAAAGGTTATCCAGCAGATCCAGAGTGATGATTTACAGGTGAAATAGTGCAGGATAAAACCAGATTGTTTTTCAAATGTTCTTCATTTGAACTTTATCTCACTATATATTACAGTGTAACAGGTTTAAAAATGACCTGCCACCTGTTCAAATAGTCATTGAAATGCAGTTGAAATGACGGCATCCAAGCAAAACAATTCACTCTTTGTACCTCTCTTGTCCTTTCAGATGAAGGTTGCAGTCAGCCTCTGGACCCAGGTCCCTGTAGGCAGTACATAGTCAAGTGGTACTATGACCCTGAGGCCAATGCCTGTGCCCAGTTCTGGTATGGAGGCTGTCAGGGCAACACAAACAACTTCGAGACTGAGGCCAACTGCAGGAATTCCTGCATCTACACATAACAGTTGTTTAGAGAAAAGGGTGTGTGCAAAGCTAACATGCTCCATCTGCGTCACTGAGGAATGGAATGGACTGATGACGCAGGCTTTACTGTTTGACCAGAGCTCAGGCCAGTAGCTTCTGTCGCTGTGGTCACACTCTGTTGACTGCTGCAGGTGAAGGAGATGATGGAGAGCTGGCTTGGACCTCCTCTGTGTCTCTCAGACTCATTCACACTGCAGGTGTTCCTGTTCAATTCTGAACTGCTGCACACAACATTAGCTGTCTTACCATTTTGGAGAACTAGTTACATCTGCCTAGGATGTAAACCAACTGACAACCAATACAAGCTGACAGGACCATCAAACAGACTGGTTCAACATGTCATCCCAAATACAATTCAATTTATTTCCCCTTTCCCCTTCTTTCCATTCTTGTCAAGTTGTCCTTCAGGCAAACACTTACTCAGCCAAAGTCCTCTTTTCACTGGACTAGAGCCAGGGGCCAGTATCACGAAGCAACTTCAACTCACACTGCATCTACACAGAAGGCGTAGTGTGAGGAGCATATTAGCAGAACAGCAGCAGCAGCTCCTGTGCTCTGTGTGTGTCTACACAGTAGGCATCCAGTTCACAGTATTGAGTTTTAGGTCAACTCTTGGAAGCATTGAGAGCCCAAAACACAACCACTGCTAGATGTAACTGACACAGAAACATAGACTTGTGTAAAAATATGCTTTGGGATATGTTTATACTCATATATCACAAGACAGCAGCTGAAAAATATGCATGAAATGCTCTCTGTGAAGACACACCATTAGTCTGTTTCTCTGTGGGTTACTTGGAATCACTGAGCTTAACACTGGTGACTCTGGATAACTGATACCAACTGGCTTAGCTAACTCAGAAAAAAATAGGCACATCCCAATATTAAAAGTAGTAGTAAGGCTATAAATAAGTGGGGGAATTATTAAATTTGCCTTTTTAAAATATGGTTGGCATTTTCAACTTGTTAAGTAGTCTAGACTAGTGAGTATGGAAAATAAAAGGATCATCCATAAATTGACTGATTATTCATTTTGATTCTCTTGTTCATTAACAGTGTGCACAATTAATATGCAGCTATAGTCACCATGTATTAGTCTGTTAGTGTGGTAAACTATTCCTGTTTAATTCTACTAATTCTGCTAATCTGTAAGAACATCTCTATTGGTCTTTATTACTCATCACTTTACTGTAAAGTCAGTATGCATGTTCCTGTAAGGATCCCATTGGAAAAGTGACTTACAACGATCTGACTCTTCAGTAGGTGGGCTGTTGGCATGCTGATCAGCTAACCTGCTCTGCAGCATAGGTTACCATGGTGATCTAACCTGGTTTGAAGTGAGCCAGCTTTGGGATACCAGACAACCCTCAGTTAAGCCCAAAGATAGCTGGATAACCTACTAAACTCTCTTCGTGATACAGACTCCAGGACACATCATGTGATTGTAGTAATTTAACATATGTTCTATGCAACAAAACAAACTGTCAACCTCTGCAGTTACTGCAAATCACAGCAGGAGCCCAGGTAATAGTGGTGTCATTCAAATAGAGAGAAAGTGCCAAAACAATAACAATTCCCTGAGATAAGTGGTTCAACACCAAATTACTATCATGATCTGAGAATGGGTTGCATGCTTTAGCAAATAATCTTTTAACTCTGTTTCCTGGAAGGTCTAGTCCTTCACATATATAAAGTTGTTTTTTGTTTTTTTTTAGGAAAACATAATATTACAAGTGTATACTGAAATTTTATTTTTCAATTATGATATGAGTCAGAATATTATGAGATTAAAGTTGTAATTTTACAAAAAAAGTTGACAAAATTTTAATTTTGTAATTTTTTCAGTGTCCCAAATATGATGATTGAGTGCTTACTGGTGAACCCTTTAGCTCCACATCCTCCACATTAACTGATAAACTGATACATAAACTGACACATATTTAATACAACAAACATTACAATTTTACAATTGTATCTTCATATTCGTATGACTGTTTTGTACATTTATGACTTATAGTAATATTCTTATGACTTATGGCTCTAGTAGTCATAATGTATTAAGTAGTATTATTAAAAATTTAACAGATTTAATATCATATTATTTAGACAGACCTTTGCAAACAAATGCAATATGGGGGGGAGGCTGGTATCTGTCCTACCTGTTCAATCAGTTATAGACAGAGACAAGCCAAGACAGAACAGAATCAGCTATAACTGACTCATTTTACCAGGTCTTATAGTGGCTTTATGTTTTCCTTAATTAGGAGTTCCCATTAGATGCCAAAAATTCAGAGCTGTCAAGTTGGTAAAACAAAACAAAAACCAAAAAAAATCTGTTCTTCTTCTGTTGCTTCCTCTATTGTCTCATGGTTCTGTTCCCTGAGGTGACAAAACTACAGCTAATACATAGTGCACAAAAATGTACAGATACATTTTTGAATGACATTGTCTCCACAAATGAGACTTACTCACTGTATTTATATTTTAGATCACAGATTGTGTCTTCAAAGAAATAGTTTGCCATTTTGGAGAATATGTATGTCCACTTTCTTGCCAAGAGACAGATGAGAAATTCAGTACCAGTCTCATATCTGCACATCAAATCTGAAGCTACCTCCACCAGCCAGCAGTTAGTTTAGACTGGAATGCAGGGGGACCAGTCATGCCAGAATATTTCCTGGCCATTTCCTCTGATTGCAACCAGTGGAAATAGTCCATCACATAACTCCCTGTAAAAGGGTGAATTGTTGATTTTACACACTGATTTTTGTCCAATTTAACAAGCAACCTATACTGTGTTACTCCATTGGTAGATGGATTTTGTTATAGACAGAGCCAGACTGACTGTTTCACCACATTTCCATCCTTTATGCTGAGTCACGCTCACCAATGGCTGGTTGGTGGTTCTTTGCATTTACTGTACAGATAGGAGAGTGAAATCAATCTGACCATCTAACTCTCTGCCAGAAAACAAATAAGTCTGTCCTTGAAATGTTGAACAATTCCCTTAAATTTTAAAGCAAAATGATTTCAGGAAACTATGAAAGGACATTTACATAACATTTAAAGGTGATTTAAACAACATGTCTCAACATGAAGAGCATCCTTGTGATTGTCACTGTGTGAGGGCAGGTTTTTCAGTCACAGTACATTAGCAGCAAGTAAATACAGGGAAGAGTTAGCTAAAGAATACCAAGGGTAGACAAAGAGATTTCATATCTCAGTGCAGAGGGTACAATAGATGAACAAAGGTTCATTCAAACTCAAGATCACAATCTGCAAATTCCATGTATTCTATACAGCTTGTTGTAGGACTCAGTTGTTGAACAGGACATAGAAGTCTCTGTCAGTTGTTGTGACTACCAACTGCACTTACCATCTCTAAATCTGCTCAGTGGGAGTATATGTTGCAATATGTCATGACAAAAGTTCTAATATATGAAAAAGTACAGAGCAAAAAATCTGAATTGAGGCACTTTCACCTGCACTGTGAATATAGTCTACTCAATATGCTGTTGTTACAAACTTTTGGACCCAACAGTGTAAGACATTTGATTTTGTATTTTAGGGTATTACATTTTGGGATTTGTCTTTTGTTACATATTGTTTTGTGGGTCAGTGTTTGTAGGTGTTTGTCCACAAAGCAGCAGTGCCTTTAGGGCCTCTTGATAACTTAACAGACCTGTGTATGGTATTTTTATTATGTTGTAGCTACTTCAGTGTTTATTTCTTAAGATTTAGGTTTTTAGTTAAACTTATTATGACTGTTGTATGAGAAGAGACACCCTTGATTGTAAAATGTGTTCTTTTATTATCTCACATTCAAGCACCAGAAGGAATAGTAAATTCAGAACACGTTAAACAAAATAAACTTTTTTTCAATAAATAAAATATAATTTCCTAAGAAATGCCTATTTCAAGAACCCTTTTCATACAGACAGAGATCTGACCTCCAGTATGCACAGAGGTTCTCAGTCCTACTGATCTGAATCTTCTGGCTGCGTCTCATCACAGCAGAGTTGTACAAGTAAAGGAAAGCACAGATGACATGCTTGTGGGATTTAAATCCCTAGTTTCATGAGGATGCCACAAATTGGACCAGTTCTTTATAGCAGCAACAGTTTGGAAAATATGCGTATTTGCTTTGTTTTGAAGACTTAGATGAGTAGTCTACATATTGAACCACTGTAAATGCACTAATAGTATGTAATATGAAATACTTTATGTATAATATACTTATAATCAAAACCCCTGCTGGTTTTCTACACTGCCAGATAGTGACAGCATGATGCGATTCAAACCATGTAAGTGTGTGACATGGATCCCCATCTGTCACAATGTTACTGTGGTGTACCCTTGTTGCTGTCAAGCACAACACAGGCTGTACACAGATGTTTCAAATAGGAACACACCCTTCAAGTAAATTCCAAGTTTGCAGGAGTCATTAAACACAAAAATAAGGGAGACAGATTGAAGGCACACACCACCATAAAATGTGACTGTTAATTACATTTCTTTTCTTACTACACACAAAGTGACAGCTTAGTAAAACAGACCCATCCACACCCCCAATCATCATGAACAATTTTCACAGTTGACATCAGACCTTGACAAGAGTACTTAAGGCTTGTCATGGTGAAACCTCCACCTACTTAAGTTATAAGATTATGGTCACAGGAGATTTGATACATTATGATAAATAAATTAATCTTGGCTCTAAAACGTGCTGATACCCTCAACTCCTCCGGTTAGTGCAGACACTGTGCAGATATCCACATTTTATATGGACTTAGTTGTGGCGTTGAGTTTGGTATGTTCATCTGGATTAAATCTGTATTTGTATCCGTATGGCCGCAGATGGTACGTCAGGTACTCCAGAACATACAGCTGGACAGCATAAATGTAATGAAAGGACACAACTAAATCTGAACAGCAACCTGGACCCTGGAGAGAAAAAGAGGGGGGGAGGGCATATTAGGCGTTAGTACAATGAAATAAAACTGTGGCTTTGAGGTCCAGCAGCAGGAAGCTGTGAGGACTGAGCACTGGTTTGTATGTTGAATGAATGTACACCACACACAAACACAGTTCCTCTTCCTTTGCTTTTCTAGGCTTCCCAATTAAACTCTGCCGCTGTCTTGTCATCATTAAAGCTTCCAACACAGCTCTTATTTATGAGCAAGAAAAATTTTAGTTGTTTGGGTTTACATGATGTATGAGGCCCACCTCCTGGACTTCCATCTTGGTTGTCAGTAATTAGTCTGGTCTCAATTCATGTGACCCTCTAACCCAAGTGAAACAGATAGTTAGACATTTTGTTGGGAATCCAGTGGGTCATTGGGTCATTTTCACTACTCTTCATGTGACTGTAGTGGGCAGGACGATATAATGCAATTATATATGCATATGCAGTTCTAATATGAATAAGTGCCATTTCCTTTTTTTTTAAAAAACATAATGCTAATTATCCTGTTGTCTTTTATATTCTCTCCTGTCTGCTCTGGTGGTTGGTCAGCTGGAGCCTATCCCAGCTGTCACTGGGTGAGAGGCGGGGTACACCATGGACAGATCACCAGTCTATCGCAGGGCCAACACATATAGACAAAGAACCATTCACACTCACATTCACACCTACAGGTAATTTAGAGTCACCAATTAACCTGCATGTCTTAAGACTGTGGGAGGAAGCCGGAGTACCCAGCACAGGGAGAACATGTAAACTCCACACAGAAAGGCCCTGGGCTCGAACCTAGAACTTTCTTGCTGTGAGGTGACAGTGCTAACCACTGCATCACCACGTCAAGAGCTTATTTACATGTTTGGAGGATAAGGAGCATCTTGTGACATTGTGCTCGTTTCATTAAATTTCCTGAGACCAGTTTAAATCCAGATTCTTATTAGGTTTTTTTTTCATAGCAGTGCATACCTCTACTGGAGTGTAGTGTTCGTAAAGCAGAAACCAAGGCCGTGGTCTTGGGAACTGTCTGACCAGGTAATGGTCTGGAGGGTAAGGATGAAATGTTTGTCTCCCCTTCACGTCTCTGGAGTCTGCTGGCTCCACCTTCATTGTCTCCATACATTTCCCCAGAGCCATGTCCTCTATGGTGGAGAAGTGGGTACATTCCCCTGAGTCGAAGCCTTTGATAAATCTTCTTAGTGCTTCCTTACTGAGGACGTAACCTGCTCCGCCACTCATGTAGCCTTGAGTGATGAAAGGGGCAAATCTTCTGCCCATGTACAACGGCTTCTCTGGATCATATTTGGACAAGGCGTAGCGGAGGTTCTCTATGACCACGAATGTGTCATCGTCTGCTTTCAGGAACCAGTCTGCTTTGTCAAAGTGATGCTCGTGGATGTACTGAAAAGCTCGAATGGTCTTCCAGTAGAGGTTGTCCCTCCCCTCGCTCACGTTCAGCTCCACAGTGGGGAAGTCAGTCTTGACAGAGCTCATGTACAGAACCGCGTCGCAGCGCTTGGCCCATGTTTCTCTGATGTGCTTGGTTCGAGATTCCAGGTTCTTGGGTCCCGTCATGATCCAACATAAGATCCGTGTTGTGTGAGAAGAATTTGCTGCTGAGCTCTTGTCCTCACCTGGGGATATACAAGCACAAAATGTCAGAGGGGTGTTGCATGTGTATTTTAGACATGACTTCAGGTTATCAGTGTAGAATCTTGGAAACCACAAATGTGACTTGGGCTGCTGAGTCAAATGTTTAAGTGAACATGTATTTAATCTAAGTAATCTCTACCTACATATTCCATTAAATTTAACATGTGCTCCAGTTCCACCACTATGAATATAGTGAAATATTCTGATGGTAACATTATCTACAATAATATCTAATACGGTGATTATTGATTGTGAAAACAGCATAGTGCCCCTGTCTTTGTTAGCAGTTTGATTCAGATTAGCTGTAAAATACTGATCAAAGAAAGGCAGAGCAGACACAGCAGGACTAGCAAACCTGGACATGACTTGCTATGCTGACATGTGGTTGCTTTATGAATGCTGATTGGTAGCGTTCAGTGAAAGAAAAGATACAGGAGGAAACTTTAAAAATAAATACATTCAGTTGGCAGTTTATTAGGTACACTTAGTTTTAAAAAAAAATCCTACCTTCATGCATGTTATAATATTCAGTTATAACAATATGATCATTTTGGAGAATGTACTTTGTTCTGCTGTTTAACTGTATTGTATTATTCAGAGAGAAGTGTCTGTTGTGGGGTAGACAAAATAATTGAAACACCTGACCATATAATGCAATACAGTTTTCCATTTTCATGCACACTGTGACAACCCTCTCTCTCTGGTGTTGTGCCTGTCTCTTGGGGAGTGGCTGTTTGTCTTACAGGTATTGGAGAACGGCGTGGCAGAGGGACATCAGCACCTGCAAGGTGACCGTGCAGTCCTATCTGCCTTTTGTCAGGGAAGGCTATGTAACACTGGTTGGTAGTGACATTAAAGTGCCTGTTAAGATCTTGAGAGACACTGGTGCTTTCAATTCCTATATTTTACAATCAGTTTTGCCCTTTTCTGAGAAGACTGATACTGGGGATGAAATGGGGGCTGAATGTGTTGCTGTCCCAGAGCATAGGATGAACCTCAGTTGTGACTTGGTGCAGGGTGAGGTGCCTGTTGGAGTCAGACCAGTGTTACCAGTGGGAGGAATTGATATGATTTTGGGTAATAACTTGGCCGACAGCCGTATCTGGGGCAATGTGCCACCAGCTCTGATAGTGACTCTCTCTCCTTTGGGCCCAGAACAGCCTGATGAAACTTTCCTGAAGTTTTCCCTACATATGCAGTTAGACTTAGACAGACTTTTGTCATTCAGTACGCAGCAAGTGTATACAGAACGAAATTTTGTTTGCATAGGCCTCAGTTACACTGGCAGTCGGGCTGGGTCTGAGAAGGCACGTGGTGAGGTTGATAGTACTTTGTCATGTTTACCTCACTTTCCTTTGTCTGTTTCTCACAGTGAGCTGCAGAGTGATCAGAGAGCTGATCCGTCCTTGGAGACATTGAGTGTGTTGTCAGCAGGTCAGGTAAAAAATGTTGCCAGTGGCTACTTTCTTTAGGATGGTATTTTGGTAAGGAAGTGGTTGACCCATGGAGAGGATTTTGTTGGGGATCCCATTTTTCAAGTTGTGGTTCCATCCAAATACCATTGTCATGTGTTAAGGCTGGCTCAGGATGGGTCAGGACACTGGTGTCCGGAAAACATATGACAGGATTTTGCGTCATTTCATCTGGCCACGATTAAAAAAAGGCTGTGTCTCTGCACATCAGAAACTGTGGTACTTGTCAGCTAACTGGTAAACCGAATGGGTATCTCACTATTGTGTTGGGCCACTGCCCCGTGCGAAGTCTGGCTCACAATATTTGTTGACAGTCATGTATCTGTGTTTGGCATCCCCAGAGTTGTACAGAGTGACCAGGGATCAAATTTTTCTTCTCACCTGTTGGTCCAAGGGTTAAAGCTGCTAGGAATCAGGCATAACCAGTCCTCAGCTTATCATGCACATAGTCAAGGTGCTTTGGAGCATTTCAGTACATGGTTTTTTGGAGCTTGGAGTTTAGTGCATTTTACTTCTAATACTTCTGCAGTTTTACCTAGGAGTGAAAGAGCAGCCAATATCTTGACACATCACATCCGTGAGGTTTCCTCATATCAATACAATCAACATGTTCACTCAACATTGGACTGTCACAATACTGTATGGTGGAAACTGCAAACCACTCCCACATCTTTTCTCTATAATTAGCACTGACCCAAAGTACATGCCACTTCTTGTTCTCACGTTTCTCCCATTGACCTTTTTCTTACTTTATAGTCCTTCCTACCAAAGAAACAAAGGGAGTGCAAAAAAGAATTGAATGCACTTGTTTCTTTTTGATTTATTATTCAATATGCCGGGTTAAGGTTGTTTCATAACACACAAATAGTTTCTGCTATACAGTTTACAGTGAATCTAGTTAGTTGTTATGGTGAATCAGGAAACAAAATCAACTCTTAGAGTAGTTTGTCTAAGAGTTGATTTTGTTTCCTGATTCATTGCCCTAAACTTTAAAATGACCTTATGGTGACTTTGAAGTGAGGTCATGTTTACCATGTTCACCAGAAGAGTCCATTTAAACAACCTGCTGATGTGGGGTTACCACTTACACCACTTACAAGTGGAAATGTTCTGAGAAGTATGCTGATATTTTGAATATTAAAAAAAAAAATAAGCCAAACCATTGAAAGTTACTTTTGTCTATTGTCAAGTTAAATATTTAAAATTCTGCTACAAATGCTATTGGATGCTTCAGACTTCAGTAGAAAATATGACTTGTTCCAGTAGAAAGCAGCACTGGATATATATCCCATTTACTCTCAACGGGGTCTGTTGGGGATGGGGGCTGGGAATGTTTGGACCAAATTGCAGATAAAGAGACCGTAAAAAGTAAAAATAGGGAAAGTAAAAGAATAGATTTCTAATTTCTAATCAGTCTACTGTAGATGTACTTTGTCATTGTCTCTGCCAACTTTACTGTTGTGCTGTGCTGCAGCAGGTTAAACGCTGCCTCCATGACAAATGGCCTCGCCAGCCATTTTTATCTTATCAGGAGGATGCAACACACAAAAAGTTGTGCTACCCTCCAATCATCTGTGTCTTGACAATAGAAAATGCTAGCAGTGATGGAAAGTAAGTACATTGTCCTGCACTGTACTTAAGTACAATTTCAGTACTTTGAGTATTTCCATGTTATAATACTTATATACACTGCTCAAAAAAAATAAAGGGAACACTTAAACAACACAATGTAACTCCAAGTCAATCGCACTTCTGTGAAATCAACCTGTCCAGTTAGGAAACAACACTGATTGTGAATCAATTTCACCTGCTGTTGTGCAAATAGAACAGACAACAGGTGGAAATGAGAGGCAATTAGCAAGACAACCCCTGTAAAGGAGCAGGTGGTGACCACAGACCATTTCTCTGTTCTCATCCTTTCTGGCTGATGTTTTGGTCACTTTTGCATTTTGTCAGTGCTCTCAACCCTAGAGGTAGCATGAGGTGGTGTCTACAACCCACAGAAGTTGCTCAGGTAGTGCAGCTCATCCAGGATGGCACATCAATGCGAGCTGTGGCAAGAAGGTTTGCTGTGTCTGTCAGCACAGTGTCCAGAGCATGGAGGAGATACCAGGAGACAGGCCAGTACACCAGGAGACATGGAGGGGGCTGTAGGAGGGCAACAACCCAGCAGCAGGACCACTACCTCCTCCTTTGTGCAAGGAGGAACAGGAGGAGCACTGCCAGAGCCCTGCAAAATGACCTCCAGCAGGCCACTAATATGCATGTTTCTGCTCAAACTGTCAGAAACAGACTCCATGAGGGTGGTATGAGGGCCCGACGTCCACAAGTGGGGCTTGTGCTTACAGCCCAACACCGTGCAGGGCATTAGGCATTTTCCAGAGAACATCAAGATTGGCAGATTCGCCATTGGTGCCCTGTGCTCTTCACGGATGAGAGCAGGTTCACACAGAGCACGTGACAGACGTGACAGAGTCTGGAGATGCCGTGGAGAACGTTCTGCTGCCTGCAACATCCTCCAGTATGACCGGTTTGGCGGTGGGTCAGTAATGGTGTGGGGAGGCATTTCTTTGGAAGGCCACACAGCCCTCCATGTGCTAGCCAGAGGTACCCTGACTGCAATTAGGTACCGGGATGAGATCCTCAGACCCACTGTGAGACCATATGCTGGTACAGTGGGCCCTGGGTTCCTTCTGATGCATGACAATGCTAGGCCTCATGTGGCTGCAGTGTGTCAGCAGTTCCTGCATGATGAAGGCATTGATGCTATGGACTGGCCTGCCCGTTCCCCAGACCTGAATCCAATCGAGCACATCTGGGACATCATGTCTCGTTCCATCCACCAACGCCACGTTGCGCCACAGACTGTCCAGGAGTTGACTGATGCTTTAATCCAGGTCTGGGAGGAGATCCTTCAGGAGAACATCCGCCGCCTCATCAGGAGCATGCCCAGGCGTTGTAGGGAGGTCATACAGGCACGTGGAGGCCACACACACTACTGAGCCTCATTTTGACTTGTCTTGAGGAATTTCCACTAAAGTTGGATCAGCCTGTAATGTGATTTTCCACCAAATCCAGACCACCATGGAATAATAATTTTGATTTACATTGATCATTTTTATGTTATTTTGTTCTCAACACATTCCACTATGTAATGAAGAAAGATTTTCAACTGGCATATTTCATTCATTGAGATCTAGGATGTGTTATTTTAGTGTTCCCTTTATTTTTTTGAGCAGTGTACACTTCTGCTCAATAGGTGTATTTCAGAAGGCAATATTGTATTGCATTTATTTGAAAGCTGTAGTTAGGTTGTTTACATACAACTCATCAATACTGAAGATCCAGTAATGTAACAATAGAGGTGCAAGTTCCAGTGCAGTGATGGTGACTACAGAATACAGACACCTTTTCAGAGGCATTAATAATTGTAGCTATGCTTCCTGATTAATGAATAAGGCCTATTGTGTCCATTGCACAATGAGGCAATAGGTACTGCTGCTGGGAAATCAGGTCTCACTCTGTGACGCCCATGTGTATTATTATATCCTTCCTTCCTCTTGAATCACAGAAGACAAAATGTATGCTCAACTACAGGGCCAGTTGTCAATATAGCCTTTAACCTGTCACCTGAATTATTATATGATATTGAGGCATCTTTCTTACAAAATTTAGTTTTAAAAGGATAATATACCTTAAAAACAATACTGATAATACTGAGTGATCATCAGGAAAGCTGAGACTCTTCCTGGTTGGCCACTTCCCAGACTGGGCCAGTAAGGGTGATCAGTCCAGTTGAGCAGGCTGCATGCGCTGCTGTGGTTTTGTGTGGCTGTTATCCCACTCACACTGTCTGCCTCCCTAGCAAACCACATTTGGTTTATCCACCTGCTTAGCGCTTATATTTTGGCATCTTTATCATTGTTTACACTGGCACAGTCCTGCAGTTATGAAGATAAATTCAGGATGTGCAGGTGCAGAAATACACAGAGCAGTCACAAAAACAAATGAATAAATACAGGCACTCTACAGTCCACCCTTCCCTTCCCCTAATACATGCACGCATATACACACGTATACTCACACACACAGCATTTCAAAGCATCCCCACTCTAGCACACGCTGACATACATTAGTGTAAAGGCATAAATACTTCATATACAGTGGTGGACTGTGTGATCCCTGACACCCTCCCCATAGAACCTTTTGTTTAATAGTCTAATTGCCGAAAAGAACAATAGACTTGCTAAACCTTAGTGTTACTATTTTCCTTTACAGAATCCTAGCAACCTGTGAGTGAGTGAGTGAGTGGGGTTACTCAGGATGTGCTCAGCCTTACTCAGAATGTCAACTTTCTACACTGAGCAGCTGACAGCTGAGAAGATAGTGTTAACACGGGACTGAGGAGCACCTGCTGTTTTTAGGCACAGGTAGAATCAGAGACTCTAAAATGCTGTAAAAATGAATGACATTGTTTTTTGTTTTTTGTTTTTTTGGGTATATTAGGCTACAGTATTTCACTGTATTACAAGACAGACCAGCAAAATTAGCTTGAGCACTGTCATTGGTGCTGAAGACGCCCCCTGTGGTCACTTCAAACATCTTTGCTCCAAAACTCACTGACCTCTGACATGATGAACCAAGACAGTGCACATACATCTAAAAACAAACCATAAACTTTTGTTTGGTGCCGTGCCAATGAGATTTATGAAGACGACTGCCTGAAGAAAACATGCAAATTTCCACAGTCGTTGATGATATGGGGCTGCATGTCAGGTAAAGGCACTGGGGAGATGGCTGTCATTACATCTTCAATAAATGCACAAGTTTACGTTGACATTTTGGACACTTTTCTTATCCCATCAATTGAAAGGGCGTTTGGGGATGATGAAATCATTTTTCAGGATGACAATGCATCTTGCCATAGAGCAAAAACTGTGAATACATTCCTTGAAAAAAGACACATAAGGTCAATGTCATGGCCTGCAAATAGTCCAGACCTCAATCCAATTGAAAATCTGTGGTGGAAGTTGAAGAAAATGGTCCATGACAAGGCTCGAACCTGCAAAGCTGATCTGGCAAAAGCAATCAGAGAAAGTTGGAGCCAGATTGATGAAGAGTACTGTTTGTCACTCATTAAGTCCATGCCTCTGAGACTGCGAGCTGTTATAAAAGCCAGAGGTGGTGCAACAAAGTACTAGTGGTGTGTTGAAGTGTTCTTTTGTTGTTGGTTTTTTTTCATGATTCCATAATTTTTTCCTCAGAATTGAGTGATTCCATAATTTTTTCCTTCTGCTTGGTCTAAAAAAGTAACTGTTACTGACTAACACATCTTTTTTTCTTGATTTCTTTTAGTGTTTCTTAAAGCCAGAAAGTTGCCATTTGAAATGACTTTAGTTTTGCGTCATGTCTGTGATCTGCTTTTTTTCTACAAAATTAAACAACTGAATGAACATCCTCCGAGACTGGTGATTCCATAATTTTTGCCAGGGGTTGTACATGCGTGGGTTCGGCTTTGGCAGATGCAGTGCTGTTGTTTTCATCCTTGTCGTCCACGGTAACACTATTAATAACGTCTGTTTTTGTTTGTTTGTTTTGTGAAAAGTTACTGTTTCTCTAGTAAGGTTGTCTCCTCCACAAATCATTTAAAAAAATTATCCAAATGTATTTTTGGACACATCCCTACAACTCTGCTTTAACACAATTTATACACACTTTGTGTTTTATTTTTTTGGTTACATTTTTAAAGTTTACAGTTCCAGAGCTAGGACAGTGACATTAAAGTGCTGACAGTGAAAATAAAATTTGGCACTTAAAACAAAACCCAAACTGAAAAAAGGAAACTGGCACTGATACATTTGTATTGTAAAAAAATTGTACTGTTAATTAAACAAACACTGAGACTGAAAAAAGTTTTACTGTCTTTTTACAATTCAAATATTTCAATGCCACAGTTTTTCAGTTTAGGTTTTGTTTCACTGTACAATATGACTCACTGAATTGCTATGAAGCAGCAGTTATTTTGTGGAATTATGATGTAGACATTACAAGTATACCTGAGGAAAAGCCACCTGACACAAGCATGTCACCAGCACTGTGGTGTCTAAAATCAAAATAATAAAAATATATCAAATACTTGATACAGTGTGATGACTGTGGAAGATGCTTCCATGCCCAGTGTGTGGCAGTGGACAGCACAGAACGTGAAAAAAGTTTTTTTTAATGTGGTGTGTGCTGGGGAAAAGAAAATCTTACTTTAAACTGAACCTGTGAAATAGAACTGCAGTTATAATAAAAGTATGTTGTTTGAGGATCTCTGCCAACACACCCAACCCTCATGTCTCTCTTCATGAGGGTTTGGTGTTGTCAGTATCTGCGGGAGGACAGATACTTCTTCCTCAAGGAGGATAGAAAACAGCGGCCAAATTTAAACCAGGTACAGTTTTTGCTTGTTACTGGTGCAGTCTCAGCTTTTTACTCGCACAGGGTGTTTCATCTCCTGATTTCTGATCGGTTCATCCTGCCTCCTGCCACCCACCTCTCTCACACCTCCACAGCTCTGAGAGCAAGTTTCACAATATATTTATTGCACAAGTGTTGCTAAAATCAAGGCATGCAAATTAGTGACTTCAACAAGATAAATCAATCAATGGGAAAAACACAAAAACAAAAAACAAAACGAATAGGAACTGTCAAACTGTACAACACCAGTACTTTTGTCAGTGCCAATAAAACTTTTTTCCAGTACAAATATTTCAGTGCCAGTGTTTTCTCTCAGTTTTTGTTTTCACTGTCAGTTTCTCTTTTCAATGGCAAAATTTTAACGTCACTGTTCTGGCTCCATGATACAAAGTTTTGGAGACTACAAAGTTCCTGTTCCTGCTGCGAACGACGTTAATGGGGTAAGCGATAACATTCATGAGCTTTTATTACCATCAGTACCTGTGTTACACATGTTTGTCACCACTTACAGGTGTGCAGCTGCAGGTTCGCTTGAGCAGAGAGCAAACATCGGTTTCTGTGTCATGGCAAAGATCATGGGCTCATGAGAACTGGGTCCGTGACCCAGAGACACAGAGGCGTTCTTCACAGTGGAACAGAAGTTCTGTTTTTTTGTTTTTGTTTTTTCTTCCTGATCTGTCTTTTGTTTTTTCTGTCTTCAAATTCAGCTCACGTGAGGGATTCATGCGAGTGGAATTTTCATATTTTTGTCTACAAGCTGTCGAATTTTATATTAACCCACATAACAGTGAACTGGTGCCGAGTTATAAATCGTCCTCTGCATTTATTTTAAGGTTGTTGCATCAGACTGCAGCTATAACCGTTTTAATCTAACTGATAATATTCTTATGTATTTCTAAAATACATTCGCGGACACTGCCAGACTGTAAAAACATCAGGGACACTCCAGGACTTCATCATTCTTTGTCTAAGAACCTCTATCTAAACAAATCAGAGAAGTTAGAGTTAGAAGTTCCCCATTTAGTACACACAGCTTTGCAGGTGAGATACAGGTCAGATTATACAAGTAAGGAATAATTAAAGGAAATGTGCACTGAATGAGAGAGCACCGCACTTGTACCATCCACATAACTGGGAAAGATATTTGAAGTGCACCGCATTCCACCGTTACTGCGCTTTATACAACAGAACAGAGATGAAACAATCCGGACACATTAGAAATCCTAAAATTAAATATAACCGTTTTAACTGGCGATATTAACGCAATATTTGTGATGACAGCTCAACGTGCGAGGCAAATGAAATAGAGTAGAGTAGGTGTTGTTATGGCGTCATCACTGACATGCAAAAAGTAGAATAAAACTAATTTAAAAAAAATAATAATAAAATGCCTACCTGCGTGTACATGTTGTAAACCGTGTTTGGCATCGTGCTTGACATATCTGATAAAACGTGTGTCGTGTTCCATATAAAAGTTGTAGACCAACAGAAAGCGAAGGCAGAGAAATCCAATCATCAGTCCAGTGGTGAAGATTAAATTAGACGTGATGTGCCTCATTCTCCTGCTTCGCCTGTCAGACACAATGTGGGATTAGACAGTTAGTGATTCAATCATTAAATGGACGGTTTACATGTGGTAAGTGATTTGCTTTATAGTTATTAGAGTGAAGTTAAAACAGGGCAGCTGTCAGGGCAGAAGTTCCACAGATAATATTACAATGAAAGTTTAAAGAATTAAGATACAGTAACTGAGCAGTGAGAATAATCTCCATCAGAAATGATGTTTCACCTCGTAAGGAAAGAGCCCAGTCCTCAGTTTTCTGCTTCTTGCTTCAGAGGAACAAAGACGGCGCGCGCACAGTCAGATCCCTTCTCTCCCCCACACAGGTGTACTCACTAAAACTGATTAGACCTCCTCAGATACAAGTCAGGCGGAGCTAACAGACACACATCCCGACGTCATCAAACTCCTCAGAGAAGCACAAAAAGAGGAGAGGGAGGGAGACGTACTATTACACGTGCACCAGGAGGAGAAGGAAAACAAGTATCACCTAATGACTCATATACTGTCAGCTTGGAGCAGTAGCATACACTTCGCTGTAAGTGTCTTACAGACATAAGAATATATATAAACGATGACAGAATGTATGCAACAGCTCATATAATACATTATTAGTATAAAGAAATGTAAATATTTAGAATATAAGATATGTTAAAAAATAGATATAAATGAAACTAATAAAAAATAAGCATGAAACAAATAAAAAGGCAATTTGTAAAAATGAGAAAATCATGTCAAATCATTTCATATGTGAAAGTTTAACATAAGTCACTTTATTCCTAACCCTGTGATACCTTGCATGACTTGATAAACAAGCTGAGAGAGTCCCACAGGTGGTGTGAGGCTTTCTGCCTGAAAGGCTGTAGGAAGTGCAGTGAGGTATTAGTCCACATACAGTTGAAACTGTGGTGGTTGAATTGGTCAAACACAGGGCTCTCATCCAGGAGAGGGTTTGTGTCTTGTCTTATTTTCTGACATATTACTTTCATTTTTGTTTTATTATTATTTCCAGTTTTCAGTCACAGTTTGATTACGTTTAGACACCAAACCTACTTGGTTAGGTTGCCATTCTGCCAGAAAAGATAAAGGTACAGTTACATTATCACGTTTAATGGAAAAGTCCAACATCCTGGGAAATATACTCATTTGTTTTCATGCTGTGACTTCTATTAGAAAATCAATGCCACTCTCATGTTTGCACATGAAATGTGAAGCAGCAGCTGGTTAGCTTAGCTTAGCACAAAAGAAACGCCGCACTGGTTCTCTCCAAACGTAATGATGTCCATCCACCAGTACTTGTAAAGGATGCAAATTCATATTTTATATCTTGTTTGTTTAATCCATACACTGGTTCCAACTAAGAAATAGTCCAACCCACTGTAAAACATGTCACATGATAAAATTCACATGATGTAAGGACAGATAGTTCACATGTGAAATGAAACATTAGATCCCCACAGACAGCAGCATGATGGAAAGCAAGAGCCGGCCGTATTAATCTTCTGTGCGATGTGTTTGAATCATCTGTCAAAGCTTTGTGGGATAGCATCTTTAGTATGGTATAACCAGTGATGTGCAAAAGAAAAGGGAAGAGTTGAAAGTCTCCTGTCTCTTAGATCACAAGGACAAACAAAATGGAGGTGGTGCTTGGCACAAAGTCGATGGAGATCATAATCATAGGTTGTGATCTAAAATATTTTCTTTCCCTGAACCAAATAGTTACTGAGCCGAAGCCCAATCAAACTTTAACCACTGCATTGTCTCATCATAAAACTAATTTAAATTTGAAACAGCACAGTGGTCTTGTTGGTTATAACATCAGATCAGAAAATGCTCATGGTGTTCTGGAGTTCATTGACTAATTAAGTATTTTGTCATTTAATTTGGGTTCTATAATATAGATTACAGAATCTTTCAGAAATTCCAATAAAGATATCATGGTAAATAAAAACTTGCAGTTAATCCAATATAAAATCATGTATAGAATTGATTATACAAGAGATAACATTCACAAATATGAAGGAATTTATTTAAAATACACAAATAATAGTGAGGCCACAATCTCTCCTCATTTTCACTTTTTGCACACTGTAAATTTCATTTTTTTTTTATATCTATGCTATGAATATGAATGTTTTGATAATTCCCTGTGGATTGTGGATATGGACATCTGTTCAATCAGTGATGATTTAGACAGCATGAGTTCCAAGGTGTAACTTAATCTGATCAGTCTAGGATTCATTGTGATCTTATATTTGCATTTGAATCCTCTTTTCCCTCTGACTGTCTTTATTATTATTGTGTATAACTTTATCCCTTTGATTGTTCTATCATTCATTTTGTATATGTTTTTGTGATTCGTTGACTTGATAATGTGTTACTTGTGTGATAACTGTCCTTTGTACACAAAGTAAGTTTGCATTATACAACTTATATGAGTCTGATTTGGAGTTGTGCACTGGTGCTGTGGTTGTAGCAAGGTTTCTACAGTGAAACCCAAAACATTTGCTGCCTCTAAAATTCAAATCAATGCTCAATGCAGATGTTGGTTGGGCACCTTTATAGATAGTATGGGTCAGCTTTTAGTTGCACTATATTTCTTCACAGTCAGTTTTTGTTGTCCAGTGCCCAGTTAATTATTGTGACTGGTTGAAAAAGCTCCAGTCCCTTTCTTTAATGTCTCTCCAAAATTGCCACTTGAGTATTTTGAGCTTTGTGTGTGTGAGTGGAGCTAACAAATTGGTTCATGTGGGGATTTCCGGAGTGGCTGTGTTTATTACCTCATCCCACAGGTGTCCTGCCTGCATGCAAATCATTAAGATGAGATTATCATAAATATGTGTGCATGTATTTAGATAATGCACGATAAGGCAGCAGACAAACTGATACATCAAAACGTCCCCACAAACAGCACAAAAGATAAACAAGAGTAGGTGTGACACTAATATCTTCCCATAATGGCAGTAACTCAGAGCCAAACCAATGCTAGTCTCAGGGCTGGGAATTTTCTTGGTAAACTAACAAATCAATTGATATTGATATTATTATAAATGTAGTTATAAACTGGGTAGGATATCTGTAGAAATTTAATTAACCAGCTTGGCTGAGCCAGTAGAAGTGTGTGGTTGTACTCAACTTTGTTCAGGCACAGACAGATCACAGTCAAAACCACATATGACTGCCAGATCTGCCCAGGGCTCTAAAGAATCATCTTTAACCAGCACTCAGCCTAGAACTGGTCCCATTCTGACACAAGTCCAACAGCCAGCTATACTGGAATTACTCCTGTTGAGCAGTTGGACAGTTTCATACTGTTTCACTGACAGACAGGTGGCAACCCTGTCTCCTACATGGGATGGTTGATAAGTTTGTGGCCTAAGGTAGGAGGAGATAAGTTAAATAGCTCTCCTTATATGTACATGCAGTGCTTTGAGCTAGATACATGCCAGCTCACAGCGTGTTGTGTAATGATGGAGCACCTAACTGCCATCAGCCACAGTTCAGGTGTACTCAGGTGTTCTTTGACATGGTGTTGCTTTGAGGTGAAATCACAAAGGCACACCTGCATGAGGTCACAAAAATATGTGTAATGCAGAGCTCAGTGTTTATTGCACAATGTAACACGGAACACTGACTCACAAAAGTTATGTGCTACAGGCACATTACAATGCCACAATCCATTCATCGCACCTCGGAATATTCGCTTTCATGCTTATCCTGAAGAAAAAACTACTGTTGCACTTGACACTGACATTAGTGTATAAAGAAGTCTGGCAAACTACATTACCTGATAAGATCAATGAAATGCAAGCTGGGGGGCACTGAAGTACACTGTTCATGAAACCAGTTTGAGACTTTTGCTTTGCTCGTGATATGGTGCATTATCCTGTTGGAAGTAGCCATTAGAAGATTTTTTGGCCATAGAGGGATGCACATGGTCAACAACAATACTCAGATAGGCTGTAGCATTCAAACCATGAATTGATTGATTAGTATTGATTGTTAATTAGTATTAAGGGGTCCACAGTGTGCCAAGAAAAAACTCCCCTCATCAATACACCACCACCATCAGCCTGAACTGTTGACACAAGGCAGGTTGGGTTCATCGATTCATGCCATTGACTATAAATTCAGACCCTACCATCTGCATCCCTCAGCAGAAATCCAGATTCATTAGACCAGGCTTTTCCCAGTCTCCAGCTGTCCTGTTTTGTTCAATCTGTGTCCACTGCAGCCTCTGAATTCTCTCCTTGGCTGATAGGAGTGGAACCCAGTGTGGTCCTTTGCTTTTGTAGCCCATCTGTCTCAAGATTTATCATGCTGTTCATTCTGAGATGTTTTTCTGTTCACCACAGTTGTTGGCTCAGTCTGGCTACTTTCCTCTGACCTCTCTCATTAACTAGGTGTTTCTGTCAGTGGAACTGCTGTTTACTGGATGTTTTTTTGTTTTTGTACCATTCTGTGTAAACTCTAAAGTCTGTTGTGCATGAAAATCACATGAGAGTTCTTGCCCTACCCCATCCTGCTACTGTTGTGACAGGGAGATCAGCAGTTTTGAGAAATACCAGCCAGTCTAGCACCAACAACCATGCCACATTCAAAGCCGGTGATATCACATTTTTGCCCATTCTGATGTTTGATGTGAACATTAACTGAAGCTCCTGACCTGTAACTGCAAGACTTTATGCAATAGTTATGAATAAATATAACTGCTCATCCATTAGGGATAATGGATAAGCAGGTGTACAGATGTTCCTAATAAAGTGCTCAATATGTCAGTGTTCAGGCCAAAAATCAATTAAAGGGTTAAGTAGTAGTAAAATGGTAGCCAAACCAAAGTCTATATTAAGTACAATTTGATTATTTAATTGAACTCAAAACAAACTTCCATAATCTTGCCTTTTCAGTTCACATCACAAACCACATTGCCGTCAGGGGTCAACATAAAAAATAATAATAATGCTGATATGACCAATTTCAAGTAAAAGGGATAGTCTGGGATTTTCACCGTTACACAGGACTTTACCCAAAGATTTAGAACTGCTATTTCTCTAATAAAACAGTAGAGTATTGGAAATTGTTGGGAAAGGGAAGCAAGCAAAAACCAATCTCTGGGTGGCTTGGTGACAGACATGCTGAGGGCTGAAGACAGTGCTAGTGCCTGTGGGAATTTACTCAGTGGACATTTTGGTGAAGCTCTTGGTTCTGCAAAGGAGAGGAGTAATCATGCAGTTTTTTTTTTTTGTTTTCTTTTAATTATGCCATCACCAGGGGTGTCACCAGACCCCTTTTACTGGGGCAAGTGCCCCAGTATAAATGAGCTGTGCCCTGGTATAAATGCCACGATTCATTCTCAACAACAATAAATATTTATCATTGCATTAATTCAGATAATTACGGCATACTGACGGGAAAAGAATAGATATATTTCTACTCGAAGGTGTAGCAAGAATGTTGACTCTAAATAGAAGCTATAGCCCACCTGTGTCAGTGCGCGACACTGAGCGCAGTTTGAGGTCTGGTAACGTGACAGCAGTGTTTTTCCTACCATTGTCTTGACAGGGCGGCCCGCGAATGCGTCAGCACACAAGAGCCGCAGAGGAGACAGGCTGACAACTCGCCAGGTTAAGTGCAAGTGTTACAAGTCTGTAAAATGGCGGGGTAGCGGTGGGGGGCCTGTGCCCCAGTAGAGCTTTCTGCCTAGCAACGCCCCTGGCCACCACTCTTCTCAGTTATCAAGAACCTAAATTCCTTTAATTACAGTTGACCACATATGCGTCCTGGTCATAAATAATCAAGGTGTAGGGCTTAGCACTGTCGCCTCAAAACAAGAAGGTTCCGACTTCGAATATAATGTATGTAATTTAGTTTTAGCTTTTTTCTGCCGAGCTACTGCTCCAGTGCAGTAGGTGGCGATAATGCGCTTGTTAGCTAGTTTGCCACTTTAAAGAAGAAGGTTGATTTCCGGGGTAAACAAGGGCATGTGTTAAATAACTATCCTTGTGAATAGAGTTGTCTGTCTACAGCCTCAAACACCCTAATATGTGTCGCTATTAACAGGACATTATAAGTTTTAAACGTACAAAGTTAGAAACTAGTGTTATTATTCAATGGCGGCCTCTGCTCATGTCTCCAAAGTCCGCTCACTGTACAAGAGGATTCTGGTCCTGCATCGGTTCCTGCCCATAGATTTAAGAGCCCTCGGTGACCAGTACGTGAAAGACGAGTTCAGAAGACATAAAGGTGCATCAGCCGAGGAGGCGGAGAGCTTCATGACAGAGTGGAAGGTAAAGCGTTTTTCACAAACAAATCCCATCGAAAATCCCTCGAGTTGAAATATTTAGTAGATGATATAACACTGCATTTAAAAACATTTAAAACTATTTTATCTGAGTGTGACGGAATGTAAACACAGGTTGTTGCAGCTAGGAATAACACACCACGTGGAAATCACAAAATTATTATGTGTAAAGTTAAGTCAAGCTGTATATTTTATGAATATTACACAGCACACCTATTTTATTATCTTCCAGCTGCATCCAGCTTCATCCTGACTTGTTACCAGGTTCAGCCTTCCACTGGGGTGGCAGCTGAAATTATTAGAATGAAGCAGCAGCCCCATTGCGTTAACTTTTAAATCACCAATTTCTAAAACCTTGAAATTCTCAGAAAAAAATGTCCTCAGTGGTAGATATGCCCTGACTGGGTGTCCAGAGTTTCCCCCTTAGTTTCCCTTGTGCAGCAGAGGTGGTAAACTGTCCACATTCTGAGGTACATTGTTTCACATAGGTGAATGCCTTAAATAATAGGTGGTGGTCTTTAAAAAGGTTGCTCACCCCACTATAAAACACGCCAAAAACCCTGCTGTCTGCAACCAACATGCTTTGGTTTGTACTGTCATCAGTAGTGTTATCTTTGAGGGTTTATGCATCACTACTGTAATGTCAGTCCATCACCACATGATGGCAGAGCAGCCTCAGTTACCGGTAAGGTGACATTAAAGGACTGATGGGGGTGGACGTCTATAAACTCAATAATTAGGGTTGGGTTGTATTTGCCCCAACTGAACAAGGTCACACAAGGTCAAATGTTGTAACTGCTGATTGCTGTTGTTAAACCAGAGGCAGTCTAGAGGTGACACATCAGATTTTAGCCTGAAAAGTACTTGGCATCCTCAGAGAGGGGTTTGTGGGAAAATGAAACTGTTATCACCCTGTGGTAAAGATAGTCAGATCTCTGGAATTTAACTTTCGACTTGGAATTTGTCCAAGCCCCACCCATCCTGGTATGGATTATAACTGATGCCAGGGCTCCTTACCAATCAGATGGTGTCAGCACTTTGAAATGAGCAGAGGATTGAGCCTACTGCTAATTCTGAGCTACAGTATACGTCATCTGTGGCCAGCAAGTTTTGCTTTTTCATAATTAATATAATGCTCAAAATTTGCGTTATACTTCCTTAGCCTAACACCACTTTGTAACTGGCACAGTGTCAGCAAGACGTAGCTGTTTTTGAGCCCTCTATGATTTTACATGGCCTGAGTAATAAATTGTCCTCAGATTACTTTAAGGAAGAATAAATCAGGTACGTGCCCAAACAGTCAGTGTTACACTGATATGTGATGTATTGTAATTTTGAACTTGCAGACTACCAATTATTAAACCAGGTCACCCCAGAGCCTTCTCTGAAAGCAATGTCAGAATTCAATGAGGATGACTACCTGCGCATGTAGCCAAAGTACCTAGTCCCTGGCCAGCAAAATACCCAGATTTATTGAGCTCCACTGCTCACCAGAGAGCAATTGACAATAAATAGATAGCAGGTTTGAGTTGCATCTAGTTACTTGCAAATGTTGAAAGGTAATAATAAGATATAAGATAAGATACAGTTAATAATTCAGAGAAAATTCTGATTTGATAAGTGGATTTGAAACTGGATTTGAATATATAAAATGCTTTCAAACCGCACCCTTAATTAAAGTTTTTTTCAGTGTTCTTCTTGACATTATATACTGACATGACTTCGGGGAGTGCTTTAGACCCTTGTATGACTTGTGTGCACAGAACAGGTATATCTTAGTTGACAGCATTCTGACTAACTGTGAACAGAGCAAGAAAGTCAACATGCTCATTTGAAAAGCATCTGACAATTTCAACCACAGATGACGTCTTAATTTTTTAAGAATGAACTAATTTTCATTCTGTTGAAAATTGTTTAGAATTGTTATTCCTGCCATTTTCCTTGTGTTCATTTGATCCGGTTTTAATCCTACCAGGACTTTAACATAATTCTCTGCTAAAAGCTGGTCTTGTCCTGGGAGCGGATCCACTTGCCTTTGTTTCATGTCAGTATGATGGTTTTAGTGTGTGAGAGAGAAGATCCTTTGGGGTCCGTAAACAAACTACATGCACCCACTATGACCTCCTCAAGCGTTGGCATGCCAACGCCGCTGAGTTGTGTCCATTACATTTTATATTATATACATTGATAAATCTACAGCCTCTGTAGATTTATCAATGTATAATAAAATGATTTGAAAGTGCCGCACCAGAGTGCAGTGCCATTACACAGCTGTCCACTGTGTTTACCTTTATTAAATCATGTGTAATGACCCCAGGCTGCTACAAAGCAACCCAATACTACACAGCATGAGACTGGTCCATTATGACTTGGTATTCTAATTTTTAAGTGGGAGATTACAGCAGCTTATCAATCATTTGTGACACTGTCTCCTCTCTAACTTCCTTTTTAGCAAAAGCTGAATTTCATGTTTTATTCTTGAAATGGTGTAAATGCTGTTGTGTCACATTTTATGGTATGATGTGACCATTTATGATGTGAGATAATGTAGAAATAAAACTGAAATAGCATCGGATTGATGTGGTCATTTACATCAGGTGCTGTGAGGTGCTGTTGTGTTCAGATCATGCCACTCTGCAATATCCAGACAACAATATAATTTCCTGGAGAAGCCTTGTTTCGTTTGTTGATCTGTTATTATCATGTCACTGATTGGCACAGCTGTTTTGGAGACCAATGATTTGCCAGGGTAACAGTGAATTTAATTATCACCACGCCCTCTGATTTATATTCCACCTCAATAGCAGGTGTGCCAGGAGATGCCCGCACAAAATTTCAAACATTCATTAATATAATTAATATTAATATACTGATGGGGGATGGGTGGCATGGTGGAGCAGCGGTTAGCACTGTCGCCTCACAGCAAGAAGGTTCTGGGTGTTCGCCTGGGCTTCCGTGTGAGTTTGCATGTTCTCACTGTGTCTGCGTGGGTTCTCCCTGGGTACTCCAGCTTCCTCCCACATTCCAAAGACATGCTGTGGTTATTGGGTGACTCTAAATTGCCCGTTGGTGTGAATGTGAATGTGAATGGTTGTTTGTATATGTGGGCCTTACGATGGACTGGTGATCTGTCTAGTGTGCCCCGCCTCTCACCCAGTGTCAGCTGGGATAGGCTCCAGCCCACCCGCAACTCTTCTGGATAAGCCATATAGATAATGGATGGATAGACGGATGATGGGGAATCAATACATTTGCAACTCGTCCTCTAGTTCCCAAAATAATTTCAACCACGAGAGTGTGCCAGGTCTTTTTTTGTCACGATGGGGGAGAGCCAATGTTTTCCAGCACAATTAAACACTGCTGGGGAATGGTAAATCACCCATCTGCAGGTAATTTCTCTAATGAAGTAGATGGTGATTGCAGCTGAAATCCTGAGAGGTCTCTTTGTCATTGCAGTAGCTGTGAAGCCAACAGGGAGGAGGCAGTCACTTTCATAATGCCTCACTATATCAAGTATGCACTGTTTTCAAACCCAGAGTCCATCTGAATTGGTCCCAGTCAGGGAATGAGTGGCTTTTCTCATATTTACATACTTCTTTAGCTGTATTTCAAATTCAAACATTTTTAGGGAAACTTTTGGCCAAAACTACCAGAAGGCATTCATGTCTGGATTGGGTTGTAATTGTACAGATAAAAAACAGTAAGGTCTCTGTCTAATTGCTGTATCATCTGGCCAAACCAAAATAACAAAAAACCAAAGTTGTCTGTGATATATTAGTGTAAAAAGCACCCTCAGTCTTTGAGTGGGTATATGAGTTGGACTGCTGACCCAGTGCGGACAGAAAGTCTCATGGCAAGAGCTGTAATAGTTTTTAATGGACCCTGGTTACAAGCCATCAGAATCTATTTCATTTTATCCTGAGCTGAAAAAATGGTCTACAGGAAGAGTTGCAGAATTAAAGAATTTAAAACATATCTATGATAACCGTATTACATAAGACATCCCATACTTTCAGTAGTATTAGTAAAATGTCCTTGAGCTAAAGATAAATCAAATATTGAAAAATCAGCCAATATTAGCTTATTGCAGAAATCAGCATCAGTAGGGTAGCTGAGGTAAACTCAGTTTTGTAAAAAAAAAACCTTAAATCATGTATAAAAACTATGATAACAGATTTTATGGCCTGCAGATGCCATATACCAGTTACACAGAGCCTAACTGAGAGTGACAGACTGTGTAAAAATGTAAAGTGTTTACAAAATGCTACTTTAATCTCAGTATATCACACAGTATAATCACAGTATAGCTGGCAACATAAATTCTGAACAAAGTGCTTCAAACAGAAACATCAGAATGAGCCAAAAATGCAAATGCCAACGAGGCAGCTACATTAACTCATGTACTGTAACTTATTAAATAAATGGCAGCCAGTCAATCAGTGTTTGTGTAGAAGTGAATGACTTTACTTTGGGCTGACTGGCTGGTTCATTTACAGCAGATTGTCAGTTACTGGAATGTATTATCACACAGACAGGATCCTGCCTCAGAGACAGTGAGAGTTTGTAAGGCAAACTGTCAGTTGGAGGGTGGGGGGACTTGTAAGACCTGGACCAGCTTTGAGAATGCTCTTCATTCTCTGCATGTTTTGTTTCATGTTTACATGTGAACTGTAAACAGTTTGGCTGTACACAAGTTAGTAAGCTTAATCACCAGCAGTTTTCTTATAAACGTTTGACTTCATTAGACCTGTTGTTGCCTGCTGGCAGAGAGCACTCTCACTGTAGGCCTCTAACCCTAACAATGTATTTAATTCATAAATGTTATTATTACTGTTTTCCAAAATTCATGTTCAAACAAATTGGTGCTACCCAACAATAGCCCATGCTTGACTGAGATTGATACACACGCTTGACACACTAACTTTTCTACTGTGTGAAGTCACTCGTGATATAGCCAACCCGTGAGCTGGCTTACCCCTCATAAGCTAGACACATAAATGATCACTGATGGAACAGATAAAGGCACATCAATGGCATGGAATACTAGTAAACTAAACTATAACCTGGTGACTTTGGGGGCTTGACCTCAGATAAGCAGAAGAAAATGATGATAATGATGATATTATTGGCTACAAACACAAGTCTGGTTATTTGATCGGGAACCAGTATGATAAGGGTTTGCCATCAGTAAATAAGGTCACATATTGAACTTCCAAATCTGATAACTTGAAAAGGGAGTAGTATTGTTGTAATGTAGAGACTTGATTTAGGCTTGATACAGTACACCAGGACTGCTCAGTTGGGATATCATGACATGTTACCTGCATCCTTGGAAAGGGCCATTTTGAAAGCTTTCTGTGTGTCTCTATGTTACTCAACCATACACTGTTCAGAGGTTCTAAGACAAAGTCAAGGTTTATCTTCATTATCCCAGATAATGAAGATAAACAATATTATTATTCCAGGAAATTCTTGTGGTCAAGTTTCTTATTTTCCTTTGCAGAATCCTTCTCTGCCTCAATACCTTAGTTGGAACCTGTTGTGTAGAGTATGAATAGGGTCATTAAGGATGTTCTCCACAACTGGGTCTGGTCACACCCAACAACTCTACTTGCTGTCTTGATCATGCACTGCAACTTATCTTGGTCTTGGTCGCACATGCTACCAAATACAGGCCAGGATGCTCTGAAGGACATACCTGTAAACAGTTGCAAGACATAACATTAAAACTGATCCGTTTTTGTTAGAAAAACATTCACTGTTGCAGTTTTTGACCTTCACAGTAGCATATATAAGTGCAATAAATGTCTTGAGAATGTTGTGCTACTTCGAACTATATATTGTGACTCCAGCTCTGTTATTAGATCATGGAAGAAAAAAACCTTCTGCGGAAACAATGCCAATGAGCTGCATATTGTTACAAATCTTGTTAACATTTTCTTAATGGCTTTCTGTGAGGGTGACTGTGGCAGAACATAGGCAGTCAGATAAGGTCATACAGGTGGCGTTGCGCCACTTCTTTCTGGTGTGCTCACTTGCTGAGTCTTCACATGTGTTGCTGTATAGTTAGGTAGCTGTTTTTGTAAAATCACCCTAATTTTTGTTGCTAATTTTGCGTTTGTGATGAAGAACTTGCTTTTGTGTCATGATTATCCAGTCAGCACTTCTTTGCTCACTAGTGTCCTCTCCATTTTTATTTATCAGCCTAGTTTATTTATAGGTCAATATGGCTGCAATAGATCAGGTTTATTGTGAATTTGAAGCACGCCCTCACAGTGCAGTTTTCTATGTGCATTATATGTATTCACATTCAATTTATGACGACAATTTAATTTATTGTGTTGCAAAAATGCACAAAAATTATCAACAAAAACAACAAAAAAAAACTTGTATGGGGCACCACTGTCTGATTTTGGACAGAAATTGGGTGAGTACTAATTTTTGATATCAGGATTAATATTAATATTCTATATTAATACTCACCGGTATTGTGATTTCTTTTGATAAAAGGGTTCCATCTCCATTACAAAGAAACACACACAATGACTGGGTCTAAATGTGCATATATGGTTTATTAACTACATCTACTAAAGTGAATATATATATTTTTTTAAATAGGAGTAAAAATAAAACAGAAATGTAAAGGTGATCAACTAACATGGTGCACTACCTGCAGGTAAAATGAGCACAGTGATATTTTGAGATGTTTACAAATGAGACTGAAATTAGAATTTACTTATTTCAACCTCATATCATGAGCAGGTTATGAGGGTTTTAGCCTACTGTGTGCTGTCTTCTTGGCCAGGGACAATGAGGCTGGAACCCTGAATGTAGAGTGGTTGGAGCAGATGACTTTCTCCTGACTTGGGGTGGAACTCTGTAGGTTTTCTAGCAATGATGGAGTCCTGCCAGTACTCAGCTGTTTTCAGCCCTGGATGTCAAAGACTGTCCTGGGACTCTGTTGAGTTCTTGGCTTAGGCTTGCTTCGATATGGCCTGCTTCATGTTGATGGTGGAATAAGCGCAGTGATTACTGTACTGAGCTTTAGCTGAATAAAAATGTGGCATTGATTAAATGGCACAAAAATCTTCAGGATAAAACACAAGATTAAAAAAAGAAGTCTAAACATTTATTAAGATACTTTAACTTCCTTTGGATTAATTTGTAGTTGCTTGGCTTGAAAAACAAAGAAAATCACTTGCGTGTATACACAAAAGAAAAAGTTACTTGCAGAGCACATGGTGGAACAAAGTAACAAAGGATAAAGTGCATGGTGGATTGGCTGTATAGCTTGAAGCCAGATTCAACCAAAAAAGCACTATCCTCTGGGATAGTGTCAGGATTTGAAGCTGGGGTAAGGTGGTCATAGTCAATTGGGACTCATTATCCATCACTTTCTTTGTCTCACTTGGAACAAAAAACTGTCTTAATAGAAAAAAAAAAAAAAACTGGCTGGGGAGCCCGAGGTATTTAACCTCCTGGAGGAGGTCCTGAGAGCCGTTAACCCACCCTGTCGTTATGTGAGTCGGTAGGGTCACATGAGCCCAGGTGTGACGCGTTTGAGGGTCTCAGGTCTCGTATCTCAGCTTAGCATTATAATAAAAATCTCAGATTTGCACCAAAGTACTTGAAAACATTTGATCAGTAAAATGATTTGCTTTACAAAATGTCAAGACAATTATTTCATATAGTTTCAGACATAATGAGGAAGTGTGGGCAGGAATATGGAATATGAAGGGAATATGATGGAATTTATGGCCAGAGATCTGGTGCAGAGAAAGATAAAAGGGGGGAAGACAACCCTAGGTAGGACTGTAGGCCTGAGAGAGTCCAGTCTGCATAGTTCTTTTCATGCTACTTTTTTCCTAAAAGTACAGTTGAATGTCGATATACAGAAACAAAGTTTGTTGGGTAGAATGAAGATTGGAGAGAACTGTGGTCCATTAGTTCTGTTCTGAGTTCTGTATCTGCTTCTTATCACTAGATGTTGGGGAGGCTGGAGAGCAGATTAGGGTTCAAGTCATAATTTTTGGTGACCCTGCTTTTACCTTAGTGTGGTTCCTGATACAGGTTTATGTACCTCTCCCCTGCTATGAACTCTTTGATAGCTTGATCATGGGTGCCAGGCTGACGTGAGGAGGATGCCAGATGACGCTACAATTGCCACATTTGAACTAATGTTAAAAATGTAAATAAAAATTGACAGCCCTATATTGTATATGTTGATAAGTAACAAGAAACTGCAGTGCAGAAACACCAAAGATATCTCTGAACACTGAACACTGTGCCTTCATTCTGGGCAGAGTGGAGCATTAAAACATTGATTTACAGGCACTCAAGTGGATTGTTAAAGGAATGGTTTGACATTTTGGGAAAAAAGTGTGTTCACTTTAATGGTGAGAGCTACACGAAAAGATCAGTATCACTCTCGTCTTAGTATGGTACGTATCAAGAGGACTGGAGATGGGGAAGCTGCTATCCTGGTTCTGTCAAACTAAGAAAATCTGCCTACCAGCACCTCTAACACTGAATGTACACAGCATCTGACTGTGTTGCATTCAGGCTGTGCTTTGGCTCAGTCACGGCTTGTACACAGGAAATATGTCTGTTCCTCAGCTGCCATATAGTTTTGTGTTGTTTTGCTGATGTTGTGATCATAAAATAATGATCTTGAAAATTATGCTGGTCAACATTTACAGGCCGCAGTCAAATTACATACTTGTTCAGTTGCCTAACAGAAAAAATTAAATATGTAAATGAGAATAACTATATCATGAATTCAGCTGCATTACAACAGTCCAACATAACAACAACAAAACAAAAAAAAAAAACAGTTAATTCAGACTTTTCTTAGTGATGTCCACGGCGGTCCAGGCACATACATTAACAGACAACATAAAAATCTAATTCCAACACACCATTACCATTTATACCAAACCACTGCATTAGTCAGCTGTTGAGAACATACCATATTCTGTTATGTCATGAGCAACAGACTTTGACTATAGAAGAGCTCCTTATTTACTCCCCAGTCCTCTTTCTCTCTGCTTATTCTTTCAGAAGGAGGTGAATTTCTGCTCCATCTCAGTTTACAGAGGATTGGGAACAGATGAAGAGTGAAACTCAAAATGAGATTATAAGCACTGAGTGTTTTTGAGGCACCCATGAGAGTTCTAATAAATTTAAAGATAGTACACACACACACACACATAAAGATGGTTTACATTAAGTAAAAACCTGAAAAATTAGTTGGAGAAAGAGGGTGACGATGCCCCCATCCACAGGACATTGGTTTGATGAGTATGACAGTGATGTGAATCCTATGCTATGGCCTTCACAGTCACCAGATATCAGCCCAGTTGAATACCTATGGGAGATTTTTTTACTGACATATTAGTGCTCTCCACCACCATCTTTAAAACACCAAATTAGGTGACATCTTTTGAAAGAGTGTTCCATCACTGCAGCTGAGTTCCATAGACTTGTAGAATCAATGCTAAGGCACATTGAAGCTGTTTTGTTAGCTCGTGGGTGTCCTTTAATTTGTCACTGATAATATGTATAGGATATATGATGTATTGTGTGTATATGACCTGAAATTTATACTATGGTATAATTCGAAGTATGGACAGTAGCAGTATATGTATATCACAGTATTCTAATCTTTCTTAAAACCAGTGCAACCAGTGTTGTCTGTTGATAGTCATATTGACATCATACCATACTACAGCTTCAGTGTCTATGGTATATCTGAATATGTCACAGACATGAAAAAATATAAATATAATCTTTTTAACCATTTTAGCAATTGCTTGTTTGTGTACCATATGGTCATTACAGAAACCAAGTATAAGCTATAATTATATTATGTCAGTTAACAGTCAACACAACAGTTGGTGAAGGGCAGTAGTTTTCCGGTATACGCACATCTTACATCATCTTACTTTAACACAGCGAATAACAGCTCAACAGTCCCAGGCAGTATTTCTTTTTCTTTCTAGCAGACTAGGCATGGTTTAATGCATTGCTGCCACCCATTGGTGTAGTTACATCATTGCCACCTAAGATCTGTAAGGGCTCTACCGGTCATCTGGTATATTCAGATTCAATACGAGTGTACTTTCTACACTGTTTATAAGGATCTGCTTTATTTAAGCAGAAGAACATGCACATTTATTCACCTAGTCTTCTCCCGTCCCTGGATGGAAAAGTAAAATGTACATGTGTAAGTGGACTATTCCTTTGAGTTGTAACCTCCTATTTCAGGGAAGATATATCCCCTTGGCAATTGTTCAATATGTGCAGGAAAAAGCCTCTCAGATAAATGGCTTGTTATTGCTAACAGTGGGAGAGTTCCAAAAACCCAAGATGTTTTGTGAATGGGAAAACACCAGACATTGACTGTGTGCTCTTTGTTCAGATGATTGATAGCTTTTCAGAAGTGAAATACATGGGGTGGCTGTGGAGCTACTCAGGATGATTCATATATACCACTAACAGCTTTGACTCATCACGCATGGGTTGAGATTACCTAGACAGTTCATTCTCTTGGAAGGGGAGATCTGTTTGATTGGCCCTGTGTGATATCAGTGTTGTAAAATGAACATAATTTCAAGCTAACTATACAGTAAACACTGCACTTAAATTTAGCTATTCAAACACTAATCATGATAGACATGACTAGAGAGTGATTAGTGCTGTTATTTCTTGTAGGAGGATCAGTGATACCAGCAGTAGTTTAACACTGCAGTCAGCATCAACAATCAAATTGCTTTTGTTTGTTACAGCATCTGTCTGATCTTAAAGGGAGAAGTGGAGAAAAAAGCTTGTCAAAGATTATTATTAGGTCCTATGCTTTTTTCATCAAAACTATTCAAGTTATGTGATAATTACAGAGGTTTGTAGTTTGTAGTTTTGTGGTTCCCCTAATTACGTTTTAACAGTATATCCACAAAGGTAGCATTTATTTCATCTCAATCAGCTTCTTTGGGGGAATGATGGGGTTAGTTATTATAATTAGATATTTCTTTTTGCTATTGTGCTTTTGTGCTAACTGTTAATAAATAAAATTCATTTTAAACGTTTTAGATAAATATTACAGATTTGAAGTCAAGTTTTCAATACTGTTGAAAAGTCCCCAGTGCACTGTACTGGGTCAGAACTTAAGTTCAACAACAAGTTCCATCAATTTGAGAATTAACCCACCATCACGCCATATAAGTTTTAAATGTAGAAGGAAAACATTTTTGTACAGTTTCTTTTTCTTGTAGACAACAAATGCCATGAAAAGACAAAAACCAACAATATCTTAGTCCGTCTCACAATTCTTTCTGACTTCCTGTCATTCATACTGAAGACATAACCTTTTAAAACAAACATATTTTAAAATGGCTCTGTAGTTACATAAAATAGTTGGACACCATAGTTTTTAGCAAACGTTACTCACACAGTCAGGAATAATATATTTGTTGGGGACCATACTTTGACTACTGTACTACTATACTTAAGTGGTTTATTAATTCACATTTGGTGCTGTAGTGAGCATTTGGGGCAGCAGGACAGTGTGACTGGGATTGAGTCAGAACAAACTACAGTCTGTGTGTTCATGGTAAAAACAACAGTGTGACTCACTGATGTGTTTTTAACAGTTTTTGGCCAACAATAGAGCTCTGTGGCACAGAGAATTGGGATTTGGCTACACACAGTTCTTGTAAGAATTAATTGTTTCATTTAATTGTTTCATTGTTGGTTTGACTATGCACATTAGTTTTGTTCACAAAAAAAAATATGCAGTGCACATACATTTGGGACCATAAGTTCCACCATTCACACTGTTTGATGTATTAAATGAATCTGAAAGTGGAAATGGGGTGGAAAACCAGGTGCTAAATGCTGCTGCTATTCCTGTCTGTGTTTAAAATGGTCTGTTTGTCCCCACCTCCCCCACAGGGATACAAGGACACCCTGCAGACTCAGATACTGGAGTCAGCAGGGGAGCAGCTCAGCTCAGTCAAGTTTGGAGTCAACCTGTCAGAGGGGAAACTCAGTGACTTCCAGGACGAACAGATCGGCCAATTGTATGAACTCATGCTGGAGTCCACCAAACCCAACAGACAATTTGACATCCAGGAGGACAGCAAATGAAACACCCAGCTACAGAGATGAACTCTGACAACAAAAAACAGAAGGTGCTGTGATTCAGACCACTATTACCTCTGAGTGCTTCAGATGAAGATTGCTACTCAAAGACAGAGTAGGGGCTTTTAAGAATATTTGATTTTATTAAAGTGCTGTGTAATATCTCTGTGTTCTTGTGCTTGTCTCTTATGCTGTGTTAAAAAAAAAAGTTCATCATGCTCTTAGACAGGTGCATTAAGGTGACACTAATTAGTTTCTTTTGTTAACCTTTTCCATATGAATACAGTTGTGAGGGAAAGTCACTGAGATGTGTCCTCTCTGCAGATGCTCACATCAGTAATGCCTCTTTCAGGCTCAGTGGTGATGGAGCCATTGTTGGGGTGAAGCCCTCATTATCCCTGTGTGTTGAGGGGGGAAGACGGGGGTTTTAGAGCGGTTATAAAAGTCAACTCATGGTTGTTGATGCACCATTTCCCCCCCACAGACTTCAGACATCACAGTGATTTATCTGGAAATAAACAATAATCAGTCATGCACCGTATAAATGTACCAACAACAGCCAAGAATCCTTCATCTGTTCCAAATAAAAAGCTGCTTTGAACTTCTCCTTCCTACTGACTTCTCATGTACTGTTCCTTAGATGTTGTTATTGTTGTCCTTTGAAATTTTCAGAGAATATGCCATGTCTACTGTTCTTTGAAAGGCCTGGCAGCCATAGAAACTAGTACTGGTCTCATGAAAATTCTAATTTCCTTTTTTGTCCACTTCTTGCATAATGCATTCTGTTTGTTAACAACTGAATGGATAGAATGCTTTTCTTTGTTGCAGATATGTTCTGTAATTAAATCAGGTTTAAGACACATTCAGTCATTAACTTTACCTGCTTAATAAAGCCTCTTCTTCATCTGACCCAGTAACATTTCTATTAAGTGTTTGTTACACTACAAAAGTCAGCTAGGTTAACCACAGCAGCACTTTTATATAAACAATCCATCACATGACTAATTGGATACGAAAGATGTCACTTGTAGTGACAAACCCACAGAATTATGATCTGATTCTGCAGTTCCCCTCAGCTCAGCATTTTATCCGCTTTTAACTCATGGTTTAGTTTTTTTTCCTCCTGCAAATGAACTGTTTGGTCAACCTCATTTCCAGCAGTGACAGGAAACTGTCTTCTGTTAGAGAATAGCAGGTCAGCATGGTGGAATATTTAGCAGGTAAGGGGCCTTTTTTCACAAGTTGGTAGAGACCACAAGTTAAAAGAGAATATTGGACTTAAATTTGCTAGGTGGCCATAATCAGGACTGGTTACTGATTATGGACTCTCTTAATTGCTATTTCCTTTTTTCTCATGAAGTATTTTCCAATTAAATCAATTTATTTTTTCTAGTATTCTAAATTGTGCATCGTTTACTAGCTTGCTGTCTTCTTCAAACTAGTAAACATGTTGGCGCATCACGACACTTCTCTGCCAACATCAGCTGCAGATTAGTTGAATAGCATTACATAAGTGGCAAAATGTGATTCTGGGTGCAAGGCTGCACAATGCAAACAAAATTGGAGCCATTCATGAAAACACAGTTCCATGATGCTAATAGCCTGTTTACATATCTAACAAATATGAAGAAACATAATCATTCAGTCCTAGTTGTTACACACTTCCTTCAAGTAAAGTTTTCTGAAGCCTTCCTCAGATCCGTGCCTTACACATTTACCAGTGACTTTTACCAAGCTATAGTAGGCTACAATCCATTACCTGTGTTTGGCATGGCTGTGCGTCACTCAGAGAAGTCAGACAATCAGAAAGGCTCAGAGACACACAAAACACCCTTCTTTCCATTCTTTCCAGAGCTCTAGAGAGAAGCGTAAGAGGAGATGTAAAACTAGAATTAAGATTGTTTTTGGTACTTAAAACCACAAACAACACAACTTCAAATAAAACATGGGAAAAGTGTAAAATATGGCACCTGTAAAGGGCAGCAGGTGTCTTATCTCTCCCAGCAAGCACTAAATGGAAAGCAGTGAGACACTGGGGTCAGACAGAAAGTCCATTGGGATGAACACAGAGGGACATCACACTGTACAGATTGAACTGGTTTGAAAGCTACAACCAAAACAGAAAATAAATATAAAAAAATCTTCAGCTTAAGTGCAAAGAAAATAATGGACCAATTTTTAATTAATATTTACAATAGAGCCTACTGTATGTGCTGGTATGATATATACCCACTCAGAACATCTAGTCCAATCTTTTAATTAAATCAGTGATTAATATCAGCTGTGATCGGCCCCAACTGTAATTGATTGAGAAATAATAAGCAAGGTGATGCTTTCAGTAATTGTTTAACATGACCTCCATTACTTCCCTATGGCTCTTGGTAATGAGCAGCACCATATGTCATCAAGTGGCTGCTTATAGAATGAGGGAGGCAGGATCCACAGGGTGAAGAGGAAGAAAACAGAACACATTTGACAATATGAAAACTTCCTTCCACAAAACCTCAAAACATTGTTTTCTTCTATACTTAATTGTGCTTTGTACAGAGGATATGAGCACAAATTACAAAGAATTCTGGATACATTCTGTTTACTAAACAGTGAAGTGTTCATTGTTGTTGTTCACCTGCTTCACATGGCCCTTGAAGAGTCTTTTTCAGAAAAGCCCGCTTGAGTAATGGAGCGACTGGGTTTCACTCAGGGAGACAGTTAACAAGGGCTTGTTGAAAGAATATTGGAAGACACTGAAAGCCCTTCCTGAGAAACCTTTAGGCTGCAATGATCCTCAGTGCTATGGTGCTGGGAGAAGTAAACAACATATTGATTATTAGTTATTATTGTTATTATTATTTTAAAAATGTGATTATTAAAAAATTCTGTAGAATTATTGCCTCATGGTTATATTCCTCTACCAACCCATTTGCAGTAGTATCAGTGTGTGAAAAATTCAGTAATGGACAAAAATGTGTTCTGTGAAGTCACAGTTTGACTGCTGACCACCAAATTCTGTGAGTCCAAGTGAATGTCTGTACCCTTGAAGGTATTCCTTCAAGGCATTATTGAAATATCAGGTTCATAAGGCTAAAAACATGTTCTGTGAGGCCACAGTGACCATAACCTTTGACCTTTGACCACCAAATTCTAATCAGTTCATCATTGAGTAAGTAAATGTTTGTGCCAAATTTGCAGGGATTCGCTCAAGATATTGCTGAGATGTTGCATTGACAAAGCGAGGCAGGTAGATTAACAGGAAAAGAGCTAGAAGCATGGCACATCAACAAATAGTGGACAGCACAACAATCAGGCAGGGACTGACTGTTGGTGCAGGGTTCTTGTAGTGACAGGGCAATTGCTTGATAACAGGCAGATAAACTAAACTCTCATAGCATATGTGTGTATATAGATATATGTACAGTGGTGGAAAAAAGTTTTCAGACACCCCATGCATTTGTGAAATATTGCATTAAGAATCACTCTTAGGTCTTCAAGTGCAATTTCTTTTAGTACAGTCACAGCCAAAATACTAAACAAATCCTAAAAAAGCCATTAAAAACTTAAAATTGATTGGTTCCATAAAAATACATAAGAAATTTTGAGTATTGGGTCATTTTGGTACCAGTGATCCACTAATGAAGGTTGTGCTTTTTATTAAAAGACACAATTTTTGTTGCCATGCTTCGTGTACAGTGCAGATGCAGTCTGCAAGATCTGGGCGTCCATGGGTTTCTTCAGCAAGAAATGACCGCATCCTGATCCGCATGTGCAGGGAAAACCACTGAATGACATCACAGGAGCTTCAGCAGCAGTGGTCAAACCAAACTGGTGTCCAGTGTTCCACCCGCTGTACGTGGCTGACTTTTAGATCATGGCTTAAGGTCCTACAAGGCTGTCAAGAAGCCCCTGATCAATGAGAGACAGAGGTTAGCCCGGCGTCGTTGGGCCTAAGCACACAAGAACTGGACAGCCAGGAACTGGAAGAAGATTCTGTGGTCAGATGAGTCCAGTTTCCAGCTTTATCCTCCTCCTGATAATGTGAGGGTACGCAGAAGGCCAGGCCAAGCATTATCTCCAGCATGTACAGTACCTACTGTCAAGCATGGTGGAGGCAGTATCATGGTTTGGGGATGCATGAGTGCTTCTGGTGTTGGTCATCTCACTGTCTGTGATGGCACATTGAACTCTGCAAAGTATTGTGCCATTCTCGAAACCCACATGCTCCCTTCTGCAAGTGCACTGTTCCATCGAGGTCAAAACTGGATGTTTCAACAAGATAATGCCCTTTGCCACACATCCAGGGCCAGTAGAACTTGGCTGCAGGAGCACTGTATCCAGGTCTTAGAGTGGCCAGCTCAATCCCCGGACATGAGCCCCACTGAAAATCTGTGGTGGATTATCAAAAGGTCTGTTTCAAAGCGTAAACCAAAGAATTTAGAAGAATTAAAAGCAGTAATTCAAGAAGAATGGGACAAGATTACCCCTCAACAGTGTGAAAGGCTCATGGGGAACATGCCAGCCAGGATTAGAATTCTACTGCGTGCTAATGGACTACTAAATATGAATTTGATGATGTGATGGTTTATTTATTTTTTGTTCAGTGTTGGACACATTCTCTGTTATTTGTTGACTTTGTTACCGACAATGTTGAGAACTGACATATTGAAACTGTCAAGAATTTAGTTTTGTTAGTTTTTCTTGTAAAAAATAAACAAAAAAATATCATTTGTATTTGTTTGTGTCTGTCTAATGCAGCCACACCTTTTGAAACACAAAAAACAATTTTTCCCCAAATATTTCATGATAATATTTGAGATGTGTGTAAAATTTTAAGGGTGTCCGAAAACTTTTTTCCACCACTGTACATAGGTGACAGCTGTCACAGCCAGTGATAATTTCCATTTCATGTGAGACAAAACACAGATTACAGTGCGCTTCAATATGTAACAACACACAATTGGGTCAATACACACTCACACACACACAGACTAAGGATATCACCTGGCTGAATATCTGTCTAATAAGAAGAAAAAGTATGTTTCCACCGGGACATGCAGAAGCTTTGTACTGGGAATTGGTCAATTACCCTCACTGCTCCTTCACCATAAACCTGGGTTGTGTTTAGAAATGTGCCCAATATGAGAGAAAAAAAAAATCAATACTCCACAACAGCTTCATTTGCCACATTATGTGAGATGAATTCACTTGGACTAATAATCCCCAGTGATAACCTGGTAATCAACTGGAATCAATTTGGAGATTCAAAGGTCTTGTTGACAGCAGTGATGAACAAACAGTAGTAGTACTGAGGCAGAAGTGCAGGGAACCTGTGCTGAGGTTAGAATTACAGAAAGTCGACTGAAGGTAAACTGACGCAAGACTCAACGTGATCACATGCACGTGTTGGCTATTAAAATAAGTGGTAAAAAGTGCTCTTATACTTAAAAGGAGCAGTCCATTTACAATCTATAATACTAATAATTTCTCCAGGGAAATTAGAGGATATTTTTACAGAGTACTCACCACTGGTGAACTCTTTAGCAATTCATTAACACATCAGCTAGGGATTCATCGTAGAGGTCTTGGAGACATTCCTACTTAAATATGGAAGGTAAGGAAATTTCATCAAACTTTACATAAAGGCTCAAGTGGGATCTCTGCAGATATCTGTAGTAAATAGTTTCCTTCTGTTGTAACCTCCTCAGTCAAAAACGTTGAATTAGAAAAGGTGTTACATTTAAGTTCAAATTTGGACTAAAGGTGTATTTATAGCCCTTTTGTGATAAGAGTACTGAATGGCAAAGTGTTCTTTTAAAAATATTTTGTCACAACTTGTTAGGTGCTTGTTGGCAAATGGGAAACTGTGATTTTAATGTGGCAACACAATAAAAGTCAAGGTAACCTCAAGTTTATTAGAATTAATCTTATACAGATGAAGAATGCCTGGATAACGCTTTACAATCCAGCCAGTAATTTACAATGCAGTTTGGTTGTGTGAATCAGGTACTGATAAAATTACTAGCTAACAGCTGCTAAAACACAACATAGAGCTGAGTAAAACTGCAGTTAGGTGTTAATTCTGTATGCGTTCAGCAACCATTTTCACATTGCACATTTAGTACAAGTACAGTCTTTGTGTCAAAACAAGTTTTTGAATAAAAATCTTCATAGGAAAGTTATCAGCTATTAAGATTTGTATCTTTTACTACCTAAACATTAGAGTAATTAAAGCACATATGCAGACAATAATTAAGGTCTAGTGAGTATTTCATTGTACTGTATGAGTCATTCAAATAGTGCATATCTGAAAACAGAATATTGTATAGCCTTTAAATGGAGCGATAAAGGGGCCAGCAGGACTCTAGCAGGGTTATCTAAAGAGGGCCAGATCCACTGCCAGGAGCTACTGATGAATCAATTATTATGGCAAACACTGTGTGTTATTAGTGTGAAATTAGAGTGTTGGAGAGCAAACACTGCTGAAGACAGTCAACAATGTGACAAGACAAAGAGAAATGATTGAATTATGTGTAACAGCAATCAGAGAAATAAGCGGCTATTCTTCATGGAGTTCATTTAAAAAAATAGTCTTTGTTACAGTTTATTAAGGGTTATTGTACTTGTTATTGTCACTGTATGCACAGGTACAAAATGAATGCATGTAATTATTTAAAAATGTGATAAACAATTAAACTCATATTCCCTGGCATACTACTGTTTTAGTTACTCTGTTATTCATTCATACATCTCATATGACTTAGAAACCATAAACAGTAATGAACTGTTCATATATTGATTCATTGATTCATACATAAATAGGTTTGTGTCAAATAAGGATTTTCATAAAATATGTGTTTATATATATATATATATATATATATATATTCAATTTTGTAGCTACAAAATTGAATATTTTATTTCATTTTCTGTTTGTTTGGTTGGTGGTGCTCAAGGTGAGCTGGTCACCAAAGAGGAAGAAGACTTCTTTTTTTACTATGCTAGCTCATTATGGAGAGAAAACAAAGGTGACAAATACATCAGAATCAGAATCAGAATCAGAATCAGAATCAGACTTCATTGCCAAGTAAGTTTGCACATACAAGGAATTTGTCTTGATATATTGGTGCTAAAAAACAGTGATAGTAAAAAAAAGAGCAAAAAGCAAAAACTATATTTACAAGGAACATAAATATATACACAAGGAACATAAATATACATAATTAAAATGTAAATGTTTGAAGGTGGCAGTGATTGTCTGGAGAGATGTGCATTAATGTAACACATAGGTGTGTGTATAACGTTAATGTAACGTGTAGCGATGAAAATGGGTATTAAATCCACAGGGGTAGTGGCCCTGATGTCCGTGAGCTCTTCTCTAGTGAAAGAGCAACTGGTACACACAACACAGAATTTACAAACAAAATAACAAAACACAACGCACACCAACATACCGCGGCGCCATCTTTTCAAAGCTTAAGCATGTTACATCATCTACAAATAAAAACAAGATTTACAAATGTTTATTACAATTTTTGCGGCACACAAATACATTGTCTAATTTAGACAATACATTTAAAATGATAATAAGAACAATTTTAGAAATAAATGTATTGCAATAAATATCAATATTTTACATAAACTGTATAGATAGAGAGTCAAATTAAAATTCACTGTTAGTGTATTAAGTTATTGTATGTAGGCTGAATATACTGTATATAACATCTAACTATTGGACATATGTCTTCTTAAACACTGAGCTTGGTAACATTGTCCCAGCAGAGGAAGAATTCAGCCACGTAGCTGTAGGTAGTTATATATTTTAATATGCAGATGTGACAAAACTGGTATAGTCTGTGAATATGAAGTTGAAATTTACAACTCACATTCAAGCCTTTCTCAGGATGAAATGTAATAACTTTGTGGATCCCCTGACTTTTCATCATGTGTCATCATCACATCAAAATTACAATTTGTCCAGTACTTCGGGCTAAAACCCAGTTATTGATAACACCTCAGTGTCAAAATAACTGACAGTCTAATGTAGACTGTATTGTATTTAAACATTAGTTATAATATACATTACTGTCTTTATTCAAATTTCAAAATACCAAGTAGAGAGCTGCTGACAAATAATGCATTAGAATATAATGATGATAATGTAAAATACATTTAACTCTACAGACATCCATTTCAGCTCATTAATTACCTGGATTCCAAACTCCATTCTAATTATGATATATTTAATAGTGCACACTGTTAAATTAGCATAAGTTCATAATTACAACATGTACAGTTTATTACTGATTATGATACAGCACTTACAAACATGTCTACAAGTAATCATACACACCCTCTGTCCTTACCTATTTTTAAATTAAAATACACATGATTATAAAACTGAGGTTTCAGCAGAGTAGTGGAGAATTTCTTTCTATTCTGCTGAGATGTGACTGATCTGATAGAGAAGTCTGGAGGTTTCCTGCTCTCAAAGCTGGGTTGATTGAGAGTCTCCATGCCATTTTGAAAAGCCAAACATTGAATTTACCTGTGGTAATTGGCTCATTTTCAGACCAGAACTATTTCTGATGCCCTCCATGTTGACTTGAGGGATCACAGGTCCATATGGTCAGCAGTGACTCACTCTGCCTACCTGTTCAGAAAAACAAAATGATGTACTCTCAACAGTGTGTGTGTGTGTGTGTGTGTGTGTGTGTGTGTGTGTGTGTGTGTGTTTCACCACCTCCTCCTCAACAATCAAAAGCTACAGCTCAGCCCACAGTCTTCAGCAATGTCAGTGCTGTGTATTTTACCTGTACACTGGTGTGTTTACAGTGTGTTTTTTTCTCCAAAGCATCATTCCATGTGTCAAAAATTGTTATTAAACCCCTGAGACCTTTTTGAGATTTCAAGACTGAAGTCATAATATTAGAAGACACATGTTGTAGGGGTTCAAGTATAAGTTTATTATTTTATAAGAAATCAAGTCATAAGATTTTATGAAAACAGTCATGATATTTTTTATAATATGTCAATTTCTAAATTAAATTTATATTACATTTATATTATATATATCATATATATATTATATATTTATATTATATTTATTAATTAAATATAATATCCAGCTCCATACTCCATACAAATTCAGTATGTAGTTTTGAAAGTCATTGCCTTTCAGTATAACATTCAGGAAATGAAGTTTCTGTGTTAATATTTCTAATTTACTGGTCTTACAAGTTGCCGTATAACTGTACTGGAATTGAGCAGTACAGTCAAGCCACTGTCCCAGGCTTTCCCTTTCCAAATCTAGCGTGCTGGCTTCCAAAATCGATATGGAAGTCCAAGTTCAATATTCAGTTTTACATTTGGTTTGGGCAGTTATCACTTTTCATTGAAAAATATTATAAATGGAGTGAAGTGTGCTGACTTCTGAAGTGTCAGTTGAGAACCAACATGTCTACATTTGCATAGTCATTGTCTATAATTAGATATTCCCTATCTATACTTGGACATGTATAGTTGTCTCCATCAAACTGTATATTCTTACTGTCTAATGATATACATCATAGTTATTTATAACATCAGAAAATATTGCATTTTCCCACTGAATCAATTTTATATTGATTCCTAACCTGGGCAGACAGACAACTTGTGAACCATCTAACCACAGAAACTCTTACACACCTTTGTCCTTGTCACAAACTGTTGACTCAGTGACAGAGATGACAAAAGGCTATTTTGATGACGTCCTCTACTCCTCCTTGAAATACACCATTTCAGTCCGGAGAACAGTCCATCATCATAGTTTTAAAATAAAATGAGAAGATATATTCTATCTCACCTCTCCCCAGCTGCTCATACACTGAGATATTTTATAAATTTGCAGTTAAATCATTAAAATCTCTGTCCTGCAACTTCCTCAAACTGAACAGTGATAAAACTGTCCTTTCCTCCTAATCTCCTCTCTCCTGAATATTCACCTCAACCTCATGAAAATGAATAGGAAGCTGAGGACAGCATCAATTATTCAAAGTCAGTTGCTCAGCAATTTTTTCCTATGGGACATAGATGATATCTGAAACCTGCTTCAGCTTATTTTAGGATTTTATCATGCTGGATGTCTGTGCCTCATGATAGTTACATGGAAAACAATTAGAAACCCCTCCCTCCAGTAGTCTTTCCAATATAATATAACATCCTTGCTTGTGTTTGTCATCTGCACTATTCATCCTAACATGACTTGTGTATTTCTTTGTTTTCCAATAGAAAACAATGTAAGTAAAACATTCTGTTTATGAGCAAGCCTCCAATAGTAAGAGAAGTACCAGAGACTCTCAAAGCTCCAATCTCAGCTTTGATATTTGATGCCTTGAGGACTGGAGTAATTTTTATCACAGATGGCATCTCTTCAATGAAAAAAAGCATATTTTCAAACTAACATTTATCATTTTGACATATCTGAAAATGTCTCCCTGCACATCCCTCCAAGCAAACAGTCATACATCTGAGTAAAGGCCAGGCTTAAATGGAAGCACTGGAGAGACACTCACGCTGAAGAAGAATATGACACTTGTGCCCTGGACTAACCTTTATCACTTAACAGAAACAAACCCATTATTTCTTATATTCAACATAATAATAATAGTGAGCTTCAAAGTGCTCTTCAGGCCATGAAATAGCATCAGCAAGTAGTTTGTTGGTGGATTTGGACTAAATGAAGAAGAACTACTGTGTGTCGCAAATGCATACAAAATCAATGGAACGATGCAAGTGGAGCCAAGTGAGGGCACATTTGCTGTAGGCAGTGTGAACTGAGGCGAAGATATAGTACACTTGTTCAAACGGACAATGTTTCAACTTCAGAGAAAAATGTATACTTTTTCTGATGTCTGATGACTTTAAATCATGAAGAGAGAGGTGAAAGAGAAATACAGAGAACCTGTTTTTTGTTTTTTTTAATCTGTCAAAGTCTGAGCCTCACACACAGGTGTTCTCTGCACACAGTAAGTGCATAAATTGTTCTTGAGCTATATAATCTTATCTGTGACGAATCAACTCATACAGTAAAAAAAGTGGCCCGGTGACTTTAAATGGACTGTACTTATATAGTGCTTTTCTAGTCTTTTCGACCACTCAAAGTGCTTCACACTACAGATCACATTCACACACACATTCATACAGCACTTGTCTATACAATAGTGCTTTCTAACACAGACACACACATTCGCACACCGATGGCACACATCGGAGGCAATTTTGGGGTTCAGTATCTTGCCCAAGGATACTTCGGCATGCAGACTGGAGGAGCCAGGAATCGAACCACCAACCTTCTGATTGGTGGGCCTCCTGAGCCACAGCCGCCCCCACTTCACTCTTTTGGTGCACTTTAACCACTCATGTTGTTTCAGTCACAACAGGCAACCTTTTTCAGTGAAAAAGCTAAAATAAGCCCATGAACACTACCTACTCAGCACCAAACAACATACAGACAAAATTATCAGCCAAGTGGTGCCAGATATTTTTCTCAGGAGTTGGTGAAGACCAAAACAGAGCTAAAAGGAGAGTGAATGCTGGATTTGACTCATTCAGCTGGACAGAAATGTCTGGGTAACAGTTAGCATAGTTAGCCAAATACCATGACACAAAAATATAATAATGTATGATTAATTTCACTTCTCATTATATTATATATGATATACTGGAAAGTCTGAGTTATGCTGTGAATGAACTAAGTGGACAGTCAGAGACATTTTTGTCAGATTATATATAATATTATAATCCACACTGCACATTCTTTTGAAGTCCCATCTTTTTGTCCATTACCACCAGCTTTACCAGCACCTCTGTGCTGCCATCAAACAGAAGATTTCTTCAGATTTTTTTGGAAAAAGATAATACTGGACAGGTAATAAATTGAGTCTGTCCTACTTGTAAAATCATGGAAGACAACACACCCTTGTTAGTATGACTGGAAGTCTTATTGCTGTTGATTTATGGATGACCTCTTATCCCTGGAGTGGGAGACAAAGAAGGGCTGTGATGTTGTATTTGTGTATCTGGAATGCACAGAGATTGGTTGGTCCAGCAGGAAGGGTCAATCAGTGTAACAGTAATCAGGAACCTAATGTGAAGAGGCAGCAGAGAGAATAGAGTCAGTCCTCTGAGTGACACCTTCATGAAAGAGCGTGACATTTCATCTGGGCATGTTTCCGCCAGTTTACCACAGCAGTGCACTGCAGCCGAGCACCCCTGAGCAACATGCTCAGTACCACTTCACATACGTATCACGCTATTTTCAAGCTTCAGAGACACACAAATGATGTGACATAACAAGTTAGCTTTGGCTTTTTTCTCCTTCCAGTTAGAATGATGGCTCTGGTATTGTGTTATCACACATCTCTTACTCCTTCACACCATTGGTCAGAACTAAGAATGAGTATGTGAGTTTCATAACAGATTACCACAGGAAGGAAGAGAGATCATGTTGTCACACAGCAAACATTAGACAGAGGACATCTGAGGACAGTTGTGTTTGGTTTGATAGTGAGGGGAGTACCTGTGAAAGGACACTGTCTATGGAATATGTGTGGCATCATGTGTCTTTACACTTTCATTTTAATGGTTTGTGTTTGCTTATTTAGTAGTTTTTGGATTTGTCTAGTGTTTTTCTAAAGAGATTATCATATGGACATATTAAATCCTCTATAAATATTAGGGACAGTACAAAAATTATCGAGGTGGGGAAGTTGCTTAATCTTACACTTACAAAAAAAGAGCCTCCTCAGCGCAACAGTGTTTTCTTCCAAGCTTCCCCTTAACTTGAAAAACACACAATGCCCCACCTCCTCATATTTCATATTGAATATTCATGGATATCATAATAAAATGGTGAATATCCTAGCCACGCACTATTTTTCAATAAAGAGCTGCTTAGTAAACAATTGGGTACCTGCTAGATTTGGGCACCACAGTACTTTCCCCAACCTGGATGCTGTAAAAAATCTTGTGGGCTGGAGAAAAGATGATCACCAGGAATTCAGAAGTCTCAGGCAGAAGTGTTTATTACAAGCTGAACACTGGTGGAGAAAAATGATGAGTAGTGTTACACCAAAGTTCTGAAGATGTTGGGTTGAACAGGGTGAATATAACACATGGTTGCAACACTTTACCCAAATATGGCAAATTATGTTCTAAATCTACAGGTGTCAAGATCCTATTGGTTACTCAAATCTTACCATTGTCACATGTTCTTACCTAATAACTCTCACATGTATCTTGTCCTTTCCTTTCCTTTACCTAGCTCATCCTTGACTGAAACTGGATTTGAACAGTGTTGTCTAAGTTTATGTCTTGTATGTAAGTCCCCTGCAATAGAGAGGAGAAGTGTCTCCAGATGTCCACTGTCAGTCATAGTTTGGCCTAAACAGTGGACCACTGTACAACACAGTGGAGGTCCTGAGCTATTTGGAATGTATATGAGGCTTAGGAAATGTGATAGCACACTAGACAGAAGAAAAATTCTTCACAAAATCCACTTATTTATATTACATGTGAACTGAATCAATTGACGCCATAGCCTGATATATGAGATCAGATTTCTAACTGTGAGTCAGATGATTGGGTGTGTTGGAGATGTTTCCTCCAGCTAACATCCCTTCTACGACCCCCTCTGGTCCCCAAATAATTTTTGTACAGACCCTAAAACTCTTAATAAATACATAGAATGAACTCATGATTAAATGAATTGTACTGTGGTTCTTGAACTTAACGGTAGTGGTCCTAACCTCTGAGGAGCAATCAAGTGAGTGAGTTAGTGAGTGAGTTCTGACATCCAGAAAGAGTACTTGACTTAGTGTCTAGTGTCAGCTAAATTAGAATTTAGTCTTAATTCAAAAATCAAAAAACATGTTCATGTTTAGTCATATTTAATCAACCTCATCCTTTTTTTTTGGCCGTTTTTGACATTTTAGTCTTTTTTAAGTCAGTGAAAACAATTGACATTTTACTTGTTTTTGTGGTGACTGGAGAGACAGGTTGACAAAAATGTTGTGAGCATTTTAGTGTAGTCCAGCCATAGCACACAGTAGCTAGAGTCAGGCTAGCACTGTTGGTGGTACACACATGGGTGCACTGTCTGTGCATAGTCAAGATGATTCTGGCATGCAGGAGGAGCATAGCCATCCAGTGAAAGGACATTTGAATTATGTCAGTGTTTAGAGATACACTGTAATTTTGTCTCGTCTTTTATTGCCAGTGGAAATATAGAGAGATTTCATTTAATTCTTTTGTTTTAAATTCCATTTTCACAGTTACTGTTTAAAGACATTTGTTTAGTCTCTGTAATGTCTTGGCGTCATCATGGGTTGAAAGTTTGGTGATGATATGATAAATGGCACCTCTGGTCCTTTGTGTTGAAATGAGCCACTTGAGGTGGTTCAGGATGTCTGGAGCTATTCTGGTCACAGGCTGGGAGGAGACACGTTGGCAGACCCAAAACACAACTGCGGAATTATATTTATCTCACTGATGTGGGGACACCTCAGGATCCCCACTCAGCGCTGGAACACTTGGCTGTAGAGAAGTCTGATGGATGCAAAAACAAAAATATTTTTAGTTTTCCATTTTAACCTTCTCTTCCACTCCACAGCTTTTTTACAAAAAACATTTATCATAATAAATGAATAACATAAAATATAATAAACATATACACATATTCTGTATATGTAGAAATGTATATATACATATATACATCGATCAGCCACAGCATTAAAACCACTTGCATAATATTGTGTAGGTCCCCCCTGTGTGGCTAAAACAGCTCTGACCCATCAGGGCATGGACACGGGACCTCTGAGGGTGTCTTGTGGTGTCTGGCACTGGGATATTGGCAGCGGATCCTTTGGTCCTGTGGGTTGCAGGGTGGGGCCTCCAACATCTGGCTTGTTCTCCTGCAATTCTCCTGGAATGAAGTGTGTGGATCAACCATTCCCAAGGTAATGGTTTTCAGTTGAGGTGGTATGCTCACTGCAGATTCCCAAGGGCACAAATTGCGATTAACTCTGGTATTTCTCATCAGGAGGTGATTAACTGTGGCTTTAGAAAGGAGTAATTTGTCACAGCAAACCTGGACATTTTTGTCCTAAGCGGATATAACAAATCAGAAACTAGTTTTCTACTTTTACTCTTACAAGTAAATGAGAAGTGGCTGAAAGAGATTTAAAACTCATAACACTGAGCATGAACCCTTATCCAGTTTGGTACATGATGCAAATGTCCAGCAAAGTCTGTGAGAAACTGAATGTCAACTGGAACCTCCTTGACATTTTTCCTCAAATGATCTGAGGAAATGTCTGTGGAAAAAAGAGAAAGCTACACACAAACACTTGATTTCTTCTCCTCTGGACACATCTGCTTTTTATAGAACTCCTTGAAATTGGTTAATTGTTGCACAAATAATCTGTTCTTTAATGCTGTACCAATCAATATTTTTATATTTCATATTGCAATGGATCAAATGAGTATGTTCAATGTGAGAGAGAATGCACACAATCAGTTATTACCAAGAGTATAAAAAGACTGGAAACTTTCTAGGCACATTGAGTGTTCCTCTCAGTATGTCACACATGACACTTGAAATGAAATCTAAACATTTAGAGCAATGGGTTAAGGTGAGTGGGGGGAAAGTCACACATGGAATAGCTGCTAGAGCGACACATTCAGAGAGATCACATTTTTTATTTTTTTCTGTTTTACTGAGAACCATAGACTTGAGAATATAAAACAAGGGTCACCATATTGCCAGGAGGGCAAGAAGAAATGAAATCTAAAGGATAAAAATCTATAATGTACATCTGAACTACATTGATGTAACAGTTTTCCTGCTGGAATGTAAAGCTATAGTTTTGGTAGCCATAAGTAAAACATGAGCTGCTGAAGAAGGAGATCAAATAAATTGCATCCCCTTTGGAAGAGATAACCACAGGAGAAAACTGATCTGAATTTCTTAGAATAAAAACCTACTACACATCATGTGAAGCCTGTCAGTGAAGCCTTAAGACAATTCTGCAGCGCTACCAAAAGACAAAAATTTGAAAGTTTGCAGTTGAGCTGGAATGTGACATTTAATGATTCTGTCAGTGACGTGTCTGGACGCAAACATCTGTGTTCATTTTCATTATTGATGTTTTCCATCTGTGTTCATATTTTCTTTCTCAACAAACCATCACCCAAAAAACTTCTGGCAAAACATAGTTACTAATTAAATTAAATCAAATGAAATTAGTATAAAATATCACTGTGTTGAAAATCCATTATTCCTCTCATCAGTGGACAATGACAGATAAAACAGCAAGCAAGAGCTTTGAGGACTAATTGTACCACCTAATGTAGACTGAAGCTGAGTCAAAGGTCAGGTCTCAGTAGGAGCTGAGCCCATCAAAGAGATTCACCCTGGTATCTGAGCAGCCACTGAAAACCCATGGAGACTAATTAACTCATAGACACCAGGCAGCTTTCTGATCCCTCTTTAGTTTGACAAATGCCATGCAGTAACCCATTCAAGAGCACCTGCCACCTGATGTCCCTTCTGCCACAGAAAAAATGTATGTGCTGTATCATGTGATCCTGGAGAGAGTATACTGTGCGAAAAATCTTACATACGCAATCATTGTCACATAAATAGATAAAGTACATGTCTGTCACTGCATTGTCATCATTCACATGCTCAGAATAAACTCTATCAGCACAGTGAGACTCACTGAGGCATTATTCTGTAAGTACTTTGAAGAAACTGATTATCATCAGTGAAGTGATGGCTTTTCTTTCAGTTCATGTTCAATCTATTTTATTTATGATGAGCTCAGAAAACGGGGGAGGTACAGGGCACAGACTTCAGACACAAGCAGCACCCACTCATCGTCACCAGAGATTGACTGGCAAAAGCAGTGCTGATGGCTTTCAGTCAAGTTGACAGGCAGCGTGTCAGGCAGCAGCTTGTTACTCTAAGACAATCACTGTGATTGGAAGATTTGATTGAAAAATTAAACCTGAGTGAATGAAAATGTGACAAGAGGAGCACAGTCAGAGCCTCTCCACGTCAAACGTCTGGGCAAGGCAAGTTTATTTGTCTAGTACATTTCAATAACAATGTAATGCTTTACATATGATATAAAAGACGTCAAGAAAGAAAGTTAAAGCCATATAAGACAATATAAAACAGCTATTTGACAGTAATACAGTTTTAAATGGAAAATGAAAATGAGAAAAGCACAGAATGGAATTAAAAAAATAAATTAATAAAAATAAGAAATAAAGAGTAAAAGTTACAGTGTATGTGTGTAAGCTATTAGTGATTATTTATTATTAATCAGAGGCAGTGTAAACACACATTACAGTAGTTGAGTGCATGAACAAGTTTTCTCAAGTCCTGTGGAGATATAAGTCCTTTAATCCCTGATATGTTCGTTAGATGAGAGTAAGCTGACTTTGTAAATGTCTTAATGTTGCCATTAAAATCCAGGTCTGAGGCTGTGACTACACCAAGATCTCTGGCTTTGTTTGTGGTTTATATTTTTTTTCCAAATTTTATTTTATTTTATGTGTTTAAGTTCAAAATACACAGTAAAGAGAGAATACAAGAGAAACAATTCTCTGTGATTCTGCTCCTTCTTTCCATATTTGAGAAAACCCAGTTGATGTCTACAATCCTTCTTTATCCACAGGGGGGGGGGGGGATTCTTAAACAGCCATGGAATGTGGAAACAAAATAATAAAACATGGGCTTGAAGATTTGCTGTCGTCCCACAAATAATCTCACAGTATTAACAGTGAATCTTTCAGAAAAAACCTACTGATGTAAGAAAAGCACTCAAGGTCAGTTAAATGTTGTAGTGACAGAGGATGAATATAAATAAAGAATGAAAGTATCCAGGCTGTGCCAGATGTGTGTAATATCACACATGATTTTGGAGAGTGTGAGTGTGTGTCTAAGCAGGAGGAAACACAACTGGAAATAATTTACTGACACAGTGGTTAATTCTTCCTGTGAAATCTGCATGTGTCACTGCATTTTTATTTATCTATCTATTTATTTATTTTGACATTTCAATCAGTTCCTTGCCGTGTGCTCCTACAGTTTTTGCTATTACTGCCCAGCAGTAGCTCAGAACACACTTGATTAGCCTACTATCCGATCACGAGTCTTATAAAAATGTTTTGGCCCCGGTTGGGTGTTATTAAAGACAGGAAAGATGGTTTTGACGTTTAAACATTTACAGTTGTTAGATTTCAGTCTTTTACCTTAGTGTTGTAAAAAAAAAATAATAAAACATCGTGTTGTGTTGTGATGTAAAGGGCTTGGTTTCACAAAGCTGTATCAACATGTTTAACACAACAGACTCATCAATCTCGCAACTGTGCTTCAGGACTGAAGAACGTACACGATGATAGGACCTGATGCTGACAACCTTCAACAGCCTTATCAATACACCTGTCAGATACATTAAAACTGCTCTCCAGATTTACAAACAACAAATGGCCAGCTTAACAAAATCACCATAGAATGACATAGTAACATTGAATCAACTGTTTGGGTGATACTGACAAAATCACAATGACACAAAAAAGTAATGTAGCCTTTAAGACCAAGGAAAATACAAAGAAATTACAAAGTTGTATCACAAGTAACTAAAATCTAAAATTATTTCCAATACAAATATCAAACCTAACATCTTGTTAGGTTTGATATTTGGTTTTATATACAGTGGTCCCTCGTTTATCGCGGGGGTTATGTTCTAAAAATAACCCGCAATAGGCGAAATCCGCGAAGTAGTCAGCTTTATTTTTTATAATTATTATATATGTTTTAAGGCTGTAAAACCCCTCACCACACACTTTATAAACTTTTCTCAGACAGGCATTAACATTTTCTCACATTTCTCTCTTGTTTAAACACTCTCAAAGTTCAAACGTTGTCTGTGAGAAAACTTGCAAACATACAGCACTTCAGAGTCACGCTGCTAGCGATCGAACATTTATGTAAATTTGGCAAGCCGAACACATTCTGTACTGTACAGGAGACACGGCACGGAGGAGATTGATTGACAATGGTCTACAGTCCCTTGGCCAATCAGGACGCAGAACACAATGCGCATTCATATGCTGTAAAAAAAAAAAAAAGCATGCAAAATTGCACAAAAAAAAAATCTGCGAAACAGCGAGGCCGCGAAAGGTGAACCGCGTTATAGTGAGGGACAACTGTACATAAAAGCAACACTGGATGAAATGAGTTAGAAAGACAAAAAAGAGGCATGCTACTTTTATCCTATCAACAGTCTGCTGCTACTTTTGGTCTAAATGCAACTATCCTACAAGGATATTCATGTAAATGACAGAAGATTTCTTGAGCCACAGTTGATGAATCATGGTTTTACTCTCCACAGCACAAATGAAAAGACCTCACAGGGTGAGCAGATTTGTCCATGAAACTTTATCATTCTTATCCACTGCTGTGCTAAAGGGTATGATGTCCAAATTACTAACCTCAGTACACAAATCTACCATTGGTCATATCACAGTTGAGAATATGCCCAAATTCATTGCTTTAGTGGAATTCATTTGTAAATAAAATGATACTCATATTGAAAATGTATTGTATTTGTTCAGCATACAAGTCCTCTGACACACACTCCTAACTGTCTGAATGTGTCCAGGCATCTTAAGTGTTCAAGCCAATCTTATTAAGTTACCACAACTTAAAATTTGTTTCAAATCAATTAATGCAGGAATTTGAATTTAAATTACACAGTTGATACAATTATCGACATTATTATTTCAACACAACTCATCAAAATAATGTTTGCAACTGAGAAGGCATATCTACATGTGTAAATTAAAATTTTTATATCGCAACCATGCACTTCATGAAGTAGTTGGAGTAGGTTCCTTGGATTACTTTTTAGAGTGTGTAATATTTGTGTCACTCTAAGGTAGAAGAAATGCAGTTTTTAAGGTAAAAAGAAATCTTATAAGTCTTTTTTTTTTCTTTGTTTGATTTAGAATAATAGCCGATACAGGATTCAGAGCAGCACTTCCCTATTGATCTGTGTTCCATATATCAGCAGAGTTAACACATTCAGACCTGTGACAGGAAGGAGAGTCCCTTGCCGTTGTAATGATAATTGCTCAGTTCCCACAGGAGCTATGGTTTCACACAATGGATTAGCACAAGCAGAATGGGATCTATGCAAAGGTCAGATTCGATCCTCTATCCCATAAAAAAAGGCTTGAAATGTAGATAAAAGGCACTGTGTAACTGCTTGGCCTCTCACAGGAAGACCTGTTCATCTGAACGTTTAATGCCAGTGATATGTGTGTATCTCACTGTGCAGAGATTAGAGAGGAAGATTTGGCTGCTTTCACTGATATACAACCCCAGTGGTACTACAAAAAATACCTGGGCTCAGACTAATTCAATGTTTGCATCAGGGAATGTGTTTATAACAGGAAAATGCACACTGTGTGGACAGCAGCCTAACAGCAGCAGTCAGAAGAAAATCAAACCTCTTTAAGCCTGTCATTAAGTTTGGAAAGATTAGCTAATAATATTCACTTTATTCATTGTCGTCTGAAGATTCAGTCTTCAATTCCTTCTTCATTCAGAATCTTTTATTCTTCTGATTGGACAAGTTTACCACTCCCTGCTTTATATTTGGTCTTTGTGCCTGGTTTTCAAACAGATACAAAATATGGCAGCTGTTGCAGAAAGAAAACTTCAGATTTCTGAATAAAATTAAACAGTTTTAAGCTCCACTAATATTTTAAATGAACATTGGGTCACATGACTTTGTGTAATGTGTTAATAAAGCCAGAGAGAATTATCAGTTAAATCTACAGTTCCCCCCCAGCTGAGTCTTTTATGTCCATACTCCTGACCATGTAAATACACTCAGTGATGCAAAAGGACGAGGATCAGTAAATGTCTGAAATCTCAATGTATTGCTCACTAATGGAGCCTGTGGTAGTTCAGAAAGGCATGGTAGTCATTTATAGTTACATATTCCACACACTCTCCAATCATACATGTCCACAACCTGTCACACTCATTCTACCCCACAGGTAGCACTCATTCAATCTGCATACAACAACACTGTTGTTCCGGTGCATCGCATGAGCAGAGCCACACCACCAAACTAAATGCATATTGCTGCAATAAATGATAGAAACCTCTGTCTGAGTGTCATGACTACATGACTGTTCAGTTTGTATTTGTGAATGAAAGAGTGATTTTGGACCCAGCCCCTGAAGGTGATATCATGTGATATAAAGATGAATGTGAGGTAAGATTTTTCTTTTCTTTTCTTCTTCTGCTCTGCTTTTCCAATGCAGGCAGGGCAGGAAGTTTTCCACCTCACACTCTCAGAGCAGATCTCCAAAGCTCCAGACTTTAAGAGCACTTGAAATGAGAGTAACAGATTTGGATGACTTCCAGTTTCCACTTGCAGTTTAAGTGATTAAGGAGCCGTTTGCTTGCACAGTGCTCCTTTAGAAAGCTTGTTCGTCCCATGGCCTGATTTCCATTAATGTCTTATAAAGTAAATTAGAAGACAGAAATTCTGCATTCTACAACCAAGTGACTGAGAATCAAGAGACTGAGATGCAAAAATATGTCTTCAGAAGAGTCTTTCCTATTGCGTTCTCACTATTTCTGTTTCTGATGATTAAAGTTCATCTGTACAGTCATTAAGAAATTACTGGAAATAGCTTTCATTTGTTCTTTGGCTTACTTCAGCCTCTCAACAGACTGAGCTGAGCTAAAATCTACTGAGGGATAAATGGAGAATATTTCTAGCATCAGGGATCAAGGAACACCATTAGGGTTCTCACAGCATCTTTCACTGGCTCACTTTATTTCTGCATGGTGTGTTGTAGGGGAGCAGGGAGAATAAATACACGCTTTGACACAGAGAATAGAGAAAAGAAAAACGTTCAAAGTATTCGCCCACTCGATGCCATGCAGCTGTAATTATACTGTCACCTTCTCAGCATGATACAATGTGACTAAACAATAGAGTGAGCATCCCGTGAATCAAGGAGTCTCAAGACTAAACATGTCCTCAGACCTATCAGTGTCTGATTTAATGCTGAAAAACAGGGATGTTTAAGTTCTGCTGGAGAGAAAGAAGAACTGAATATTTATTTGTTTACATTCACCTCTGACTATGTGTATGTTGGGCTGATGACACAGTCCTGTATACATTATGGTTTGGGGCATGCTCTGTTTGAAAGTAGTAGTAAAGAGAAAAAGTAAGTAAGTAAGTAAGAAAGTAGTCTTGTTTGTTAAAAGCGTAGATGTGTCCTTTTACATTTTCAAGTGCAAATGTTTTAACATAAAACACAAAAAAACGCTCACTGCCTACTTAACTTGAGTTAACCTGTATAATTGAGTATTGTATATATATGTGTCACCTTTGGGAATATTCTTCTGTGGTGGTTTCTGTATGAGGTGATTACTTTTGCTTTGTGTTACCTTTGATAGTGTACTGGCTGCAATGTGAAGTAGAGGCAGTTACATTTGGTGTTAAACAGCAAGTTTGTTCTCTGTTGAGTCCTTAGAGCAGTTGAATAAAAAAAAACACAAAAAACCCAAACAAACCCTTAACCATATGTTTATTCATCCATGTCTAACAAACTGATAACACGCTGAATTACTCTTTTAATTTCCTTAACATCATATCAAGTTAGTAGTCAAATATATTTATGTCTGAAGGTGTAAGGTAACCATGATATTGTTTGTCGTCTTTGAAATGGTATTATTAGTATCCAGTTGATCAAATAACAAATATGAGAATGCATGGGCCAAATTAATTAATGACTTTTTCCGGTGGTTAAATGTAATTAGTTAATGATAGTGACCTTAAAATGTACTTTTCAACTGTGCTTTTTAATTGCAAAAAAATGAATTGTTAAATGGAATATGAAAGAAGCTGCATTAGTAAAAGGAATAACAAACTGTCAAAATTAGAAGCCTCTTGAATAGGACTTGCAGTGTCGGCTCTTGTACACAGCAGGAGTTCATTCAGTCTTTGATGACAAGTATTTTGCACATTGGGGTGCTGCTTTTTTATGTGCAGCAGCCTTCTCAGGGGATGTATCACTGATGATGGTATTTGCAGCTTCTGCTGTCTAACAATCTTTTTCCCAGCAGTCAAGAGTTGACTTACCCATTGGTGAACTTGCTGTTTGAACTGTACTCTTCTTGTAACCAGTATTTTCCTCAGTAATGAAAGCTGTATTTGATCTCACTAAACTCTTGTAAGACATTCAGCCTTTTCCATGAGGTGCACTATTTTGACTGCACTCACATACACACCACCTCTCATTAGCCAGTGTGCTGTCTCACATCCTTAGTCCAGACTCCTGGCATGAAGACAGGTTTAGTGATCTCTGACCTTTTTTTTTTATGTCAATTAGCAACTAATGAACATAAACATCATCAAAAGAGAAAGAAAAGAAGGCCCACATGTAACACAAATAATATGACTTCTCATTCATAGAGGGGAGTGAGCTTAATCAGATCCAACAGAAACATCAGGTAAACCAGCTATTTCTCACTATGCTAATCAGTCCACAATAATAATACTGCTTTCAACTGAAAAGCCCTGACTGGGGTTATGGATCATCACTGAAACTCCAATTAACATAATCAAGGTCAGATTAGTATAATATTTATTGAGCGTATTCCTGCTCCCCAGAGAATGAACTCTTTTCAGTATGAACACTGCACAAGAGTAAGCATCAATGAAATGTGTGTATATTTAAATACTTTAATACTTAAATCACCTTGCTCATTGTTTAAAGCATGACCACATAATTTCTAGGCTTTACTTGAATCAGTTGCATTAAGGAACTCATCATTTGCTGACATAGAGGAGGAAGCAAACATATTAAACAACAAACATGTCTCCTGGTGAGGAGTGATGTGGTATTTACCTTGTTTAACTTTTATCTGTGACATATCAAAATGTAAAGCAAGAGTAGCCTGGCTTTCCCATTCACTGCATTTTAAATATTCCCTGATGGTTTCCATGGAAAAACTCAGGGAAGTTGATATCTGCTGCTCTATTGGAGTAGTTAACCAGACACCTGCTTTATCTGTGAAGTCTTCTATTTTGTAAAGCCAGAAAATAATGTTTGGTTACACTTGAGATAAAGCATGAATCTCATCTGTGGGTCACCGACCAAAGTTTGGTTGTTGTTGTTTCTATATACTACAGGAGGTGGTGACTGTGTGCTAACAGTGTTCATTGTTATGTAGTACAGGAAACAGGAAACTTTTGTTTTTTATGATGAGATTTCTACATGTAATACGACTAAACAGAAAACAAACAGTGTGTCAACTGGCAGTTATGGAAGACAAAGCGACTTAATATCCTGTCAGTGTAGTGACAGTCACTGTCATGAACACTGAAGGACAGGAGCACTACACTCGATTAAATTAATTCCACAGTATCAAAATTAAAATAGGAGAAAACCATTCTTCAAACTGTTCTGTCAACCTGAGCAAAACCCCAGCTGACAGCAACACAAAAAACAGTTCATAAGCAAATTTTATTGATGTCAAGTCCATCTTAGTTATATTGCGCCAAATTACAACAGAAGTTATCTCAAGACACTTCATACAGGGAAGGTCTAGACCATACTGAGAGAACACAGCATAATGCTCATCCCATACTGAGATGTTAAGTAATATTGACAATAATAATGACAACTGTAATAATAATAGCAATAATACTAGAAGTAAGATTAATCATTTTAAATGTAACAACAGGCATTGAGCAGGATCGTAGAGGCAGTCTGAGGCTTGTCATCACAGATCAGACTCTACAGCTCTGGAGGCAGAGGTACCTGCAGTGAGCTACAGGAGAGGAGAGAGACGAAAAGCACAAAGCTACAGAGAGAGGCACACCGCGTGGATGCTCAGGTGCTTGAGAAACAAAGAGTTAGAGTGGTGCAGTGATTTTAACATGAATTACACTAAATACTTATGAGTTTGTTTTTAAGTTTGAATTTAAAGTCCTCAACAGAGTCAGTCTAATGTCAGTAGGGACGTTGTTCCAGAGGAAGGGGGCATAATAGAAAAAGGCCCTGCAGCCTGCTGACTTCATTTTATTTAACTTGGGACAGACAGGAGCCCTGTACTCTGAGAGCACAAAGCACGAGATGGAATATACACAGATCAGCCATAACATTAAAACCACTGACAGCTGAAGTGAATAACATTCATCATCTTGTTACAATACAATGTTCTGCTGAGGAACTATGTGTCCTTCATTCATCTGAATGTTACTTTGACACATACCACCCACAAATTTAGACAAAGCGCACACACACACACACACACACCCAATGGCAACAACACTCCCCAATGTCAGGGGCCTCCCCCGCAGGATAATGCTCCCACCACACCACAAAAACTGCTCAGAAATGTCTTGAGGAACACGACAAAGTGCCCAAGATGTTGACCTGGCCTCCAGACTCCCCAGATCCCAATCTGACCCAGCATCTGTGGGATGATCCAGAACAAATCAGATCCATGGAGGCCTCATCCCGCAACCCACAGGACACAAAGGATCCGCTGCCAATGTCCTGGTGCCAGACACTACAGGAGATCTTCAGAGATCCCATGTCCAAGCCCCAACAGGTCAGAGCTGTTTTGCCAGTATGAGGGGGACCTATGCAATATTAGGCGGTCCCACAGGTACTGAATCAGATTGGGATCTGGGGAGTTTGGAGCCCAGGTCCACAGCTTTAGCTCTTTGTTGTGTTCCTGGAGACATTTCTGAGCAGTTTTTGTGGTGTGGTGGGAACATTATCCTGCTGGGGGAGGCCCCTGCCATTGGGGAGTGTTGTTGCCATTGGGGGTGTGTGTCCTTGGTTTGTGACAATATTTAGGTGGGTGGTATGTGACAAAGTAATGTCCAAATGAATGTCAGGACCAAAGGTTCCTCAGCAGAACATTGTGTTATAACAAGATGATCAATGTTATTCACTTCATCCACCAGTGGTCATAATGTTATGGCTGATCAGTGTAAGGTTTAAGGAGCACTATCAGGGGGCAAGCCCATTTACAATTTAGAGGTCATTAGAAGCACTTTAAAGTCTGATCTGACATGGATATGATGCCAATGAAGAGAGCAAAAACTGGAGCTATGTGGTCATTTTTTCTGGACTTTCTTACTGCAGCATTCTGAAGGAATGATGACCAGTGTGGCTCCTAGGGATGCTCATGCTCATGTATCCCATAATATTAGAATGGGTGCCCAGTATAACAATGAGTTGCTTTATATTGTTATCATTAGGTCAACCTGTACCCAGTATTAAAATAGGTACTCATTATAAATTCAGCTTGTTGCCCCATTTTCCCTAAATTCACATCTTTTTCATTGTTCCCATTGGTGCACTGTGTTGGTACCATTAATACAAAAAACTTGACATTGGTATCTTGATACTGATATCTTGAAATATATGACAGATTTTGTGAAATCTCCTTTGTGATATATGGCAGAGATGTTTAAATTTTCTGACACATAATTATGTCTTATCTATTTCAACAGAAAACAACAACATCAACATACTACAGAACAACAACAACCGACCACTCCTTTGTTCATCAGTTCTTGACCTTATGTCAGGTGTGTTAGGTGCTATGATTGGTGTGATTTACTTTTTTTTTTTCACCCTGAAAAACAGTCCTCTCACTCTCTTCACCTTTACAGCTAAACACTTGCTGCTGAAAAGGTTTAAGCTTTCAGGGACAATTAGAGACACATTACCTGTAATGGTGTCTGATGAGTTTTTGCCTTTCTCTCTCTGAATAGTCTCTGTGGATAACTATCATGCCTCTGAATGCAAATCTTAATGATGCTTTGGTTCTGTCGAGTTTGAAATTTTACAGTTGATAATTACTACATTAACAGTAACAGGTGAAATTTTAAGAAAGAAAATCTGAAAGGACAAGCCTTACATTTTTAATCACATGTCTTCAGTTTTGAACTTAGGGAATAAACGAAGTGTCCACCAAAATGATTCAGGCTTGACAGGGATTCCTCTCCACTGCCTTTAATAAGAGCACCATGAATTAAAGCCAAGTTGCAATATAATGGGCACACTCTGTCCCCAGAAACTGACTGGGGACAGCAGAGTTGTTGTTGTTTTTTTTGTTTTTTGACAAGCAACCATAGGCCTGTACTATGAAGGGAGTTTAACCTACTCTGATTTAACTCGGGGTTATCAAGGAAAGTCAGGGTTGACAAACCCTGGCTGCCTCGATCTGTGTTAAACGGTACTACGACGGTGGTTAAGATGTCAGTAACTTGAGTCAGTGTTAACTTAATCGGAGTTAGTGCGTGTGCATAAAACAGGCGTGCACCGTATCTCTCAGATGAAGAGCGCATGTTAATTCTGTCGGTTTATGAGGAATTTAAAGAAACTCTAATGACACAATGTAAAACAGCGTCTGCCAACAAAGACAGGGAGACTTGTCACATGTTCTCTGGGTTCTTAATCTGTAATATGAGATGTAAGGACACTGAAAATACATGATGATTTTTCGGATACTTTGATTGCAGACAACACGTGGGTCACATGTCTGAAAATGAGCTGTTATTCACTGTTAATGATGTTCTGCCTGGAACACTCAGGCTGTATGAATGTAATGCTGTTATGTTCAGTAGACAGCTGTTATGTTATGTTAGACAACCCCCGTCCTACGGAGTCAGCCTCTCTCAGTCGTTGTGTCAGTGGTTGTTCGGAGCTTAGGTAGAAGTAACACCGGTAACACCGAGTTAACCACGAACATAAACTGCTTGGAGCAGTTTAGAGACACAGCGTAAATTACCATGGCAGCAGCCCCCGGGCAAAACCTATCCACCTTTCGTAGTACAGGTTAACCGGGAAGTTACACCTGACACTAGCATAGAACACTGATGTATAATATTATTTTATTACAGCACTTCTTTCACTCACAAAAATATGCTGCCTCTGAACATAATCCAGCCAGCGATTACATCTCCTCCAAAATGTCTTTGCTAGTATTAGTAGTAGTTGTGTGTGTGTATATATATATATATATATATATATATATATGTGTGTGTGTGTGTGTGTGTGTGGCATATACATATGTATGTATGTCTGGCCCAACACACTGAACTGTTCCTATGGATCAGAGAAACATAAAACGTATTGTGAGGGAACTCAAAAATCCACCAGCTCCTGAGAGAAATATCTGTCTCTTTAACTGTGAAACACTGCACTGTGTTCGGGAGCTGCAGTGTTTGTCTGCTGTTTGGTTCTAAGTGGGTAGTGTACAATAGGTTTTAAGAGCTCTTCTTTTCCTCTTTCCGTCATAGCATCTATGATATTGTTGAAGTTAGGGAAAGATAAGGTTATGATTAAAAAATGGATACCAAGAAAAAAAAAGTCAGGCTTTAGTTATATGTCTGTGACAGGATACTAAGTCCACTCTCCTGTATGATAGTCCTGGGAATTATATGGAAACACCCACCACCATCAGAATTTGAACAGTGGTTGTCTGAGCTGTCATGTATGTGACACGTAAATGAACAGACTAAAAAGCCCCCATTTTTGGGGGGGAGTCAACTACTTAATGTATCAGTTGCATAATTGCAGTAGTGTCACAGTGCTGTGTATGTACACATAGAGGAATAAGACACAACACTATAGTGGGCAGAGAGGGGGTCCATAAATGCTTCTAACAATGAGCAGTTACAGTGCATGGCAATGACTCCCACCACTTTAATCCTCACACTTGTGGGTGGTTGCTGACACAGTGGCATGTAGAGTGGAGTGGAATGGAAAACTTCTCAACTTCATTAAGAAACTAGGAGCTTTTCTTCTGGCAAGCGAGCCTCTCACACCATCCCCATTTAAACAGCTCAGTATTGTCAGTGCATGTCCAAGGCTGTGCTCTTATATCAGCATAACCTTGAAGCATGCTCCACGTCCACACTACCAATGTCAGTCCTACACACAAACAGAATAAAATCCTTCCATGGTAGCTTTTAGCTGGGATCAAGGCCACACAACCTTGAATCCAGCTTTCGTAAATCGAAAAGGGGAGTTGTATCTGCAACAAAAACCATTCATCCAGAGGTGCTTCTTGGGGTTACTCACAAATTTAAAACTGAAATAACTGAAATTCTGTTAAGAGTACATGCAGAAATAAGCTTTAGTAATTCAACAAAACCATTTGGTAAAGAGTTACCAAAAGGAGGAATGAAAAATCAACCTGCAACATGAGATTCAAAGTAGTCTAACTCATGGCCAAACACAAAGCTTGTGCACTGTAAAACAGTTATTTGCATAAATTCTAAAGTTAATTAAATACTCAGGGCCTGCTGATAATCAGTCAGAGATGTGACTAATAAGACTGATCAGTCAGAGACAGCATCAACTTTGTCAAATTCAGCATGATTGCTGACTCCCACTCCAAGGGGGCTGCATTTGACTGGACATTTCTATTTGTGCCAAACAAGACTAGACAACCAAATGAAAATCTGTCATTGCTTAGACCTGGAAGCGGGAGCCCTCCATGAGTTGTCATATTTATTCATATTTGTTCCGTTATCTCTTATTATACTCCAAGTATATGTAAAACTATATATATATATATATTGTAGTGTCTGAAGTTTCATATATGGTTCTTATTCTCTTGGAGTCTCTGAATACAAGTGTTTCCCACGTATGTTTTTCTATTTTGGGGGGTTCATGTTTAGGTTAAATAGTTGTGAACGTAAATCTGTAAGTGTTAGGGAGAGGGGCCTCCTTCCCTTCCTTCCCCTCTGTTTCTGGGAAAGTTTGGGACATGAGTGGGATCCCGAGGTCTCGCTATAAATCATAAAGACAACTAACATATATATATACTGATGTTTAGAGCTGTTAGGGAGAGAGATCCATATTGGCTCGGATCCTCTCACAGGCTACCGCGGTGCTTGTCTTGATGCTGAACTTCTTAGGAGTGTTTTTACGTAACCGCTCCAGGGATGGCATTGTCCACCACTGGTTCAGACTAAAACATATTACCATGGAACATTGTACAGAATGGAGTTCATGGTACCTGGAGGATGGACCCTGCTGACTTTGGTGATCTCCAGACTTTTCCCCTTGCGCCTCCATCAGGTCAGAGTTTTCTGGAACTCTAGAGGGTGGTTGGGGTGGATGACGGATGTACAAACCACATAAAGTGTCATACCACAGATCAGGGTTCACATCCACAGTCCTGCTTGTGGTTAGATTAAGACAACCACAGCACTTTGGTTCAGGTTAGAGAAAGACTGTTGTTAAAAGTAAATAAACATGTTGTAGCTGAGTCACTGTGAACCTTTTCTGTTCGATCACATATTTTTGCAGAAAACAAATGCACTGTCTGTGGCGATTTTACTAATATGTTCAGAATCAGTGTATTTGCAACTTGCTAAATATGTAAATATATTATAAGCCAGTCGCAAATTGTAACACAATTTTGAACAGACATCTATAGTTACCAAACAGGAATTCTAATGATTTGTGGGTTAGGGTTATTTGGATTGAAATGTCTCAATGACTAGTGTATGGATTACTATGGAATTTAGTGCACACATTCATGTTCCCTTTAGGATTAACTAAAAATAACTTTGGTGGTCCCCTGACTTTTTCACCATTGGCATTTGGTTTATTACCAATTCATGCAAAACTAATGATATCGACTGTGGTATAAATACTGAAATGTTCTGTGTGTCAGGAGGTTCCTTTGCAAATAAACCCTCAAATCCAAATGTTAGCATGGAAACACACTAAACTAAGATGGTGACCATGGTAAAATACCTACTAAACATCAGCATGTTAACATTGTCAGGTACAAGTATCAATATGCATATGGATGATTAAGTTTAAGTCAATACCTGGAGCTGTGGAATTCAAAAGAAGTGAGCATACCACACCTCTGTAGCCTGCTCATCATCTCTGCTTGAGGCTCCAGGCTACATTAGCTGCTACTAGCATCACACACCTGACTCTCCTACTCTCCAACTATCAAGTTGCATCGTGGCTAAAGTACGTTCAAGGTTTTGAAAAGGAAGAAGAATGTATGGTTATATACCAGATATACAGTATTGTATAAAAATACAATATATCTGGTTCTGGTTCTGCTGCATAGATTTAAATTGTTTTAAACACGGCAACATCTGACAGTGTTATAGGAGTGCAATGCTAAACTGGTGGAGTCAGCTGTTCCACCTTCACCTGCTGCTGAGTTGCTCTTTAAGCTGTGGAAAGTATCAGGAATCCCAAGTGTTTCAACTTTTTATTTGATGTAAAATGCAGTAGGCTGCCAACCCATTACTGCTGCCAGTTCACTTTCATACCCGGGAAACTGTAGAGATGATATCTCTGGGATGCTGGCTTGATAGTTCCTTTAAGGACAGGGACTCGAATCAGAGAGTAGGGCACTGAGAGTTTAATCCAAAGTAACTTTAATGTCCACTTGTAGGATAACAGTTTGTAGGTAGGAGTATGTGTGTGTGTGTGGTTTTTCGTGCATGAACGCACAGAACGGTCATCCACTGTAGCTCACCCATGGTAAATGCAGAAAAGACAAGCGATTGTGAAGAAACATGACATCATCAACGACAGTAAGTGTGTAAGGACTATCTCCAGAAAGTCACAAGAGAAAAAAGGGGGATTGATAACAATTTTAACAGTGGAAACAGCAAGTTAACTGTAGACTTTCTGGCAGTCACCATGGTTCAAAGGGTTGGTTCACCAAATCACAAAAACAACAGAATTTCCCATTTCCCTCTCATGGTATCTAACCACCTGGTATTTATTTTGGTTTCATTTGCACTGGTTTTACAACATAAAAATGCCAGAAATTAAATTCCATTTACCTCCTCTTGTAATGGATTGGTTGTATATGTTAAAGCCTCAGCAGATAAAGCAAAGCTATCTGTATGGTTTTATATGACTCCCAGTGAGGGGGGGAATATGGTTGGTTGTGATATGGGTGAGCTGATCCTTTCAGTAAAACATTTTCATTCAAACTTACGCTTTGATAAAAGGATTACATTAAATTAAATTACATCAGCCTGTAATGGTCTTTGGAGGGAAAGTGAGTCATTGCAGCAGCAAAATAGTAACTGGATTAAAGAAACATTTTCCATAATGAATGGAAAGATGTTACTCTGTTTTAATATGACTGTTTAATAATTGAACAAAAGAACTGGTTATTTTATGAAGAAGAGGTGATTCTAAGTTTAAACAGTCAGTCACAAATACTTACTGGTGACGCAATGAATGGAAGTAACTGAAATTGTCATACTCTCAAAATTTCTCAGTATCTATGTATTGTGAGTTATTAATAGTTATGAGTTCTGTGTCATTCCTGTCATAAAATGATTTAGCCAATTTACAGGTATTAATCTTCTTAAAAATTTTCAGAGAATGTGAAAACCTGCAGGGGTAGGGTTCCAATTTGATACAATCTAATGCTTTAGACTTTGGACTTTGTGACATCTCTGTAAATGTTTCTGTAGACAATAGAGCCAAAAATAGCAGGGCACTCCCATATGTTTTCTTGTCACAGTAATTATCCTGTTGTGGAGAGAGCACTGCTCTTAACAGCTCTTTTACTGTCAGTACACAATGTACTACTCTATAAGGGATGTAATTGCAATAAATTTAGTGGAGCTCAACCGCAGAAATTACAGTATCCATGCTCCGAATCTGATCTCAAAGTCAAGAACACAGTGGTGCCAGTGATCTCTTTGACTTTATAATAACTGCGAAAACATTCAAAGATGTTCAAAGGTCATTTTTGTCTTTAGCAATGGTTTCATATTTTAATGTGATACAGAAAAACCAGAGTAAATATTTGCATGTGTTAAGCCTCTCAGTATGTGACTTGGAAGCAAATCATGATGGAATGGGTAAAAGCAGCTCCTTTATTAGAAATTGCCACAGAGACTGAGAGACTGGGGTGGTCTGCAAAGACCAGTGAGTCATTTAGCTTGTGTGCAGAGGGATGAGGTGTGTACAGTGTGCAATGAATAATCACACACACTCACTGAAATGACTGGGATTATGGGATCCTACATGGCAGTCATGATTAACATGGTCAGTATTCATTTCTAATATAATGTGGAGGGTTTAAATATAAGATGTTTTCAGAGGAAAGAGAGATTTGGATTGATAGCAAATGAACCACAAACTGGATTAGAGGCTATGAGGCTTATTAGCTATGTGACTAACTACCTATGCCTAAGATCTAAGGGCTCAGATAGAAAAGGAGATGTTTATTTGTATAAATATCCATGGTATATAACCAGCCTATAAGCCAGTGGTTCTAACTGGCCTATAGAATATTAAGCATTGTGACAGAAATATTACAAATATCTGCATTCTGTATATATACATGAACACAACCTATTTCTGCACAATTATAGTCCTGACATTAAGAACACAATGAAAAGATATTTATTAAGAACAGCAAAGTCTTTCATTAGTGAAGTAGAGGAGGCCACTTCAAGATCATGATCAACACTATTTGTTTGACATGATTCTAACTTGTTGATATCATGAATATTCATGCGATGTGACTGATATAGCCTTCTCAAAGGTCACAAGATCCATGAGATTATCAGAGGTACAATTTCATCATCAAGTACTTCTCTTTAACCTCACTCTCTTTAAATTTATACTGTGAATATTTACACACACAGTTAGTTACTGGCCAGTATTTTATTTATGTGCTGAATCACAGTTTACTGGTTTGTAAAATGGAAGCATGAGCACTTGACATTTTAAAGTCTTTTCCTGACACCACATCAGGAGCTTTTAGCTTTCAGCTCTTGGTTTGATCATCATCATCAATCATGATTAATGTGGTGCACAGCTACACATCCACTCCTGTGTCCAGTACAACCACAGTCTGATCTGCTGGCCACTGAGCAACTTCACTGGAGCAGTCAGGGGTTAAGGGCCCTGCTCAAGGGCACCAGTGGTGCTACGGAGGGAAGGACAAGCAGTGCTTTTTCACTTTCTCCACCCTGATTGTCGGTTTTTAAACATGCACATACTGAAATTCAGGGAAGAGAGCACAAAAGGTTGTTTTCAAACTATAAAGCCTGAGCATACACTGTGATTTAAATCTAACAGGTAGGTTTGTTTGTCTTGTGTCTGCAAATGGAACACAAAGTCATGTTGACCAGGTGAGGGTTTACCATCCATGGATGGTAAATCACAATGACCCACCAAATGATAAATACATAATTAAACAAGGGCAGTAATTTCCGTTGTAAAGTGATAAACTTTTATGTCCTCATCATAGTCATAAGTCTGTTTTACCCTTCACCCCATGCCTCCCCTCATCTCCCTTTCACGTTCCAGACTAAACTACTAACTCAGGTAGCTTTATTTGTTTAGTAGACCTGTGCTACTACCTTCTGCTCCAAATCATCATCCAACCAGGAAATGAAGTTTTTTATGTCAACATACAGGAGGAAATACCCCTGGAGCCAACAGCAGATCAGACTGTATGGCTGGGGCCTCCACTGAAGTGCCACTGTTTATTCCACTCACCCAGGACAATCACTTTACCATCTGAAAACCCATTTCCTATTGATACTGTAGAATGGGTATCTAAATCCTCGAGATTATCTTATCAAAGACATGATTGTAATAAATTATAAGAGCACTCTCCAGCTGTGCTCAGACTGATTTTAGTAATTTGAATGGAGCCTTTCTGGCAGTGCCACAGGAGTGTAAAAATGTGCCTGGTGAAAATGTTGAAACTGTCTCAACTTTTGCCGCAATGCCACATCATCCAGAAAGGCATTGCAGTGGCCCGTCATATGCAGGCAGGCACTCCTAATGGGTTACTTGGCTAAATGAACACTGGATTTCTTTTGTTTATGTTGAGGTCATTGAGATGAAAGAATAACTGATCATTTTCTCACACTGTAAATCATATCTCCTAGTATAATAAGCCACTGTGCAGTGTTTGGTGAGTGAGGAGACTTCAAAATCACAGATCTGTTATTGGACTTCTTGGATTATATTTCATTAGCAAAGTTTCCAATCAAACATCTAACCTTAGAAAACATGATGGAAAAAGGCATTTGTATTTGTTCAATGTTTAATTTGAGGAATTACTGTCTCCTTATCACTCCACACACATCTTATGTTTTTATCTGCTGCCGTTTTTCATCTCTTCAGTTGAACACTACAGACAAATGTGCTTCTTAAAGCTGCCCTCAACTCAGCTTCCACTGTTCTGAGATCAGTATCACGCATTATTATACAGATTATAAACAGACATGGAAATTGTTCTTGCAGTTTTTCTTTCCTACGAGATAAGATGTAACAGTTGCAAACCTAAATGCTCTCTACACAAGTTTTGTGGGACCCCACAAATTCCCCCACAAGTTAAAGCAGTCTAGACCTATAACAGCATAACTAGAGGATGGTTCAGACCTGTGTCAGCCCTAAGCTTTATCAGAGAGGAGAGTTTTAAGCCTACTCTTAAAGGTGCAGAGGTTGTCTGCCTCCTGGACCCAAAATGGAAGAACGTTTCATATTAGAGGAGCCTGATAACTGTGCAAGTGTGTGTGATAGCTGTGGAAAATAGCAAGTGTGAGTAAGAAGGTACACAAATGGAGACACAGTAAATGCTTACAATCTCAATTAAGTGGAACTTCGTCAATAAGAGAAAGAAAAAAACTCCTTGAGAACAAATAGCAATCAGGTAAACTTGTAATCTCTCCTCGCTAAGTTTGATGTCAGCAGCACAGTAATGTTAAGTTAATGTGTTAGCTTGCAGTGCATCTCTCTAATCTGTCTGGCTAACCCAGCTGGGCAGCGCGTCTCCCGGCCTGTTTGTATCTTGCTTGTCAAACACTTCCAGGGCTGTCTTCTGTGACTTCATGCCTGACAAAAGAGAGTGAAATACAACTATTGATTACATTTGATAAATGCCAATGGGCAACAGTGTTTATAAGTTGCAGTTCAACACAGTCTCACGTGAACATGAATGTTGTATAGCCAAAGCTAATCACACGGCTGGATAGATTTTATTTTACTTCATTTTGAGTAATAGAGCTGCAGCCACAGTCTAAAGGCCTATGTTTACATTATTGCTAATTGTATAGTGTATGTGAGGCCTGGACTAAAAAAAAAAAATATATATATATATATATATATATATAAATATTTTTATTCATTATATATTGTTTGTTCATACCCCATTCCGTTCTGTGTAGGTCTGCGGTACTTATTCATAGCACTGGAGTGTCACGTGTGACCGTGTAGCAATGGCAAATGGATTACATGGCTCACAGGTCAGGTAGGAAGTAGGCCCTGAATTTAGAAGAGACTTGTTACTATAACTTCTTCTTCTCCAAGGAGAAGTGTGATGGGACATAGCTAACTCCTCAACAGAGCTGCTGACACCAAGAAATCCACCTCACCTTTTTTCTGGGCAACTGTTGGCACTGTAAAAACACAAAGGAATGCTGAAAACAGACTCAACAGCTGTACTTTCGCTGGTCATTGAGAATAAAATGGATGCTTGATTTTGTTATTAATATATAATTTGTATAATTTTAGCCATGAAATGAAGATAAAGACTACACATTCACACAATACAAATGGAAAGATGTGACAGGGTACCTGTTTGTCATTTGAGATGGTAAAGACACAAGGTGTTTGAATTTGCTGTGACAATCTAAAGATCATGATTCAGAAGCAATCATTTAGCTGCCCACATGTGTGATGATGCAGGTAGCAGCTCCTTGTATTTTCAATAGTCTGGCACATTTTACCTCTATTCATACAGAAATCTAATAGTATGGCAATAGTATGTTTAAACAGTTGTTAGAAGTGCAGTGATAAAACATCAGGAGGCATAACTGATTTCAAAACATACAATATAATAAGACCTTGTTATGATAAGACCTTATCATATAGACATATGGACATGAACATATAAATTGTTCATGTAAAAGTCATGGACAGATAAGAATTCAGAGATAGGCTTCATACCATAAAATGTCCTGTGGAATGGCACCTCTGGAAATCAAAGTCATGCTGTGGCCTTTAGTGAGTGGTATTTTTCATTGAATGTGAACATAGCCTTGACAGAAAAACTTGGAGATGGAGTGAATTCTGTAGTCAGAGACTGCGTCTTTAATCAGATATTGACAGAAATCTCTTCATTATGCGGCGCAAAATACTCCAGAGGGGAACCCTTGTCCTTTGTATGTGTAAGGAAAAGGAGAAGCTGAAGATAGCGCATATCCTTTTGTCCCAAAAAATAAAGCAGAAAACCATACAGTATTTGTAGTGATATGTGGGTGGATGTCCTTGAAGAGCAAGGGCAGCAGGCTATAAACCGATTTCTGATGCATATGATCTGGGTAATTCTAATTAAATGCAGCATAATTTGCAATTTGTTCATAATTAATTAACATAGCACATATTGATCTTAATAATACCAAGGAAAATCACATTTTTATATATGTATGTATGCTCATACATGTGAAACCTTCTCAATGTCCACTTTTTTTCACATCAAGAATATGACATCATTTCTACTATTGTGTTTTTCCTTCCATCCATCCATTAATTTCTGTCATTTATCCAGGGTTGGGTTGCTTGGCAGCAGATTAAGCAGGTAGTTAAGTTGTCCCTCCCTCAGCAGCATTTTCCAGCTGCTCCTTGGGGATCCCAAGGCATCCCAAGCCACATGAAATAAACAGCCTCTCCAGCCTGTTCACAGTGTTCTGGACTCCTGCCAGTTGGACATGCCCAGGAAAATGCAATGGAAGGCACCCGGGAAGCATCCTGATCAGATGACCAGACCACCTCAACTGGCTCCTTGCAATGCGAAAGAGCAGCCGCTCCCTTTGAATGTCTGCGCTCTCAGCCTTCTCTGTAAAGGTGAGCCACTATACTGAGGAAACTCATTTCAGCTGTTTGTATTCACAACCTCTTTCACTCAAAACTCATGACCACAGGTTAGGGTTGGAAAATAAATAGATGGTAAATTGAGAACTTTCAGAAACAACAGTCCAGTACAATGCCTACATTACTGCTGACATGGCAGTCCCATACTCCATTTTACCCTCACTCGAAAACAAGACCCCAAGATAATTAAACTTCTTCACTTGAGACAGCAACTCACCCCCAACCTGAAGTGACCAATCCACCATTTTCTGTGTTTCTCTGGTTTGAGCTTTCTCGGACATGTAAAGCTTGAAGAATATTATTTCCATAACAACGGGTCAAATGGATGAATTCTAATGACTTTGTGATATCCTCACAGTTTGAGGACCTCTTTAGCATCTGAGTCCAAGTTTTCACTTATCCTGTGAAATATCCCAACACATATCAATAGTTGTTGGGATATTTCAATAATTTTAACAATGAAATAATTATTGATTATTAATTTCAATTTCAGTTCCATTCAAACTGAATAGACACAAAGTTTGGTACAGACATTCATGGTTCCCACATAGTGTGTCTTTTTGACTTTGGTTCCTTTAGCACCACCATGAGGTATCAATTTGTGATTTGGACTGCCATTATTGGGTCAAAGTTAATAACATTCCTATCAAATCCCATAACATCAGCCTTAGCTGTACTTTGTGTTTATCCAATGTTAACCTGCTAACACGCTAAGTATGTAGTATGCTGTCTTAGATTTGAATCAGGACATTGTACAGTTGAACAGTTTTGTAGACTCAAAGCGTCTCAACTTTACTAATACTGCAGACAAGATGAGTCACTGATCCGGGACCGGTCTATATAACTGTCTGCCATGCCTCTTAACAGCCACTGGGGAGCAGCTGCTCTAAAAAGGATGACTTACTGAGTGAATGAAAAGATGAATGAATGCGAGTGGGTGCTTCCATATCTAAAAGACCATTCAAATCCTACATGACAATATTAAGAAATGTACTGGCATCATTGAGGAAAGCTATTCATCCTGAACAGGCCTGTAGCCAACATCAGCAGTGCTGAATTCATTAGCCAGATTGGACACAGTGTTCTTGCTATGCAGTGCGTGTTTCATCCTGACCTGACAGGGCTCTGGGAGGTAAAACAACATCCTCTGCCTTCCTTTAAGTATAAAGAAGAACCAAAAAAAAAGGTTGTCAAATGCTGTTACAGGAACATTTAGACATTCTGACGCAGCAGGTTTTTTGTCAATTGAGTTAAAGACTGCAGCAGCAAGGTACAGAATGAGGACACACCCTCCCTCTTTCTCTCTCTGCCTCCTCACTGTAGTGGTTACCGTGCCAGGGGAGCTCCTGCGTATTTCCCTGTCTGAGTGTGATTGATAATGTCTGGGATTCGTCCTCTTTGTCATTGCTCGTAGAAACAACAGAGTGACTTCAGTCAATGGTGCAGTCAGTTTAACTGCCTTTAAATATGGAAGGAAGACTCATGCATGTATAAGTTAATTTGTTCACTTGATGTGTATTGTTGATTTCTCCATTAGTGATTAAAAAGGTAACACTATTAGCATTATAACTTTGGTGTACTGAAAAGTAACATACAAATCAGTATAACAGCCTTTTACATGCTTTTAAAATGAACTTTGGAATATGTGAAAATGTGCTCAATAACAATGAACGACAATAAAACCATAAGAAAAACGGTTGGAAAAAAATATCTAATGATAGATAGATGGAGTCTATCTATAAAAATGACCCCACAGGTCATCTGTGCAAATGCTTTTTACGAAACATTTACATTTAATTGTTAGGCGACCTCTGGTGGTAATAATAAAAAATGATAGTAAACAATAATTATGAAGGGAGCAAAGGAGGAAGTCAGTTGATGTAGTACATAGAACATAAACCTGTGTTATTATTGTCACCATGATGATGAAGATCTGGTACTCCCGCTGCTGGTACTCTCCTACTGGTCATATTATTGTTACCATGTCAGCGCAGGTCTGTTATGCCTGCTGCTGGTACGCTTGAGTTGTAGCCTACTGTACATGATCGCACAGATTGGAGGACTTGTTAGAAAAATGTGACCAGTGCAGTTTTGTTATAGTGGGTTCTCATCCTTGTTACTGTACATCAGGTGTGTGGTTGGGGTGCCTACACTAAGGGAGGTGGAACTGACTAACATACCTTAGGACCTCCAGGTAAAGCTCAACTCTCACAGGTGAATGAAAGTGGCAGGTGACTCATGGAGGTAGCACAAATTTATCTGCAGTTGAACACAGCTGCACCAAACAGAACACTGGGCACTCTAAACTGGAGAGAATGAGGGCAAAAAACGTTGAAATAAATGGAAATGATCTGCAAGGTTGAAGGTCCTTTGATTGAATTTGGAAATGTGAATCACTGTTTGGGCATAAGATGATCAAAACTTTTTCTTAACTTTTTATTTTTCTTAGAAAATCTTATTTTCGTTTATACTACTCAGGTAGTTTATTAGAGGCCTTTGGCTTTAATTGATCAAGACATACATGCTATGTACATCATGTGGTTTTATGATTACAAATTCAATCCAGAGATATTGGTATGATACTTCAAAAAGACATTACTGTTAATAATAAAATGCAGACCAGTAAAATGTATGAGATCAATATATGTCTCAGCTTTATACTTACCAAGCACTCATTCTATAAACCTATTTTAAACCAAGGAAACAGAAAGACATATAAAGATTTAATAAGGCAGAGGCTCTGAGACTCCCCTCATACCTAACACTGTCAGTGGGACAACCCAGAGGCATCTCTATGACCTCGTGTCAGCACACTTGGAGAGAAGCACGAGAGCAGGACTGGGGAGGTGTGAGGTGAGAAGTGGTTAATCTAAGAATATAGTGCCCTGCAGAACCACAAATTAGAGCTGGCGTGTCCCATCTGGACCATTATGATTAAAATTCCTCTAAACTGAGCCTACAGTGCAACTGAAAGGCAGTCACCCTTAAGCAACTTTCAAAAGGCAATTCATTATATTCCCATAGGGGCTTTAAGTGTGTGTGTGTGTGTATGTGTGCATCATGTGTAATGGCAGATGAGTGATGCGGCTGTTGTGGTAAACAGTATTCCTGCAGATGTCACATTGTGTGACTCATTCTTGTGGCGTCAAAGAAAATTAAAACGTCCTCACAACCTTCAAACATGAAATCATACTTTGTGTTCTGTTGATGTGTGTGTGTCCACTCGTGAAAGAGGGAAAATAACTGTTATTGTTTTTCCCACTCCAGCAAGATCCACATAATTTCATTCCCCCACTGCTACATTCAACCTACTGTTATATAGGTGTACTTGACATTTAGCAGATAACAATAGTTAACTGAAGTTGATGGTGTCAAGTACACATGACAATTGTGCACTGAACGCCTCTCACATGGGAAGCAAAAAAACCCCTCCTGGTGCTCCTGAGCACTTGATGGCCAAGCACAGCCACTTCACTTTGCATTACTTGACTCTAACTAAAGTCATGACTTGTGGGAGTTTTGTGGGTGTTTGGGGAACAATATGAGATTGTAGTTATATCTGCTCATGTGTGTGGAGAGGTGTGAGTCTGAATCGAAATCTGTAGAAGAAGCTTAAAAAGAAACATATATTTTTTAATGTGTAGCAGAACACATCTTCCACATCTCTAGAACTAGTTTAGCCTGCCACACTATTCATAAACCTGTAGGTGGTGGGCCCACAGGGCAGTGTCTCTTTGAAATAATGAACTCCAATGGAAACCAGTCTAGCCACCAGGTACCCGTTAAAGGAAAGGAGACGATTCGATTCGATTCGATTCGATTCAATTCAATTCAATTCAATTCAATTCAATTCAATTCAATTCAATTTTATTTATATAGCGCCAAATCACAAGAAAAGTCATCTCAAGGCACTTTTCATACAGAGCAGGTCTAGACCATACTTTAAAATAGGTATTACAGAGAGACCCAACAAATCCCACCATGAGCAGCACTAGGCGACAGTGGCAAGGAAAACGCCCTTAAGAGGCAGAACCTCAAGCATTTGACTCAGGGTGGCCCACCTCATTTAGGTTCAGAAAGGGGGGTATAGAGAATACAAGAGAAGAAATAGCATAACACAGGTTCCATGTAAAAAAAAAAAAAGTAAAGTGTAGTAGTAGTAATGATAGTAGTGATAATTAAAGTATTAATTGCAAACGTAGCAATAAAATTAATAGCAGTATAAGTAATTTCTAAATATAACTGCAGGTGTTGAGTGGAGTTGTAGGAGCAGCAGGAGACTTGTCATCACAGATCAGACTCTACAGCTCCAGAGGCAGAAATACCTGCAGAAAGTGACAGAAGAGGAGAGAGAGACAGAGACTAGGTCTCCATGTTCTGCGGGAGAGATCTTCACACCAACAATCCAGATTCAGAGGTTCTTGAATTGCCTGTAAGGGTTCTTACGTTGTGAAGACATGGTGAAAAGCCTGTCGAGAAGGGCGAGATTTGATGAACTATACAAATAGGGATAATGGTGCACACTTTCAGACAGCCCCTAATCAGTAACACCCAATTCTTCAGATTTTTATATATCATATAACATTCAGAAGGAGCTCAAAGTAAAAAACACAGCTTGGGATTTCCTGATCAGGATGCCCCCTGGCTTCTTCCCTCTGGAGGATTTCCAAGCTTATCCATCTAAGACGAGACCTAGGGTCAGGCTCAGAACATGCTGGAGGATTATATATTATCTGGCCTGGGAAAGGCTCAGGATCCCAAAGGAGGAGCTGAAGGATGTGGCTGTAGCGAGACATCTCAGCTACTTTATGTAGTCTGCTGCTGCTGTGACTTTCACCCACATAAGTGGTGGAAAATGTATGGATGAATGTAAATGTGTGCCAAGTTTTGCAAAAGCTGGAAAAAGAGACTGCTCTTCAGTTCAACTGCAAGAAAACTTCAGAGAGTAGAAACCAGATGCCACTGTACATCCATTATTTCCATCATTCACATTTTTTATTTCTTTCACAATGGAGCATACAGTGATTATTGTGCACATTTTCAGTTTTACTCATCACCTTCTTGTCTTAAAGTCACTTTCTAACAAAAAGCTTACTTGATAACCTGTGTCAGTGCCTGTGGTGAAGCTTGTTTCCTCCTTATCTCAGACAGTCACTTATCAATATTCCTTCCACATCAGCTAGCCACTCTCCCACAAGTGAGTATCCATTATCTAGATGGAGCCCAGGGGGCCAACTCCATCAGAAGGTCACAGCATTGTTCATGCAACCAAACTCTCAGCATAGAAAGCAATTCAGCAACAAAGGAAAAGAGCTGGTTTTTGTCAGACTCCACACTTGATCAAAAGCCATTTAGTACAACTGACTGCTTCATCACAAACCTTGTTCTACCATGGGACATTTAGTTTCCTTTTACAGTTTTTCTTTATAGGGTTGCAGTCACATGCATAGCAAAAAAAACATTTAACACAAGCCATTACACCATTCATCTATTGCCTCTTCCCTGTTCACACTATCAGTGGCTTTATTATACTTGTCAGTGAATCTTCTCAATCTGCTGTGCTGTAATCAAAATACTGTTTATATTTTTTGCTCTTCAGTTAACAAGGTTTTTCACAAATCTTAACACACCATTCTCCAGCCCTTGCAAATTCACTGGTTGACATTGTTTGTGACATTTTAAAGTGTTTGGATATTACCTGTACACAGATCGTGTACAGGTAAGTCACTGTGAACCTTTTCTGTATTAAACTAGACCATGATCAGGTGCCATGAGTCACTAAACATAACCATAAATAAGTGTAGCAATGCTCTAGTCACTACAAATAGACACTGTGCGCTACAACATCTGATATTTTGGAAAAAAAACTAACACTAACAACATATTTGCAACTTACCAAATACATAAATGGACATGTAATACAGTCACAATTATTGCCTAAACCTATTTGCAGTTGCAGTTTTATAAAAATGTAAGTTTTTATGTGTGTATGTAATGTTTTTCTATACGTTTGACCAATTCAGTCAAAGTCCAAAGACTCTCTTATAGCATATAGATACACTGAAGTTAGATCTTAAAATTATCTGTGGCATTCTCCTCGTCAGTATTTTCTATTCCCTATCAGAGAGTTATGGTACATAAAAATATTTTAAAAATACATACATTTATTGCAGATACATCCCTAATAATGTTAAGTTCATCAAAATGTGGCAGTAGGGTTTTTTCAATTATCCATCCATCCATCCATCCATTTGCTATACCACTAATCCTTTGAGGGTCACAAGGGGCTTGAGCAAATCCAAGCTGGCATCAGGCATCACAGGGGTGACATACAGACACAAACAACCATTCATGTTCACTTTCACACCAACGGGCAATTTAGAGTCACCAATTAACCTGCATGTCTTTAGACTGTGGGAGGACGCTGGAATACACTGAGGAAACCCACAGGGGCACAGGGAGAAGATGCAAACTCCACACAGAAAAGCCCTAGCTGAATTGGGGTTTAAATCCAGAACCTTCTTGCTGTGAGGCGACAGTGCTAACCACTGCACCACCATGCCATCTTAATTATTGTTTCTTAATGTAATTATTTAATGTGTCCTTAGTGTGAAGAGGAGAACAAGAACATGAGACTAAACATGACATGTTGACAAAAACCAGCACATGATAGCCATTACACGACATGGCAGACTCAGCTTGTCAGGCTCAGCTCTACATTGTCAGACTTGATAGGTTACATCACTCTAAGATGTACTTTGTTAGCTGCAGTAGATCTTCATCAGCTTCAGCTGTCACTAGTCACTTCTGTCAGCTTAAGGTTTGAGCCTAGTAAGTTGCTCATGTAAACAACATTTCTAGCTAGCAATTATAGCATGAAATATTTAGCATATGAACATGCTTTGTCTCTTTTCCCTTCTCCATTCACCTTGAAGGTAGATGAAGGTTTTACAGCGGTGGGCTGTCAGGGCCAGCAAGGCCTTCTCTGCTGGTCTAAATACCATCACAGTCACAGAATTATATTCTTATATATGTTTTTTTTTTTTTTTTTCATTAATACTATATGCATTGAATTGTTCCCAACAATCTATTCTCTTCATCTCTTAGCTTTCCTCTTGGTTGTGCTGCTTCCAATACAGTCTGTTTATGTTAGAGATTCAGCCCTGGGTTGCCAAGGTATCAGAAATCTACTTTGAGGCCTTCAGAATCAACAGTGCAGGTCCCTGTCATTTAAAATAAATGGCAATGAAACTGTTGCCTCACAGATCCTTTAACCAATCAGATTTTGAGTTGGTGAGACCATGACATCAGCATTTCCATGTGATTTGATTGGATGGTCAGAGAGCGTACTGGTCAGAGCTAGCAAACTGCATCTATAGCTACTAGCGCAAGAGAAAACATAGTATATATTTAATAGCTGTTTTTTCAACCCACAGTGGCTGAAGGAGGAGGAAGAGTTCAATGACTCTGTTGTTGAGGTTATCTGTGCGTCTCAGTAAGTAAGACAGTAAGTCCTTTTCTATCACTACGGGGGCAAATGCTGAAAGTCGAGTCTGCCCAGTTGTATTTCTCACACAACTTTTACTTCGCTTCAGGGCTGAGAATGTCCGCTTCACAGAAGCAGTTTTTTTTCTAATATATATAATATCTATAATTTTTTATTTTTTATTGTTTATGCCTTTGTCATTTTATGAGTTAATATTGATGCCTCTGCTGATGTGTGTGGCTCAGCTGTGGCTGCAGTGTTTGGAGACCTATTGAATTGGGTTAATTGGGTTTTTATAGCATTTCTTCAGTAATGGCATTTATTCTGACTACATGTCATGCCTGTCTGTGATGCAAAGTTCTGTTATACTGTATATTGATGGTTTGATGGTTTCTATAGCAGTGACATTATAATGATGGTATTAAGAGGTGGGTTAATTCAGGTAGGACACCAGTGAAGGCCCATGTGTGAAATGCATGGCCCACCACTGTTGCTCTGAGTATGATGACATTGGTACAGACATCGTAGGGTTTCATAGCAATCTGGTATTTCATTGCAGTACAGAAATCTTATCCTGACTGGGGCACAATTCACCAGAAACATTCTGAATCACCCACGGGGGGACCGTTAATATCCACAGCAAATCTCTCAAATTTGATCAGTCCAATCCAGTAAATCATACACGTTCACGTTTGTGGTCGTGAACCAGGTGATATCTGGCATTTATCTGATGTTTGTGTTCCTTAGGTTGTAACCCAATCAAAAATCTAGTGAATTAAATAGTGTTGAGATTTAATCAGTCTTTTGCTGGGAGACTTATTAAAGGGCCCTGGTGACCCCTGGATACCAATGTGTGAACCACAGGAGTAGCCTAAGCACTTCACAAGTTTTAATCAAAGCTTTGTGTGGCCACCAGCAGGAGACTATACTGGCCAATACTAAAATGAGAACGTACACAAGTTTTATGAATGTAAAATAAAGGAGATAATGGAGGAACCAAGTGTGTGTGTTCAGCAAACCAATAAAATATGTGACAGTAATATTTTAGCCTTTATGGAGCCACATGAGGCTTGAAGGTAGTTTTAGTGAACAATAAATCCTACTCAGTTCCAAAAGTCATTTCCCTGGAGGTACCACAGCACACATGGCCTATACTGCACCTGAAAAGTGTTACTGGTGCTGAAATTTAAATGATCAAACGTAGCAGATAATTTGCTTTCTTAAGGCCTTGAACAGTTGAATGAAACCATCTAAGAAGTTTAGAATAAGAATGACCCTTGGTCCAAGGTCTCTTGATAGCTTCCATTCGTTTCTAAAGTATTACAGAGAGTTGTGTCTCAGCAGCTTTCAGCCCACATATCTAACAGTAATCTTTTTCACTCCACTGAAACGGTACTTACTAGAGTGGTAAATGATCTTCTGCTTTCTATGGATTCAGATTCATCCTCTGTGCTTCTTTTACTCATTCTCAGTGCAGCCTTGATGCCACAGATCACTGTATACTCCTAGACCAACTGGAAAACCAATTTGGTGTCTCTGGCCTCGCTTTCTAACTGAAAGAAGACATTATGTTTCCTATAACAAAACTAAATCAATATTCTCTGATGTGGAGCACCCCATGGCTCTGTTCTCATCCCACTGCTCTTATTTCTTTATATTTCACCTCTTGGCCAAATTATATGCAGTCGTGAAATTAATTTCTTCTGTTACACTGATGATGCTCAGCTGTATGTGCCTGTAAAAGCAGATGATCCTTCTAAAATTATCAAATTAAAGGCCTGGTTGTCTGTAAAAAGCTGGATTTCACAAAACTTGCTCTTAAATTCAGATTCAGATGTTGGTCATCAGCCTGTTATAGATGCCAGTTTGATCAAGTAACAGTAGCACTTGACAACTGTGTGATGACAGCCAAGAACCTTGGTGTTACATTTAATCCTAGCAACACTTTTGATCATTGAAGATTTTTTCAACCTCATTCATCTTCCATCCACACCAGATTATTGTAATGTTTTGGTTTCAGCCATGTGCTCGTTCTAAAACTCTTCAAATGTTTCAGATTGCTGCAGCTAGAAATTTAAATCCATTGTCAAATCCTTGTTAGATCTCAGTGCTGCTTTTGATACGATTGATCATCACATCCTTTTACAGAGACTGGAGCATTTTATTAAAGGAACTGCACTAAACTGGTTCAGATAGATAGGACTTAAACAAGTCCTATCTATCTGATAGGCTTCAGTTTGTACATGTTAACAACTACTCCTCCATGTACACAAAAGTTAGACATGGAGTTCCACAAGGGTCAGTGCTTGGACCAATCCATTTCACTTTGTATATGCTTCCCTTGGGCAACATTATCAGGAATCACTCCATAAATTTCCATTGTTATGCAGATGATACACAGCTTTATCTGTCAGTGGAGCCTAATGAAACCAGTCAGTTAGCCAAACTCCAGGCATGTCTTAGGGACATGTAATCAGTCCCGAACATGTCAGAAATACATTTTCTAATGATGTAGTTCCATTACACGGCACCAAGGCCCTAGTGAAGAAGGCTCAGCAGCGGCTGCATTTCCTGCGTGTCCTCAGGAAAAACAATCTGGACAAGAAGCTAGAGAGTGTACTAACATACTGCCTGAGTGTGTGGTACACAGGCTCCACAGCTGAGGACAGGAAAGCTGTGCAGAGGGTTATCAACACCGCCCAAAAAATCATCGGCTGCCCTCTGCCCTCCCTGGATGACATATCCAGATCCTGCTGCCTCAGGAAAACCAGGGCCATCAAAGGAGACCCCTCACACCCCGCCCACCACCTGTTTGACCTGTTGCCCTCCAGACGGCGCTTCAGGTCAATCAAGTCCCTAACCACCAGACTCATAAACCGCTTCTTCCCCTGGGCCATTTGGACTGCAAACAAACACTGACCATACCCCCCACCCGCTCCCCTCACCTCACCAACACCACACCTCACACACACACACACACACACACACACACACAGAACCAAGGACACTATCCATCCACCTGGCACCTTAAAGTATCCTAGTCTCAGTTTCTTGCACAATCCTTCTTAACCCAACCGGTCGAGGCAGATGGCCGCCCATCCTGAGTCCGGTTCTGCTCGAGGTTTCTGCCTCTTAAAAGGACGTTTTTCCTTGCCACTGTCGCCTAGTGCTGCTCATGGTGGGATTTGTTGGGTCTCTCTCTGTAAATGCCTATTTTAAAGAGTATGGTCTAGACCTGCTCTATATGAAAAGTGCCTTGAGATGACTTTTGTTCTTATTTGGCGCTATATAAATAACATTGAATTGAAATGAATTCTCCTGGATGTGTGAATGATGTGCTTGGTTTTTCCTCTGTGTGTTTGCATAGTCTGTTCTCTTTCCAGGCTTTCATGGTGGAGAGGAGGTTGTGTGGCTCAGGTCCTATCTGTTGTCATTACCTGGAATTTGCTTGATGTTCTCCTAGATCATATTCTTCATTAATGTTTATAATTTATACTGTTGTCATTCTGATTGTCCATACTGTAAATCTCCTTTTTTAAAGTTATTTTTTGGGGCTCTTTGCCTTTATTTTGATAGGACAGTATAGAGAGAGAGGAAATGGGGAGAGAGAATAGGGGAGTGACTTGCAGTAAAGGTCAAGTGTCTAAGGACGAGAGGGTGTAAACGTTGTATAATCTATAATAATAATAATCTATCAGTTAAGCCCCTCGAGGTACATTTACCATTTGTGACATTGGGCTATTTGAGTACAATTTGACTTGATTTGACTTGAAATGTCTGTTCAGTGGGGCTGCTGACAAACCAAACATGTGAAATGCTCCTAATAGACACTGTTTTCAAAGAACAGCTGTCATGGAACAAAAGTTAGCCACAGTATGTAATTTTTTTTCATGTAATTAATTACTTTCCACCATTGGTTTCATATGACTGATTTTCCCCTAGCCTTACTAGTTATTGACTACCTGAACCATAGAGGTGGCAGATCAGAAAACCACCATATGAATCTTTTTTTGTCAAATTCATTCTAGAAGACACTGAATGTGGTGATAGTGGTGCCAGATATGAAAGTGCTCAACTGGGTCATTCTAGGAGGTAAACAACCTATTTTATCATTTAGTGTGGATGACTTGATGCAGTGTGTCAGGTTTTAATACAATAGGTCTTGCATATCTAAGACTCTTGTTTCAGCTCATATCAATTGCTGCCATCAGGCTCTCACGCTGAAAGATTAAGTATACGAGCTCCTGTTGTGAAATATCTGGTGAGCATGTTGTGCCCACAGAGAAAATTAACATGTGGTAGCACCCATGTAAATTATCACAGCGTCTTTAATTTGAAAGAATGAAAACATGATGGTATACTGTCTGTATCAAGTCTCACAGAGCTAGTAATGGTACCACATTTTAACATCAATAAATTACTACCACATTAATTGCCCAACAGAATAATTACATTAAAATGAATTACCTCCCTCTCTCCTTTGGCAGTGTTGTGTATTACTTTACACACAGTTCATGGCAAGTATCGCAGTTTAACCAATCATCTTCTGTGTAGAATTTCACTGAAGCTCAAGAAATTATTGCAATAATTTTCTGTTCACAATGGTCAATATTTAGACAACTCTGCTATTCTTTAGCATCTTCTAGGCTATTTTAATTTAGATATGAATATAATGTTTGGTAGGATCCCTGCTAACCCCAGGGATTGTCTTATTCAGGCACATGCATTAACTACTGGCACAGTGTTGCTTTGACTCAGTCTTCTCTTCCAACAAATGATCTGCTTTGGATTCATTCCATGCACAAAATCGACTTCTGCTCTAATGTATTCATGCATTATATCAGCATGTCAGAGTCCCATTTGCTGCTGGATGCCTTATCAAAGTTAGAGTGTCCACAGTGACCTACTACGCAATCCAGCTGATGGTATTACCCACGCAGCAGTAACGGCTGCAAAGACCTCTCAGTCTCAGTGGACTGATATCCTATTTGTTCACATCTCCCCCCATGATCTGCATATCTGTTTATCTCTGTGCCCCAACTTCAATGGCACCCTGCTCTCTCTACCTCCCATGTCTTCCTTCTCAGTCCTCCTCCTTCATGGTAACTCCCTCTCACGGTTCCAACAGCTCCATCACCTCTCTTTCTCTCCAGCTCTCTCTCCTCACCTCCCCCTTCCGTCTGTTAATCGGATGAGCTGTCACAGTTGTGAGGATGATTAAATTCCAGTCCAGAGTGGCTCTGTGACCACAGAGCCCCCCCCCAAGATAAGTAATGAAAAAAACCTACCCACTGTCCCCTCATAGGCACACAAAGTTCAACAGGACCTCTTCACTTTGTGTCATACCAGCCACAACCGGACATGATGGAAATTTAGAAAAGGAAACATAATCGTGTTCAGGGTTTGAATTTGTTCCCATGGTTATCAGAAATTCTATCAAAATATACATAATATTAATGTCAAATTGAGCCAATCAGTGTACAGCATCCTACCATCCTTGGATTAATAGAACAAAAAGATGAATAACACTCACCACAGATGATAGACTGAAGCCCAGTCCCACCCCAGAGAAAACATTTGCATTTGCCAATAGCACATGGGTAAATAAGATGAATTTATTGTTAATGAAATAAAGGCAGTTGGGCAGATTAAGCACTTGTTGAGGTGTGTGGACATTGAACTTTGTGTGACAGAGAAGTCCTCCATTCATCCTCAACACCCTACACTGAAAAAACAGCTTTTCTAATGGAAATGAGTGGCACCCTCAGGTCACACGCCCTTCTCCTCTCCATTCAGGCTTTGATATGAGAGGATTACACACAGTATTCTTTGAGCTGTAAGAGAAGGATGTATATGCAAATATATATAAGGCTATGGATGTGTACGATATCGCCAGAGTCAATATGAAAGCGATACACTTATTATTATTATTGTATTATTTTTAATAATTTAATAATTATTATTACAATTGGATTAATATCGATTTAAAACTTGCAAACCTTGAAGTAAAGCGTAAAGGCTACGTAACGGCAAGTGCGTCACCATAGACTTACGTGAGTGTATCATGTGAATGTGTACGTTTTCACTGCAGATACAGGCCATATCTGCTCTTAAGATGTCAAAAGAGGTAGAAAATACTGTTTATGATAATAACGATGATGTTTGGGAGGAAATGTCGACTCACTACAATCATTGGTTTTCACTCAGGATCTCATCAGAGGCTCCATACTGTCTTCTCCCAGTGTAGAGCTGCAACTTTGACTTTGCAGTAAAACATGAGCTCAAATGAATCTCCAAATACAACACTGAGCTCCCTCCACTTCCAAGTAGAAAATAACAGCTTACATAAGATCCATTCATCATGGAATTTTTTGATGTGAGACTCTATTAGACCAGTATTAGACTAACATTCTTATCAGTCTGAACGCTGAATAATAGATTTTTACTGCCACAGTAAATTGCTGGATATTTGTGATAAAACCCGATTACATTTAGACTCGGTGTAAGATGGAGAACAGGTCGATGACGCACATAATTTCCAGTTCGTGATGACAAAAGTGCGTTGACTGGTAACTGAAGTATCATTACCCCAGTAAACTTGTAGTAGGCCTACTCGCGCTACTGTAATGGCGTTACTAAGCAACACTGCTCAGACTGCTATATAGGCACGAAGGCGAGCCTCTCCGGACAAGAGGAGCCACAAGACCGGAGAAGTTGCCGCAGAGACTGAGCGCGCGAGCTTAAGAGACAGTGGAGGGAGCCAGGCACAGCGTTTTGACGCACGCACGCACGCGCTATGGAGTACTGAGCTCTGAGGGAAGAAACAGTGCGCGCACGGTACAGCTGCTGCTCGTGCCTAAAAAACCTTACTAATTAAGGTTTTTTTGTTTTGTAGTGTTTGTCCACGGTTATTTTCATATAATAGAAAATCTGACTTAATAATACTGCGTAAACAAACAGGTCTGGCATCATGAAGTTACTGCTTTTACCAGTTTTAATGGCTTTTTTCGCCGTCGGTCAAGTTTTTTGCGAGGAAAACGACCCAAAAGAAGAAGCTGACTACTGGACCAGCAGTAATCAAATTCAGGTAACCCGCAGCACGAGCCTGTTTACATTCTCCACGTCTGATTAAATGACGCTTATTTACTATAATTAGGAATTAAAAAGCCACCTTATTTCTCCTCTTGTGGATGAACGTGGATGAACTTCTCTGCTTGTTAGTCTACTGTAAGTTTGTTCCAGCAGAGTATGGAAGAAGGTAAGTTAGTGTGATAAACTGGCTGTTCAGTCAGTTTACTGAGCTGAGGTTAAACCCGGCATCCAGCTCTACCCTGGAATATTTGGAAGATGATGATTTAGTCCGGGATAGCGAAAATAAAATCAGACCTGTTAGAGCTGTAGGTTCTAATATCAACATGTCAGAAAAATGTATCCAGATGTTCTGTCTTTAATAACAAGGTCTAATGGATTTTGGTCATTTTTGCTCAGTCTTTGTTCTCTCCAATACCCATCATTTTGAACTGAACATGATGCTTAGAACTATTTAGACTTCAGACGTGTACTGTTTTCGTTTTCAACCCTCGAGGCTAAAGGTTATCTTTACTGAAACTAGACACATATTTACCGGTAGGAGATCATTTTATCTTTTCTTCATCGAGTTTAATTCATTCCCCCAAATAAGTGTCGATATCTTGAGAGAATACACCAAATTAATGCATTAATAGACTGTAAAATAATCATTATAGTTGACTAAAAAATTCTGTGTTTCTGATCTGTATCATGAAACAGGTGAAACAGTCTCATGAAGAAAATACGGCTTTAAGCTCAGTAAACTGGAGATGATTGTTGTAGTGCTCAGGAGATTAAGTAATCCTTAAAATGCACAGTAGGCTCTGAAGCCCAAACGATCTCCATTGACATGAAACACACATCGTGCGTTTGACATTGCGAGCTGGAAACGAGCCAAGCTCCTCAGCCAATACCTTAAACTGCAGAGGCCGAGGCCATTTCTGCAGATGAATGAGCGAACAATAAATCATCCAAAGTTCGTGTGCAGGACATTAGTGGCCCCCAGGAGCACATCTCAGGCAGACTAATGCACATCCTGAGATGGAAATAGAAATGCGTAATGAAAGTTCAAAATTCCAGGCTTGTGTGGATTATTACTCAGTGTACTTTATGTGTGCTGTAACAGTGTGGACTGTGAGCGAGTGTGCATGTGTGTGTGATATAGGGAGGTCAGGTCTCATACTGATATAAACAAATATGAACAATGTGACCCCCCACCCCCCAGGACGGCTGGCTTTCCAACGACCCATTCAGGGAAATCCTCCTGAGGATGACACGAAAGCCGCGGCCGCATCAGTTCATCGGTCTGATGGGGAAGCGCTCCATGGGTGAGAGCTCATTTTCACTACCTTACAGTTTTTTGTCCTTCTGTGGACTTGTCTTTAAACTTTTTTTCCATCTTCCCTCGCACAGCAAATGCACAGATCACCCGGAAAAGTAAGTACTGAAAACGTATCACATCCATTCACTCGTTATTTCATATTCTCCAAAAGTCAGCTGATGAGTCAATATGATAATTTATTAGGTGAGTTTCACCACTTACAGGAAACATTTGTCCTCATCAGCTCACACCTCATTTCTGGTCATTTTGGCTTGATCTTTCATCTCCTGCCTGATTTTTAAAAAAAAAAGATGATTTGCAGGTTTTAACATAAGCAAACTAGGTTGGAGAAATCATCATGTGCAGGGCCGTAGCTGGATTTTACATGTACTGAGGTCATGTGCTCCCCCAAAATCTCCCTCACCCCCAGACAAAGAGAAACTCTCAAAAATGTTTTATCTGGATTTTATTTATCATTTTTCTCAGTGTTTTGTAAAATACTGGAACCAGCTTAAAAATACTCACAATGTGACATGAGAATGAAGAAGTGATTAACTTTGCATCGTCCATCAGAATGAACTTGTGGGTTTTCTGGGTACTTTGAATTTTACAAGATTTTCTGAGCATGGAGTCAGCAGGTGTTATGGGGTGTATGCAGTCAGCCCAGAACACTGCATCACTCTGTAGAGCTCTGCAGACATAAACTCACTCCCACTGAAAGAGGAATGGGTCAGTCACTGACGCCATGGATTCAGATGCTCAGTTTCATATGATAGAACAGAGTGAGCACAGGGGAAAAAACACAACCCCCCCCTCTCTCTCTCTCTCACACACACACACACACATACATTATTACTAACTGAGATAAATATTTATATTTCACTGGTTAAGGAAAAGAGTGCAAATTGTAGGGAGCAAACAATTTCACAGGCATTAATTAACTGACAGCCACCGTAGATTACGACACCTCCATTGTTTTTGCTGTTCTTTTGAACGCTGGGCCAAATTAATTTGTCTGTAAGGAAAGAGGTGGAGAGCAGACGTCTGTGTGACAAAGAGGACAGAGATTAAGACTGCAGAAGGAAAATGAATGAGGAGGAGGGGATTTTCCCTTTTTCTCTGTCAGGCATTTTTTTTTTTTTTTTTTTTTGTCTAAATTAGTCACCCACTCAGTGATGCAACACAGCGCAGCATAAGTAAGTATACATCTAATTTAATCTTCTTATGCAGGCATGACCATAAGTCACTCATCATTAGGGAGAGGGAGAGTGCTGGGATCAATGCCCCAAGGACATCTGAGAGTTAAATTGGATTGTTTACGCTTGTGATGGATAGACGGAGCTACACATTTTACCCTTCATTCATAAGGAGGATGCTTTCTACCCTCACACACTTACAGTTCACTCACAGTTTTCTACCACAAACATTTGAGACCGAAAAATGAATAAAAGGCACAACTACATTTTGTTATATATCCATATGTTCAAGGTTCAGTTTTGAGCAAGAAGGGCATATTTTATATGTTAACAGTCGACTCTCATCAGTCTAATGCAAATATTGATGTTTGTAATGTAAGATATTCCCTCAGGGCTCTCCATAGTTCTATAACAACCCCAATCCAAATACTACCACAGCCCCTTAGCCCATTACTGTGACTGACAGGAGCTCCAGTCAGTCTGCAATGCAGCTGTCCGTCATATTTATGTCACAGCAAACCTGGTTCGGTTTCACAGTACTTAAGTTAAAGCAGGAAAATCTGCATCGATAGCCTGAGAGGGAATTTACAGTCTACACTGACAAAGAAATTACAATGGGTTTTGAAGTCTGATTTTGAGTTTTCAGACTAAATCAGTGGTTTGTACGATTATCCTGATTGGTCTCAAGATGTTCAACAGGAGAGGAGAGCAGGAAAAAAACATCTACACAAAAAAACATGTAGGTTTTTTCAAACTTTAGTTGAATTTTCTCTTTTTTCTTCCTCCTTAGGCCAGTCAACAGTCAGATTAGGAATAATCACTCATTCGTTAAAGCAATCACAACCTGCAGCCATATGCAGCCTGAGACGAGGGATTCCAAGTAGCCAGAGCTTTGTCTTATGGGCTCACGAGCCAAAAAAGTTCAGACCCACAGATTAAATGTCTTAATATTTAAATGATTTTTGGTTTAAAAAAAATAGATATATTGATGAATTCAATTTGATTAAGATGTTAGTATGTCTCCAGACATACACTGGGCCCTACACTGGGCGAGAGGCAGGGTACACTCTGGGTAGATAACAAGTCTGTCACAGGGCTGACATATAGAGACAAGCAACCATTCACACCCAGAACCCACGCAGGCACAGAGAGAACATGCAAACTCTGGATTCCAACCCAGAACCTTCTTGCTGTGAGGCGACAGTGCTAACCATCCCACAGCCCTAAACTAGGCCCCCAACTAAAAATGTTAAAGGTTTTCCTGCAGTCTCTATGGGGTCAGGTGGTGCTGGGGGAGTTTCGACTTTTGACCTCAGTATTTCTAAAATCCTTGTCATGGCCGTGGCTGCAGTTAGCTAAATGATACTTGTGGTGTTTCATTGGTAGACACATAAGTGAACAGTTTCAAACTAAAATATCTTTTATTTGAAGGGCATAAAGTCAACTCTTTTGTTGGACTGATGGGAAAAAGAAGTCAAGAGGAGCCAGGTAAGTTAAATTCATATAAATACATGAGCAGTTTTTCTTTATTTTAAAAAGTGATAAAAGGACTAGAGTCAGTAAAATGTGTGTTGTCTCTCTCTGCAGAGTCCTATGAGTGGAGCACAATACAGACGTATGACAAGCGCCGCTAAACGGTCATCTCTTCACCTGCCTGCTTCTCATCTAGCCATTCCTCATCCATGGGAGGGGCACCTGACAATTTCTCCAAACTGTGTATAGCTGTTAGTTGAATAAAATGATTCTGTTTCCACATTGTCGTGATGTAGCAGTGCTGTACCTGTGCCAGTTTCGTTTGTCCCAGCAGAAGGTAGATTGGGGTGAGAGGAGGGGGGAAATTTCATTATCAGTGTTAGTGCTTTCTGTGAGCATTTTGGACCATCTGCCATGCCACAAAGACTAAATGTTGTTGTGGATCATCAAAGCAAGGCTGTACCCCAGGGTATGCTGAAAACTGCACTGCCAAAGTCACTGTATAGTGCCTCATAACTGTGTATTTGCAACTGATTGTTCTATAAACACAACACTTTGGGACAGGTTGTCATTTTGGCTTTGAAGTGACTTTAGAAGAGCTGTCATGTTCTACACCTGCACATATGGTTTGACATGACAGGATACCTGTGTGTTATAGTGGTTTGACAAATATTAAAATTATTTTCTTTACTTGTTCAACTTCAGTTTTCCAAGTGTTGAATTCCTTGTGATTCATACGGTTTGTGACGAGGTAAAGGCACACTCTGGTGGCAGACAGAGGTGCTGCACACACCCAAATCTGAGACAGTGTTTAAGTGCCAGGAGGTGAATTTATTTTAGTAACAATTAGTATGAAACAATTACTAGAAAACAAGAAGCAGATAATGGTTATGCGAGGGAGTGGACAAAATGATAGAGGTGACAATATAACGCAATCCAGCTTTGCAACAAAAACTTTGCTTATAATGTTCAAATTGTGTTTAGTTAGTGGTGCTGAACTGCAGTATGTTGTCAGGTAATATTTTGTCCACTTCCTGTACTCATCAGTTCATTTCTCAACCTTCAAACAAAACATGGGCAATCTGGATAAACATGTTATATTATGGTATATGTAACTTTTTATCATGATAACATAACATCTTTGGAAAATTTAGTTTAATTAACTGGCAAATTAATCATCAAATTATATAACGTCTGACAAATCAAGGTACATTACATATCATCACTCTAACACAGTGTGACATACATTTGCCTGCAACAAATGTTTGCATAGCCAGTCCAATCCCAAGACTGCTGAGAAACCAGCAGGGATGGCATTTCTAAGTGTGAAAAGTCATGCCAGTTCTTTCTGACAAGGTTCACATATGACTCACCTCTACCCATGAGAAACTGTCAAGATGTTGTTCACACAAATTGCATAATATACAGTCCTAGTCAACAAGCTGGAGCATCAACCTTTCTGGTATTAGCAGCTCTACATAATTCATTTGAGGTTAAACCCAAAACCAACAAACCAATGTATACACTGGTTTCAACAAAACAGGCATCCAGTTAAGTTATTAGAAAACATTAATCAGACTAATTCAGTTCAGAATAATGTTGGGTTAGCAGCTTCTGAAGACAGTCACACATCCCTGCAGCTTCAGGAGTTTGGGAACATTCAAGCACCCTAAAGATGATGAGGTGTTCACTGTGGTGAATCACCATTTCAATCAAGCTTCAAGTCTCTGCAGGTACATTTTCATTATAGTGATGACATTAATGAAAACCAGTGACTGGAGTGTAGTAAACCCATCTCATGATAAATGTTATGCTTTGGAAAATTAAAAAAAAAAAAAAAAAGAGTGCAAGAATTAAGTTTAATGGAGTTTGTCAGATAAAGCTGTAGAGGAATGAGTGATTGGGCCCAAAAGCTTTCAACTGAGACTGATTCTTTGTAGCTACTATCACAAATATATATCAGTGAGACAAACTGCTGCCTCATCAGTACATCTATTAACACCAGGCTCATAATTCACTTGTGTTACTGCAACCCAAGCATCCTATTAAGCTTAATGTCTACTTTCTTCCAATTGGTGAACTCCATTTTGTATGGAGTTCAGTACACAGAAGACCTACATTAAGGCTGAACAGACCAATGACAGGATTGAGTGCTGTTTGAACTACACTGCTGATGTTCAAGGTGTGATTTTTGTGGTGCAAATGAGAACACTGACCTTCATGAGCTTTAACATTTGAAAGAGCCTGCAGCAGGTTGTACAAACTGCCCACGCTGGATACAAACGCACAACAATCCCAAGATGCTAGGCTGCAGCTGGAGCACACACGTCAGCCTTGCTGCTTTAAAACGGTTGCAAAGCTGTGACAGATCCCAAAAGCAACGGACGAGAATCTTCATTAATTTCTGAATAACTAGAACTCCCTAAACACCAGGTCTGACAAAGTACAGCTCAATCTGAAAGTCTGACTCTGACTCCATCAAGACCTGACAAACGTCATGTGAGGTAATACAAACAAATTCAGAAGATAGAATTGATCTCAGTTAAACAAAGTAAAGCTTAGTATGGCACATGTAGAACAAACAAAGAAGGCCAGTATATTGCTGACTGACAGATACTGGCACACAGCTGTTCCAGTGCATCACTGGTCTTTATCAGGTTTGTAGATAGACAGGGTCCGGGCTGATGGGTCGGTGGCGTTGATCCAGCGTGGCATCCAGTAATGGGAGAGCCACTCAGCTCGGCCTGGAAAGTGCTTCTCAAACACCTGCCTGAAATAGTAGGCCTCTTTGGAGCACGGAGGGTTGTGAGGGAATGTCTTGTAAGCCTTCTCCATCTGGTCATCATTCACCTAAAAGAGGACAGAGAACAGATCAGACACTGTGGAACAACAGATGAGCTTCTGTGCTTGGTGTTGTCCACAAAACATGTAAATCTATGACTATGTGAAGCATTTTAAGTTTCATTTCTGAGGCCTTTATAGTTTTGGTAAAGAGATATTAGTGATTTAATACACTCCTCGATTAAAAAACTAATTAATTATAAGAGATATCAACAAGCTGTATAAAAGCTAAGATGGCATTTCTAGACCTTACTTTCTGGAAATAGTAGCAATTTGTAAAGCAATTTTTGTTTTTGTACCATAGCGCCCCACAGTGGCAAAACTGCACGACACCGTGGTCTGTGTTTACACATGAGGCAAATTTGGTTGCAATGTAGCAGGTTGAAATTATCTGACCACACCCACAAGGGTTTGTTAGCCAGTCATGGAAAAAAGTAATATCTCAAATCAAACAGCAAGTGTTCAGGGTCATCCAGACATGGTGTGTAACAAGTTTGGGTGAAGGATGTAGGATAGGGAGTCAAAAGAATATCCGGTGAAAAATTCAAATGATGGGAATTATTTTATGATCCAAATGGGCGTGGCCTACATCAATATCATCAGCTGTGATATTAGCCAAAACATTCTACAATAGGTGTTGGCTCATTTCTCATCACATGGCGCTATTGTGAAGAAGCACTTAAGTATGGGGAAGCTGTCCATCAAGTTTCAGTCTTGTAGCAGTTATCGTCTTGACATATTCGTCATGTTTCATCCTGTTTTGCTCATTTCCTATTTTTAAAACATTCATATAAAAATAACTTACAGATATCTGCACCAGAATCACAGCTCCTATCTCTGCAACATGTTGAACAATTTAGCTTGGCTACCATGCTCCTAGCTGCAATCGTATAGGATGCCAAAAAAGGTACATAAGAAAACAGAAAAAAGAATAGAACTATAGGTATCAGTGGCAGCAATCACACTACTTCTGTAAATACTGTGAAACTTTGGCTCTATCTTAAGCCAGTATGGATCTAAAAAATGAATAAACAAACTGAGCGGTCATAAGCTGAATCCAAACATCCAGATACCCTGCAGTTAAAAGTCTGTGTGATCTGACTGTATAACCATCAAGTCTGGAATGCCTAGGGCTGTCCAGATCCACAACTCATCAGGTCCACAGGAGCTTCATGCACAGTTTCAGTTAATATTGGACCTCCGGACAGTCGACTATGTGTGCAGACTTACCCATAATTTGTAGCATGTGTGGAAATAAATTCAAATTTATGTCTGTGCTACGTGTCTAAACTGTGTCTAAGTTTATATTGTGAGGCTTAGCATTAGTCATATCAGTGGCAATGGCTGAGGTCTAAAGTGCTACCTCATAGGGCATTTGATCTCCTCACAACCCAATAAGCAGCCTTGTAGACAGACAAAGCTCAGGCATGTCACATAACCATGACAAGTGTCCCAGTAAGCCATGTCAGTGAGTAAGCTTGCACAGTATCAGAGGATACCTGGAACCAGCTCTCCTAAATGGAATGCAGTCATCGTTAAGGTTATTATTCACACCTGTGCTTTTCCTGCACAGGTGGGGGGGCTCAGGTGGAGTTTCTGCAGATTTCTAAGAAGTCTGTGTGCTCTGACTTCACCAGACCTCACTCAGAGGATCATCTGCAATCCACAGCAATATGTATGTGACAATAACTACTACTAATAATAAATTATTTACTAGTTTTACTGTGCATGTCAACCTTAATCTTTTCTTTTGCAGTCAGCCACAGCACTACAAAATGTTGTACTGAATTTGTGAAGTGAGCTCATCAGTCACAGGATGTGTGTGATTCCAGGACAGTGGTGACTCCTTGTGGTAGAAAAATGAAGTTATACTCTGCTTTGTCAAAATCCTAAAGCTCCTAAACTAAAGCTGCTGTATATATAATAAACACAACAATTCATTTTCATTCAGTGCCCTAATTCAAATGATTATTTAAACTATTTACTATCAAAAAATGGCTTTTCATAAAAGATGTTTTTTTTAATCATGGGGGCCATTAATGTCTCTCACTCATAACTGGACTGATTTTAAATATTACTACTACTTCTTTCGTTTGATGAAAATTGATTGTTGATCATCATATCAGCCACTGTATGACTGGTAATACAGTAGCCACAGTAACACATACCATTGATTCTAGATGTTCCTGCAGGCAGGTGTACCAGGACTTCTTCACAGACATCATACCATCACTGAAGGCTTCTTTACGCCTCCACAGGATCTCATCAGGGATCAAGTTGAGACCTTTGAAGGATTCCCTCAGAAGGTGCTTCTCCACTCCATGCTGTTTACACAGGACACACAACACTATTACAAAGAATTATACATTTTACTGCTGGAAATCTGCCCTCAGGGATCAGGTCCTGTTTTGGACATCAGACAGTGAAGGTAATCAAAGCCTGACAGAAGACAAAGCAGCCGCAAAGATCGACTGACCTTAGGAATCCTCATTTCTTCTGGCAAGGAGAGGTAGTATGCTGTGAATCTGTGGTCCAGGAAAGGCACTCTGAGCTCTAGACTGAAAAATGAAAAATTGAAAAAAAAACAAAAAAAACACCTCAATAACTCATTATAAAGTGGTGCAGGAATAAGTCATAAACCCAGAAATAAGTTGGCATTTTAGCACTCCCAGTTCCCTCGTCCCAAAGTCAGTGGGTTTTTTGAATGGGTTTTTGGTTCAATGGCTGAAATAAAGTCTGTGATTAAAGCTCTAAATATTTTCACTTTTTATTCTACGGCATAAAATATGTCAGAAATTACCCCACCTGTGATTTTTTTTTTCTGTTTTATCGATGTCAAAAAAGGCAATTGCTAACCAGTGGCTGAATGAGACTACAGAAGTTGTCGAAGTCAAAACGTCAGCACATGAAAACTGATCTACTCACCGGTCCACCTTTACAGCCTCACTGTTTTTATAGGTGCACTCTTGCAAACTATTATTAACTTTCTAAGAAGAGAGGCTTTTGTAGAAGAGGTAAGCATGCTAAAATACATTACAAGTTGGAAGCTTAGTGGTGGAAATGTTGACGTCATGTGACCATGGTGTAGTTCATTTATAGCCTAACATTAGCTTTTTACTGCTGGAGATCATATTTAGGCTTCAAACATCATTCAAATTCAAATTATCTTGCTGAACAAAGAACCAGTGGCAGAGTCATACATTTTTGTTGAGCTTATTTTCTTCAACAGTCCAAAAAGCAATGGAAAAATCACATCGGCTTTTTGTGGAGGGAACCAGGGTGATGCTAATTTCCAGGTTAGCCTACAGAAACAGGTCATCCCTGCATGAAGAGATGGGATGACTGTTGGACACATGGGCACAGGAAACAGCAAATTAAGTATGTTTCCCACAAAACTTCACTAACTTCATCAGCTGGTAGAAAATGATTAATAACTCCATTACTATCATTTATCAGTGTTTATCATTTTTTATTGATTTACTTATATTAAAAAATCTGTTCTACCTTATTGATTTTGATGGATTTCATTTATGCAGCTGTTCAGGCTAAACCTGATAAATGATTAAGGTTTGATTTATCACGTTTTGCTGTAATTTTAATGCATTATTAATTTTACTCTTGATGCTCTTCAATCATGTTGCTGTTGACCACTTTGTCATTTTCTTCTCATGAAGGATTTCCCTGTTTGTGGTTAAACTGAGGACAATATTTTAATATCTTCCAGGCATTTTCATCAAGGCTACTGAAAATTAACATCATAAAATAACACAATATGAATTAGCACAATTTCTAACATCAGTCCATTATGTCAGTGTTTTTCTGCCCAGTTAAATTAAGTGCTTTCCTGAATAAAAGCACAAAAAACTGAAACTGCACTGATGAAGAATAGTCTCTTTTTGAATATAGGGATACAGGCACAACAAATGAATTTTTCACTGAAACAACAAAAAAATGAATTTAATGTTTCAGGAGTTGCCACTAGCATTCACAGACAGAGTATATCCTACAATTTAACACCAGTCAGTCGATCAGCAGCAGACGACTGGGCAGCCATTGTAATGATCAATTAATGGTTTAAGTTGTTTAATCAGGAAAAAATGCTAAATTATTTTTGTTTCCACGTGAGTATTTTTTTTTTAAGGAGTGTTCCTAGCCTTAATTGGTTAGTGATGGCAGTGGTGGGAAATGAAGTAAAAGGTCTACCCATGTGCAGCAGTGGTGCGATCAGCACGGAGAACATCAAACAGGTAGAGTTCCTTCATCAGTCGAACACTGTCCTCTGCTGCTGCTTTAGGAGTTGGCGCCTGAAGGAGGAACACAGATCTGTCAGCAGGTACTCTTTATTAAAGCCCATGTCAGACATTTAACCCTTTCCATTACTGTCAGCCTCTCTGTATAAACAGCCAAGTCCCATTTACAAATACATTGTGATGGGAATCTTACTAGTCTGAACTGAATGCAGTCAGAGTAACAGAAAAACCAGCAGCACCAGGTGAAGAACAGGAACCTCAATCATTATCTATTATAAACAAAGATGTCCAGATGTATGACTGTGAAAGAGTCCATTATAGGCAGTTGAGGAGATTCTCCTCATATCAGACCATATCAGTCCTGTCTTCAATCATCCCATCACCTCACAGATGAGCCCTGGCTGAGTGGTAGCTACACTCTCTCCTGCTCAGTATTGTGTATAGAGTTTGCCTGTGATTTTCCTCATGCTGTTTTGTTAATCCTACTTCCTGTGCTAGCACTTCCAGTACCTGCAGCTCCAGCAAGTCAACTCATCCACCCTTGCCCTTGCCACCAGGAAATCCTCAAGAGGTGAGTGTCTTTTGGGCTCACAATGGCCATTAATTAAGGCCTCAATAGCAACTGTCACAGTCCACCTGTGAAGCAGCCTGTGAAAGAATCTTTGTTCTCTCTCTCTCAGTTTCACATCAGTGTTTAGTGTCTTTCTGTAAATGTTCTGAGTGAAGCTGTGAGCTGTGTTAATGTAAAAGACAACTAATATATATGTGAATGACAAAACACTGTTATTGTGAAAGACAGAGGAAGGCAGCAATATTAAATATTCCATGTGTGAACAGGGCTTAACAATGCAGTATCTTAAGTGTGTGTTGAAAACACTGACTTGGTTCAGGTTAACCAGCAGACTGTGGAGCATCTATGTAACTATGTCCCCTGAATGAATTCACCAAAGAGCATGTGAAAGCATGTTCTCTTCAAGGAGTTTAGTTTGGTCACATAGTTCATTACTTCCAGCTCTTTTTCCTCATTTGTTTTGTAGCTACTCCTCTGCTGAACTGAAGCAGTGGTTCCCAAATGTTTTCAGGATTACTGTACTGGTTTGCTAAGTAGAAGTCAATTTGGTTTGTGTCACAGTCCCTCCTGTGTCAGAACTTAACTCTTGTGTCACTATTCCTACATTCCTGCAGTCGTTCCTGCCTTTCTAGCCATCCGACTCCTCCCACCCACCTACTCACCTGTTCCTCATTCCTGGTTCATACCGCCACCTACACTCTATCTGATTGTCTGTTGTGCCAGCCCAGATGTAGCTTTCATATATTTTTCTTGTCTGTTTTGACCTTCTTGTTTTTGGACTTCCCCTGGTGCTTTTTTCCCTGGTTCTTCTGCCTGGTGTGGCCACTGCCAACTCCCTGAGTTAGCCTCCAGTTTTTTCCTTGTCTGCTTTCGTCTACAGAGCCTTAACAAAGGTGAGCTGTTTTCAACTTTATCAGTGTCACACATGTGAGTCCTTCTAATTCTGAGCTGTGACAATTAAAACAAAATCATTACCTTAACAAAACAACAACAAAACATTAATCAAACCTTAGTTTGACTGGTTCAGTTACTGTGATTGGTTACTGGAGGACTTGCCTTGTGGAAGTAGATGTATCCCTGAGTCAGCTCATCAGAACCCTCTCCAGAGAAGATCACCACACTGTCTGTCTTCTCCCTGATGTACTTCGAAACCAAGTACATCCCTACAGTGGAACAAACAGAAGTAGGTGCTTCATTTCGAGTAGATAACATACTTAATGACCTTATTAGAATGCTAGTACAAGTGATCGAGGAATGTCACAAAAAATTACTGCAGTGCATTAAGGACTCTCTGAAAGGCAGCCAGATTTTTTCTTGAGTAAGAGCTACACATTACAACCAATGTTCATGCCCAGTAATAAATGAAATGGAGCAATACCAAAGTAAAATCTTTTAATCAACAAATGACCATATAAATGACCATGATAACATATAAAACAACATAAGCAAAATATTCATTAGCAATACCACGTGTCCTTGAGGGTCATGGGGGGGAACCACTCCTAGCTGACATTTAGTGACAGGAAGGGTACACCAGTTGATATATAAACACATCATTTCACACCTATGGCCAATTAACCTGCATGTTTTCAGACTGTGTGAAGCCAGAGGAGAACATGCCAACTCCACACAGAAAGGCCTTGGACTGTGGTTTGAACAGTGCTAATCACTGCACCACCATGCTGAGGATTCTATGTTTTTATTCTATTTATTCTATCATTAGATATCTGATATATTTATTAGATTAGATATGTTCATTTAGTGGATTGTGTTACAGTTAATGACGTGTGCTGTCCCCACTGACCTTTTTGACTATTCAACTAATCCCACTGTGATTCAAACAGGGAAATCAGGTGGAAATGGAATGCGGTGGTTCAGCATTCTCAGACACATCAGTAAGCACTGTGATCAGCTGAAATGTGATCGACTCAAACTTTTACACACAGACAGTCCACATAAAGATTTCATGGCAAATACATACAATAGATACACCATCAGTATATAAGGTAAACCTGTACAGTGTTACATAATCCAGTATTACAGACCTCAGACCGGCGCAAACATCTTATTTTTGTGAAGTTAATAATGTTCAGTTTTTGTTGATTCAATCAGAAATATGTTGAATAAGCTCTGAGCTGAATTTGAAACCATCATTAAATGTGATATTGTACTGCACTGAATAATACTGAACTGTTTTGATTTTGTTTGAGTTTGTTTTATTTTATTATTATTTATTATTTATATATATTTAAATGAGGACAAGTGATAAAGCTGTTGCCCTCTTTTAGCATAACAGCACAACATCAAATACATTTGTTTCCAAATTCTCACTAGAAAAAAAAAAACACTGTACCATAATGCATTAGTTTGTAGTTATTCAATGCCACAGATTTCCAGCAATGCTTCATTCTGCACTCACCAACAGAGGCACGTATGGTGGTGATGTCGTAGGTCTCCAGGTGGAAGATGACTTCCTCTACTGCTTGGATGCCTTCCTCTGCAGTGAAGTTCACCTCATGGTGTTCACTGCCAATGTAAGCTGCAACCTGACAAACACAAAACAAATTAATTATATATTCTATCATACACTATACAAAAAAGCAGTCAGAAAAAAGGCTTTGGCTGATTAACCTTTTAAAGAAGCTAAATTAGTTCACATTATGGACTATTATCTGTGTGGCTTTAACACTGCTGCTGAGGAATGCTACATGTTATGAAAGTCTTCTATCAGAGAACTGACCTTGCGAGCAGCTATGATGTCTGGACTGTCCTCTGAGCCAATTGAAAATGTCTGGATGGGATACTGCAGCTTCTCCTCTTTGGCCAGTTTCACCAGTGTAGCAGCAACCAGACTGGAGTCCAGACCACCTGAACAATAGACCACATGAAAGAGGATCACAAACCACATTGAATCCCACCGGTTTCATCAATAACATTTTCCAAGAAATAAATAAACTCAGCCAGTGACAATATACAAACACTGAGCAAGTAACTACATTTCATGAAAGAAAATGTGCAGTAAACTGTGTTGTGCTAACAGAGCTGATCTGTATTTTATATCATATCATATTAACAATATTGAACTAATGTTAAGTGTTTGATGTGATGTGATTAACTTTAGCATAAGCCCATCAGATTCTTGACAGCAAGTTAGTCATGAAATTTATGAAACACAATTCAAACAATCCAGTGGTAGTTACAAAAGAGGTGATGCAAATCCTTCGGTACAAGATGAGGTGTACAGTACGGAGAATACACTGAATGTGCATCTTAGTTTGATCAATTCACTCTATTTGAGAATCTTTTTGGTTTGTTACAGTAAGGTATTACTGTAGGTTTTATTATGAGGGTTTATGTTACAATAAAGGATTAAAGTTGATTACTTGTACGTCGTTCTTTGCCATCACAGTGTCATGTAACAAACGACCACAAGAGCTGTTTCAGTACACAGATGGTAGAATTTGAAATTACCTGACAGAAGACAACCTATTCTCCTGTGAGCCATTAGACGTTTCCTTACAGCATTCTCAAACAGGGTTCTGATGTTGCTTTTCACTGTTTCCTCATCAAACCCTGTGGAGACAGTTGTTATGCCATATAAATGTAAAATGCTTACCAAAGGACTAAATAACTTATTAGTTAACATTGAGCAGTTGCATACGTGTAGGTAGTCTCTCCATGGTGTCGTAGATGGCGTGAGCAGGCTCTTGCGTGCAGCAGTGAAACTGCTCCATCTGAATAGACTGAACTTTGCCATTCTTCTTCAAATCAAAGGCCTCAAAGTACCCAGGGAGAAAGGGGACAATGTTGGCAGGGGTGGCCATTGCATGGGTAATGTCTGTAAGGCCTGTGATCAGAATAACAACAAGTTAAGCAGTGCTGAGAAGGTGAGAAATGTTAAGAAAATGTAAGACCCAAATTCAAGACCGGTAATAAAGTACCACATTACCTTTAGCCTCTGAGCAGACAGCAAGGAATCCATCATCTGTGAGGAGTTTGAACAGAGGTCGGACACCATACGTATCCCTTCCCAAAAAGACCTTTCGGTTGGCAGTGTCCAGCAGAATGAAAGCAAACACACCATCCAGGAGAGAGGCCATCTTCTGGATGCCAAAGCGGTCATACAGGTGGAGCAAAATCTCACCATCCACTTTAGTCTGGTAATCAAACTCAAACTGCTTCTTCAGCTGAGAGAATATATGAAAGATAACACACACAGGCTTATTTTAGCTTATCAGGTTTTCTTCACATAAAAGTCCATCCCTCTCTATCGCCAACATAACACTGGATTAGACAAAACCCACTCTCCTGTTTTCTTTTTCTATGATACAACAAACCCTGCTTCACTGAAAAGTGGATTCCTTTAAGGGAATGCACCTGGCTCATCAACACGGCAGGCTGCTCCATTCAGACTATGATTGATTGGTATTAAGGGGCCAAAAGCATGCCAAGAAAAAATTACCTACATCATTACACCACCAGCAGCCTAGACTGGCCTGGTTTGAGATACTTTTCTGCTCAACACAGTTGTAAAGAGTGGTTATCTGACCATTCTCCTCTGACCTCTCTCAAAATCCCAGGTATTCAGCTGTTTTAGAAATACTAAACCCAGCCCAGACCATTCAGTTCAAGGCTAACAAGTGTCAAATTAACATGCTTCCAAATGACTTCCTGGCTGACCCAGATTAAATGAGAGACTGAGCAGCAGGTTATTTTTGATGGAGAGATACTCACTCTCCAACATGATTAATAGCACAAAGAAACATCTGTGCCACCTCAGCTACCAAGACAACCTCTGAATAATCTTTTGTGATCTCATCACTGTTAGGGCTTTAAATGTCTCTTTTTGTACTTGTCATTTGAGGATGGCAGAAAGAAGCTGTGAACACAACACTGACACATCATCACCTCTGTGTTGTTATGGTGAAATTATTACCAAATACTCTGCCTATATAGTCGTCCAACAGTTATGGAGCAACATTGTTCTCTGAAAACAGTCAGCTGGTGCAGGCAAAAATGATGCTATGAAAGTGTAGAGTGAACCAAAACAGTGAAGCTGTGGACCAGACAGCTAAAGCTCTGTGGACCCGAGAGGAGCTGCACATTCAGCTGATAATTCTCTGTAGGTTCATCACTACGAGTGAACCCTTTCACACTGTCAAACTGTTTTCACATTGTCATTTTCCACATTGTTATTATAAAGAGAACAATTATAGCCATCTTAAAATCTATTTATATCCATGTATGAACACAAGTTTATAATTTTATAATTATATTAACAAAATAATTACTTGTGTTTAACATTGTGAGGTCTGTCAAGAGATAAGTGGGCATAGAGCAGTGCTGCAGCAGAACAAAGTACACCAGTGTCAACACTGATAGAAATGTTGCTTTGAACACAAACATGCTGCTTTTTAAGATTTAATACTATGAGAACTGTGCAGATGTTGGCAGTATGGATTTTACCTACAAGGCTGTTGGCTGAACAACTGAATATATCATGGATCAATATGTGTGTCCTATACCAAAACTATGAAACTCTGACAACATGAAATTAAACAGAAGTAAATGACTGCTGCTGATAAGTTCCTGAGTAACTGATAAAAAATATATCTCAGAGATACTATGTACTTATTGTATGCTTATAATCTAGGCTTGTACCAGCAATGATACCAACAGTGATCTGCTACAATCATTTACAACAAAAGAACAAGTTGCTACTCCATGTCACTTTTTACCAGAAATGCAGTTAAAACCAGCTGGTTCTGAAGGTTTTTTGTTTCAGGAACTTTGATGTGAACCTCACTGCAACAGTCCGGTGTTTCAATATGTGAATCTTTCAAAAGTTTCACAGTGCATTTCACAGTGTAACTATGGGATTGAGAATGTCTTTAGTTATTCAAGGCAGAGTTTCTGGAACCACTGCCAAGAAATGCCTCCAGAGAAGCACTTATATATCCTTACCGTGTGATGGTTGTAAATTTCTCCATTGTAGCAGAGCCACAAGAATGGAAACTTCTTGATGCGTAAGGGTTGCATGCCATAAAGCTGGTCCACAATGGCTAGCCGGTGAAAGCCAAAGCAGCAGTTGGTGAAGCCATTGACATTCTCAAAGCGGAAGGCATCAGGGCCCCGGTGAGCAATCTTCATGGCACTAGTGCACTGAACTGAGAGGCACTCATCACTGCCAAACAGAGCCCAGATACCACACATTTCACTGCTGCTGAAGATGGACAGAAAAAAGAGAGGCAGACAGATACAGTTTTGATTCATGGGCAGTTTGTTACGATACAATGAAAGACTAATAATATGACATGTAAAATTACTGTGGCACACCAACTAAACTGAGTCCAGTACCAACACTTACTTGTTGGTATCATCTCCAAACAGTCTCACATTTCTAAGAAATGTTTTAAAAACTGAAAAATGCTAAGGATGTATCAAATCTGCTGTAATCCAAACTACAATATCACACTAAAGAGCTACTGTAAGCATTAACACGACGGGTTACTGCAACAGAGTGTTCAGTTGTGTATGTGTTCTACCTGTTCTACAGCTGGTGAATTACAGAGGATCAGTTACACATTGTGCATAAAAAGAAATACTCTATTCTACAGAGACACTCTGTCCCCACTGGCAACAGTCTGGTGAGGGTTCAATAACCAACACCACAATAAGCCTTTACAGGTACTAAAGTGGTGCCCAGCCTCTCTGAGGTCTGTGGATGAAAAAGGACTGCTGAGCCTTTAGGGATACTGCTGACACAGAGAGTTAAGGTATTATTACATTATACACCCAGTGAGAGGTTCCAATAACAAAGCATTGCTGTGGATTTTCAAATTCAATTTCAATTCAATTTTTCAAATTGCACCCCAGTTTGGAGAAATTGTAACAAGATGACCAATGTTATTCACTTCACCTATCAGTGGTTTTAATGTTGTGGCTGATCGGTGACTGTGACCCGAATAGGATTTTGTTTTATTTGAACTTGAACATTTTTGGTTCTCTGAATGATTTAACCGCAGCTTTTACTATACGTTCACTGTATAAAATACCTGCACAACAATACCACTGAACACTTGAAAGCTTGAAGCTTTAAATGTAGTAAAATGGTAACCATGCAGCACACTGTGGACCGCGGCAGACTGCCTATATGTACAACACCTGTTCATGTCTGTTATGGTGCTGAATTTTCATTCAATGCAACGTTATGTTCCGTTCTCTTATGTCACCCACCGCCGATATTCATTTAAAAAATATAGTACCAATTAAAAGTCTGCTTCGCTATGGGCAAAAACTTTAGCAGCTAACAACATCGTTATAAAGCTCTCATAAATTATTACGTTGTATTGTTTAACTCGCACTTATTGCAGTATAATATCATAGTTTTTTACCACCATCTTCCAGCGCGTGGTGCTTTACGCCGCGCTGAAAACCTCCGGCGAACGGAGGTTAGCAACGTGAAAGACAGTATCCTGCTAGGATTTTGGAGATGCTACATGATGGATAATATATACTCCGAGTCTTCAGGAGTGCCCCACTAATTCGGAAGTAGATAACAGTAACGCAAGCTTATGCGTATACTTTTTTACTGATGACATATTAACGGAAATATGAATGAAATATAAGTTTTTGAAGCAGAATTCTGCTCCAAACTCCATTCAAGTGAAAGTCACTATCTCTGTCCACAACGCGAGTATATACACAGATGAACAACACTAAGCCACTTACATTGTTCTTCAAACGATTCTCGTAGAGATGATGATGAGGACAGTAGCCACTCCGTCGTGCCCGTTACACCGCCTGGAAGTGACACGAACAGTATGTAACCGGAATTAGTGATTGTGTCTTCAATATAAAAGCACACTTACATGCAGCAATAAAGGAGCTAAAATTGCGTCAGAGCTAAAAAAAAAAAAAAAAAAAAAAAAAAAAAGAGAGAGAGAGACATTCAAGTTCGTTCTAAAAATCGACAGACTATATGAAAACTACAGCTGTTAAACATATAGTTGGCAGACACACAGAAACTGTGGTAGCAGTAGTGAATAATTTATTTTGAAGGTCTTGTGTCTCTCTGCAACAGCGAGTTCTCTTACATCACTTACAGCAGCGGTGATGCAACAGAACTTACTATTACAGTACACAAGAGTTTGACTGAGGAACTGCTGCAGAAGCCAAGTATTTACTATCTTCATCTGTGTGCCAAATAGTAATTTTATAGCAGCAGCTGCTATAAAATTTACATGTACAGTCTGGAGACATGATTGATAAAGATATGGGGAGGAAAATGGCAGCCTGCCATAGTGTATGCACGCTGGGGAAAAATGTATGGAGAACACAGCTAAAATCGTAGTGTTTTATAATCAAAGTCAGATTCATAAAAAATCCAGGCAGATGTTTGAAACATGGAAGCTTAAATGTACATTTGGTCCAGGAGATGTTTGGGTTAAACCCCCTAGTTTCAAGAGTGATGTGCTGGTGTCCACTGAACACAGGCTTTGGTTCTTTCTGTTGTTGAATTTACTCTTATGTGTCCGGAAACCTTTCTGGCATCTTTCTACATCCAATGAACACTGCCTGTCCTGTATGTTGGGTGGATAATTATTGATTCAGATGGCCTTTAAATGTTCAAGATATGAATTTCTTCTCAGTATTGTAACTTACCCGATACGCAGCAGCCAGAATTGTAATTCTGTCTTACAAACCAATAAAGAAAAACGTGTGTATGTCTTTAATGAATTCCTTTCTCTTTATCGCTTCCTCTTTATCTACTCTAAAGTATATAATGTGTGATGTTAAGATATTTGATTATCTTCCAGTAAATTGGAATACATTTGCGGTGAAGCATCTTTACATATAATTTGTAAAGTACTTCTGGTGAACTATCATATTTGAAGAATAAATGCGGTCATGATTATTTTTAGTTAGTTAATACCTTATCAAATTGGGACGTGTCAATGAGATCAATATATTGTTTTCCAGAGAGAGAGAACAAAATATTTACAATACTTTTTCAATATATATATAATTCATTCCACTTGTGAGGGGCATAGTATTTAAAAAGGAGTCTGAACATATCAGCTAAAGCTAAAATGTCCTGCGACCTGACATAATTACTGTACTTAGCTGTGATTAGAGAGCAAAGTTAATGAGGATGTTTCCAAAAGAACTCTAGATTTTATATATATATATATATATATATATGTATATATATATGTGTGTGTATGTGTGTGTGCGTGTGTAAGGAAACATGCATGTGTTGGTAAAGGGGGACTGTCACATCTTTATTTTACCAGTGAGTGAGGAAATTATCCCCTGTGATAAAGGGAAGTGCACAGTTAAGGTGGTCTTTAATCCTGCTATATCCTGATATAAAAATCTAACTGACATTTAGCATGCCAAATCAGGTGATCCCCATGGGTTTTCAAAGTGAGTGTGTTGTCCACAAAATCTGTAACATGCGACATGCCCTGAGGGCTACAGATGTGGATAGTAAGTATTGTTAGCATTTGAAACAAACTTCTGTAGAATTGTAATGGTAGGATTAAAAGATAAGCAGATGGCATCAAACTGTGTCAGCTGCATTAAAAACTTCACAGCACGGTGAATGGCAGAGTTTACAGTGTGCAACCAAACGATGTTCCAAACCTGTTTACATGAAACCACACCCACTTCAGTACACCGAAATCCTCAATGAAGTGGGCGTGTACAGAAACAGGCGTGGTTTCACCTAAACTGAGTATGGCTAAGTATGGCAGTGATGACAAATGCATAGGTTGCATTATGGACAGTAGTTAAATATATTCATAATTTTGCTCTGCATCTATACTACATACAGCTACATGCACCTTTTGTCTTATATTTAAGCAGTTTCCCTGGCAAAGTGTTTCTCATAGCACTACCCACCATGATAGGGTTAAGATGGGGATTTTTAAACAGTTGGAGAGATATCAGCAGTCACTTTAACTGTAAGAGGTCAAGCTCAGAATCACCTGACTACAGCAGCAAGCTCATTTTCTCACTTGGTTTCAATGAATTAAAACACCCTGAAGCAAAATAAACAATTATAGATTTCATTCAATATTGCTCAACAGAATTATATGTATTTTCAAAGGGACATGAGAACCAGTAGTAACAGGATCCATTTTGGTCAGAGCAGGTATTTATTGAAGTCTCATTGATCCATATAAACCTAGCCAAATGAAGACTTGGATTAAAGAGGCAAGTTAAAGTAAATGATGAAAATACTTATTTCTTGCTCACTCCCATTCTTCATGATGAAAATGTATGCAGAAACAAAGCAGTTTAGTTATGTCAATATGTATTGATTATCAGCATGCTGAAAAAGCACTGTCTCTTACACCTAGACACAAGTAAAAATATTTTCATACACCTGCAGGGTCACTGTACAGTCTGTTACATACTCTTCACAAGCAACACAAGGTGTCAAACTAAGAGGACAAAACAAAGTCTAAAATGTTTATGTGACGACAGGATCAACATTTTTCTTACATTAGACATGTAGTAAAGATTGATATCAGTAACTGTGTTGCAGAAAGCCAAAAATGTTGCTGTTACATTATTTTTCCACCAGAGAGCAGTGACAGCCTGTTTTTAAATACTGTATTAGTTGGACACAACTCTGTCATATACAAAAAAATAATATTGGCCAGTTTGTAGCTTATTTTTTAAACTGTCAAATATCAGTATTGGTTTTGGTTGGGCTCTACAGCAGAATATGTAACAGACCATAACCTTAACCAAAACTTTGACTTCCACACTGAAACGGTTACATAAACATTGATGAAACAGTGCAAACAGAATGAAAGGTATCAAAAATGTGTGCATGGCAATGAAGAAAAAAAAAAAAAAAAAAAAAACACTTGAAAATCCTGCCACAAATTCTAAAAGCTAATATATAAAGTGAAACCTTCCCAAAAGTTTCAGCATTGTTCTGTGCTGTCATGCAGGATAAAATATATATAGCATTAATTCAAAGATAAAGCTGTGGCGCTTCAAATTAGTATTTATCTATATTTTCAACACCATTTATATACTGATTTCAGCAATTAAACCAAATAAGTTGAAGCCATACATCATGTGTCACACACACACCAAGTACTGGCATTAACATAAAAAGGTGATAACTCAACAATCCCAAAAACAGAGAATCAGCTGGAAACGAATAAAATATAGTGTGAAACTCAGACTCCTGCACAAAATACTGTACTGAAATGTTTCAAATGTATGGCTTTATTTAGTCTCCTCTGCTCTATAACTTATGTGTTTGATTACTCATCTCCTGTTAAATATCCACAAGCAAAAATAAAAAAAACTGTTCTCATCCCGTATTGCACTTTGTAATTGCATGTGTCACTGAGACAGTCCAAAAGATAAAAGGACTGGTTGTGACAAAGTGTGGTAATTACAGTGGCCTGTAACAGGCGTCTGGTTGCCACATACGCAGATCCACCAGAATCTGGTTCAGTTTCTTCATCCACAGATTTCTCTCATCTTTAGTGTCAGCACTAAGCCAGTTTCTGCACAGAAAACAATCAGTATTCAGTAATGACCGAGTCACTTTTACCTATAGTCACACTATAATTACATTGACGTTATGTATATATATTAATATGTGCATAATAATAATAAGTACTTACTTGGTGACACACATGGTATTCTTGCACTGACTGACTAGTGTCTCTTTGTCGTCCTCTCTTTGTGGTCTGACTGTGATAAGCTCAAACGTGTTTGGTCTGGCACAAAACTCTCTGTTGGCTGGATCCACTGTCTTACTGGTGCAGTTAGCCAGGTTGATGCGACCAATGGGATTCTGCCAGAGGAAGCAGCAGCAGCAAAAACAATCAAACAAAAAACCTCAACACAGAAACATCAGGTCTCAAACACTGTCAGAATTATCTGATATGTATTTACTTTGCCCTTATTTCCAGGTGCCATCAGTACAGTTCTATCTACCTGCTCCTGATGATGGATTTAAAGCCAAAAGCTTGAGAAAACTGCCACCATGCCCTTTTGGGGACAAAAAGTTGCTCCTTTTTTTTGGACCACCTTCACTCTAATGTGTTTAATATCAGTGGATCTCCTGGTTTTTCACCACTCCATGCACATTCTCATATTCAGATACTGTATACTGAGTCTGAGTCAATTCTACTCTGGTTTGTCAGCAAATATCCAGCACCAAAAAACTGTCATCTCTCCATACAGTAAGAAAAATCCATTACAACATGTAAAAAGTTCCTTGCTGCTAGTACTATGGTCAGTTTGTGGTCAAACAGCCACAACTAGAGTCTCTTTATCACCTAGTGGCAATCTACAAGAACTGCATACTGTGTATTTTGTCATTTTAAAATAACAGACATGGAGAGCACAAAGTTGCAGAACTCAGTTACAATAGCCAGGTTTACAGAAATAAACCAGGCTGAAATGTACAGAAGTTTTCCTTTAATGTCAAGTATTTTTAAAAACAAAACTAATATCTATACAAAGAGCAGGAACCACTGGTCCATGACTGAATTAAATAAATAAGGTCTTTAATGACAGTTACCTTGCGCTTCTCATCATCTGGATAGGTCCAGTAGGAGATGTAGTATCCTGATAGGACACACCACCTCCTGTGCCAGGCTCCAAATCCACTAACATCTTCAAACATTGTCTGGGGTTTAACAAAAAAAGTGATTACAACTGCACTTCCTGTCTTGGAGTTATTCCATCTATGGTGATTATTTGATCTGCTGGAACTCACCAAGAAGCCCCTCTCCTCCACCTTTGAGCCAACTTCACACTGCATCTTGAGGTATATGTGTCCCTCCAGGGGGCACAAGAATGGAACCTTGAAATTACAGTGGAGAAACTTCAATTCAAAAATGTGTAAGATACAAGATGTAGTCAAACAAAAATTAAAATGCAAGTTTTAAGATGGTTAAGACCAGCTGCTTAAAAAGCACCTGACAAGCATGAACAGAGACAAAAAACAATTTTACATCCCCTAATGAGAGCAGGTTTGTTATCGGATTAAGTTGATCATGTTACGTAACGACAATATACTGCAGTTCAGAGTGTTCAGTCTTAAAGTGTGTTCACCTTTCCCCACACAAAAATAACCAAAGAAATGAGAGACAATAGGACAAGTAGTAACCTTGGAATGAAACATGCCACTGAGTAGTTCTCTTTCACATCCTTCATATTTGATCTAAAAGAAAGATATCAAGGCAGGTGAATGAATGCACAGGCAGAACGTACTGTTCGATGAGATCAAACAGGGTTACTGAGAGTCTCTGTAAAGCCTGTGTACAGATATAAGACTATAATCCAAGTGAGCTACTTGCTAGTATCATACACGGATAATGCGTCTTCAAACAAAGGCCAGCCACTTATGAAATGCAGAATAAAGAAGAAAACTAAAGTGCCAGGAAAGTGTGAATATGGAAAGACACTAGAAGAATCTGAAAATGACAGTAATGGATTCTATACCTTCTCCAAAGGAAATTTGTTTTTTCCAATAGAGCACAGAGTGAGCTTGTGTGATCCAACCAGGACGAAGTTACTGGAGCGAACAGCATTGGGGCCTCCTGGACTGGCTACAACTACAGATGAAAGGTTTTTAACACATATGAAGCTTACGTTACATTTGACTCATCAGTACAAACATTTGTTTATATTGATTTTATATATATTTTGACAAACCTGGTGTCTGTCCACTTTTCTGCAAAACAAAAGAAGGAAAATTGTCAATTCAAATCAAACTGAAAATTTTAATTCTTGGTTAAAAAAAAAGTTTGATGGGCAGCAGAAAATAGATTTCAAACACTTACAGTAATGCCAAGGAATCTCTTTGGAGTGATAGCCTAGAAGGAAAAAAGTAAAGCAAACTAATTTGTAGCCACCAACTTGAAATAGGGAAAGACACTATGATCTGCCATATGTGCCATATGTGTCTTTATGTGTCTTCTTTCCCACTAAAAGAAACAACCACCTGAAGCTGTGCAGAGAAATAATTTAGCATTTTGAAACATGGTGCACACCCACCAACACGTGAGAGATTTGATACAGAAAGTATTCATACCGACATACACAGATCATGTGCCTCATGAACCTGTCTCCAGATAATCTGGACACACACACACACTTTAAACTCATTCCTTCCATGAGATAACAATGTGTTTTTTCCATGTGGTAAAAAACGACAGGGGATTTACCTTTGATTTGTTGGTTTTCTTCTTTTTGTCACTGCAAACCTCCCGTTTCTGCACCTGATGGTGTCATTAGTCAATGCATAAGATGGTAATGTGTCAGTAATTAGTGATTCCAATACTAAAGCACATAACATATGTTAACTATTTTAGGATATGTTAATATATATAAAAATATGTTTTAATGGCAGAAATATGAAAATATACAGACAGGAAAAGGGAGTGTGTCTTATGCTGTTAACTGTGCATTTATCTACTTATGAGATTTCAGTTATAAGACTTAAGTATTTTCACCAAACTTAAGAATTTCATTTTTATCCTATAAGAAGTATATCTGGAACAGAGGAGATGAATGTCTAGAATTTCATAGCTGTATTATGTATTGAAAGGTGCAAGAGATTTTTGAGGCTTTGTTTACAAAATGCAAGTCTAGAAATTACTGAGTATATGTGGTCACAGTATTCTAATTTTGGAGACACTCACCAGGCAATACACCTCAATATCAATTACAAAGTCACTGGAGACATCAGATCTGAAAGTGAAAAGTGAAAGGAGTATCTGTTGTCAGTATTCAACAATCATGATCACCATAATCATATTCAATGTGCAACAGCACTGGGTCTGATTAAAATGTTTATTAGAATCAATCAATCAAACAGTTGGGCCAGTTTCCTGTTCAACACTGACTAATAACTAACTTCTTTAACAGTAAATTTAGCCAAATAATCAAACTAAACATTATCGTGACAAAAGTATGAAATACAATCAAAGTGTTTGACTTACATGGTGAACTTGGTAGGGAAGGTGAGGGTGTCTCCACTGAGGCCACGGTGTGTGCTGGCCAGCGGAGTGGCCACAGTGTTCTCTGCTCCAGCCCGCATCATGATGAAGAAGGAATGTTTGGTTGACTCTAAAATAATCAAAAGAAAGAAAAATATTGATTAACTATCATTACAATAAATACAGTGATAGTGACTAAATCCAGATAAAGCTACTATATTTAATTATAAGTATGACCAACAATTGGTCACATTTGTAGTTTTTATTGCTAACACTAATATCAGTACAAGTCTAATAAAACTGAGGCCTGGAGAAAATGTCAAACAACAGTGGAGTGTGCCTTTAAATGACTCAACTGTGGTTGTGTGCATGTTGAGCCTACCTGGCTTGTTGGCAGTGGAGCAGACAAAGTCTGCCTTGAGGGGCAGGCGTAACTCCTGAAGGGTGATGGAGCCCTTCGAGGCAGACATGCTGGCGGATTCTGGGACTGCAGAGGCCTTTTTCTGTCCTGCTGGACCTCCTCTCAGATGGTCCAGCTCTGCCTTCAGTGCCTCCCTCTTCTCCACTAAGTCAAAAAGAAAGCAATTCAGGTTCTGATACTACCACTAGGAGTCACCAAATGCTACATATGGGGGCTTAATATATTGACTGGTGGTAGTGGTGGTGTATAATTGTGGTTTTATTATTTGTACAAAGCAGAAATCTTTTTTGAAAGAAGCAGCGCATGTTTTAGCATTTGTTACATTTGTATGTTGATTTTTCCATCTCATTCTAAATGCAGCTTGTTGGTCACACAGGTTTTGTGAAGTGAAAGAAACCAAATTGAGCCGGTTTACTTGGTTAAGTATTCAAATTTTCATTAAAAAAAAAAAAAAGTTCTACAAATAAAGCTAGATAACTTCTAAATCATATATGGGTTCTCATGGTATGTCAGATGGGAATCACATCCTAGACAACAAACTCCTCTTGGTGGAAGTCTTCCTAAAAATATTTAACTTTGGCCATGTCACTAGAAGTGACTAGAACTGTTGACTACAGGGCTAACCTCCTTGATTTGTTGATCATTCTATTAATGTTACAGCTACAGTGGCCCAATCTCTAAAACTGCAAAAAGCACAAACACAACACTGAGGCATCTAGCAGCTTCTTAGACTTAGAGACTTAGACTAGACTTTATTGATCCCTTGGGATGACTCCCTCAGGGAAATTAAGTTTCCAGCAGCTTATGCAGACAGAACCAGCACACAGGACAGTTTGTAAACAACAACAGCAACTGCTTGCCAACAGGTATAGAGAATAGAATAAAAAAATAAACAATAAACAGTAAACTCTTAATAGGATAAAAAAATACACCGTAAACTCTTTACTAAATATACAAACTATAAATAGAATAAAATAATAACTCATTCAACAGTTAAGGGAAATCTGAATGACAATAATACCACTTATTGTTGTCAAAGGGCAGACATCCTCCTTAAAGCCCTGAAGTTGTTTAAAACCCATTCTCCAGTTTGTGAAACCTTTGTTTAATGTTCTCATGTTTGTTGTTTTCTCTATCCAAATACCAATAGACAAGGTAAATCTTTTTCACCAGTTACATTGGTGAAACCTGGACTTGATTAACAAATAGATTCCAGTAACTGTTTAAAATACAGTTTCAGATTTGTGAAACCTTTATACCATTTGTGAAAAAAGGGTGATTTCACTGCTTTTCCCCCTAGACCACATTAATAACACAACATAAATATGCTACATTGTGAAAACTTGTATAGGTATGTGCAAGTCATGTGTGTACAGTTTTTCCAGGATGCGTGGGAACCTTACATATGCAAATGTGCTTAGCATAAGTCATGTATTCGTCTATTGTCTGAATGAACTCACTTGCCACTAGCAGCAGCCTCTCTGCCTCAGCCTCCACCTGGGATCCTTTGCCGTGCTCCTCATCTGTGCAGCAGTTGAGTGCCTGACTGGCCTGATGAATAACTGTCTGCTGAAGGTTTATCTCATTAGTCAGAATCTACAGAAACATAAAACAGCGATAGAAAACAGTTTATCACACAGAGGAAAAGCCTTACCAAGCCGTGTGAAACTTGTGTCTGTTAGAATTGTGTATTTTCAGAAAATGTGCCCTGTTTTTCCCCATGTATGTAAATTAATCCAAAGGGCATAACTTATTTTGAAGGAAAGTTAAAAGCATTGATTCCAAACCTTCATCTTCTGTTTAATACTGAAGAGACTGGATCCTATAGGCTCTTCTGATTTGTGAGAAACATCCTCTTTTCTCACAATAACCTGCTTCACATTGGGTCTCTCAATCTCTTTCACTCTAGTGGACCTGTATGCATCAATGCTAATACACACAAAAACAAATATACATATTAAGATTGACTTTTGCTGTAAAAGCAAGGGTGGGCAACTTTAGCATGCATCGGAGTGCTACATGGGAATATTCACCTGTAAGGCAGTTTATGGTCTTCATCTGAGGCCTCAACACTGTCTGAAGAGGCAGTCCGTATCATGTTAGTTCTCTGGAATTTGCTAGGTTTGGAAACATTGTCTGGAGTTTTGTTCTTTATAATGAATGAACTGGCTGGAGTTGACGTCTGCACAAAGACATAAAGAACAGCATTATTAATAAGATGTGTCTTGTTTGCCTAACACTGGTAGACAGATGCAGTGTTGGTGCCTACCATCATTCTCCTCTCTGGACTGCTCACCACAGCAGCCACAGTCTCTGCCAGTGGAGTGAGGAGGGACATGGAGGAGATATTCAAAGCATCTTCCTCCTCATCCTCATCCTGATCCTGATCTTCACTCTGCTCCAGGACTCCATCAAACAGCTCAGTGATGACTGCAGAGTTGAAGGACTGGTCCACATTCATCTCGATCTCTGTGACCACTTCCTCTTTTTCTGGTATTTCATCAGTTGGTTTCTCTACAGTATCCACCCTCAGAGGACTGGATGTCTGTGCTGGTGGTGAGACTGCCAACACATTATAGAAGGGACACTTAATTGAGATAAAAATTGAGATATATGATAATTCAGACTGTAAACACACATTTAGTCAGTTGTGTCAGCCCTTCCACACAGAACACTGGTAGCTCCATCTAGGCATTGATTTAAGTTTTGCTAAATTAATTTCAGCCAGCAAGTTGTGATAATAATTCTGTATTTTCTCTTTAGGCACAGCTCTGTTGACACAATGTATTCTTTGATGGGGTTACATCATATTCTACTGGCACCATCACTCCACTTGGAAAACAGGCTGTCAAATGCATAGTCTTATGAAATTTAAATTATGCAGAACACAAAATAGCTTTGAAATACACTTTGGCATATGGTCACCTTTATTTATTGACCACTCTGGACAATATAAAGTATCTGAAATATCATGGAGTACCTGCAGGAGTTGACATGGTGGGGTTACCAGTTTTCTCAGTAGACAGTGCTGTAGGTTCATCCTCTGGCTCACATAGGGCAACTTCACTCTCCACAGGCTTGACAAGCTGTTCCTATGAGGCATGTTATTTGTTTAATATAATGTTCTGTGATATGAAAGGAAAACTATTTTGTGAGATGTCAAACAGAGCAACTTTATTTGTCTGTCAGACACAGGTTTGTCAGCCAACCTTGATATCAGAGTTCTTCTTGGTTTCTGTTGCTTCATCTTTGTTTTTCCACATATTGTTCCCCTTCTGGAAGCGACTGCGAATTTGAGCCAGCTCAGACTCCCGCTCCTGAAATGTGAGGCATTGGATTAAATCTCATTTTGCTATTAAAATGATCACAACAACAAAAGGATACTGTATAGTATCTGTAACATTAATCTACCATCTTCTGTCTTTGGGTGAGATCGGAAGTGGTTGTGTTTGCAGCCTGGGCAGCCCTGAGTCTCTCCTGTACCAGTTTGGTGTTTGGTGTGACTGATGGAGTTACAGTGGAAGGCTTGGCCTGGGCAGTGCCCCCTGCTGGAGAACTCTGGTTGGTACGCTCCTGGCACCTCTCTCCAAAGCGCTCCAGGAAAGATTTTACACCTGAAAGGAAAGGAAAGCAGCATTTTCTTTCATACATGTGGAGGAAACGTACTACAACACCAACAAAGCCAAATCTATCTTTAACATTATTGCTTTATATATGATTAAAAATACTTGTATAACTATAAGATTGAGGATAATTGTAATCCTACACTCCAGACCATACATCTTTGGACCGTTACACATTTTCTGTTCGTCATGCTCTGTGCTTCAACACATTCAAATTAGAAAAAAAAAATGGATACATTAAAGCAACATTATGCAACTATTTACCTTAAAATAACAGCTCAATAATTATTGATAAGTATAATAATTGATAAGTGAAAGAAAAATCTTCTATCAACCCCCTTCAATTAATTTTTCTCTTGACCATTGACAAGGAAACATGTCTGTCTACATCCTGAAAAGCATTCTTAACTTGCTGTGCAGTCATTAATGGGTTTTTCTTTACCATGCAAATTATTTTCTGCTCAGCCACAAGACTTGTACTCTACAATATATCAGGTTGTTTGCCATTTTATAGTTTTGCTGTGCCCATCTGCTTTTTGTACAAAGTAGCCAATTGTTGATTTTGGCAAACCAACTACCTCTAAGATTTTTGCTTTCCTCCTGAGCCTCATTATTATCTTCTTCACCTGCATGGTCACCTCTTTACTCCTTATTCAGACAATGCAACCTCAATCTAAATGGCAACACTCAATCAGCTCTGAGCCATATGTGAGCTCTTTGTGCATGACCACAGTTACCCAAGAAACATTTATCAGCCTAGTGTAAAATTACTTCGGAACACTTACAATCTGAGCATTATGTGTTCTTTCTATACTGATATAAACCTACTCAAATGAAAGCGGAGACCTGGCACTTTAATGTAGTATCCATTTTTATTTCAAACTGAATGCGCTAAGGCACAGAGCTTGAGGAACATAAATGTGATGTGTGATTTAATCCACCTTATAAAGAGACCAGATCAAGTGAAAACATAACTATAGAAGTGCTTAGGAAGATGATTGTGGTGCATGATCGAATAAAAATGAGAAAAGAACAGTATAAAGCCTTTATAGGCATCTCTGCAAAGTTAAAAAAACAAGCTGTGATCTTTTGTTAATCATATAGCCATTAAAGGCCTTTTAGTTTCTTGGATTTTTGGGTGAATCCATTTTTCCCCTTGTTGACAAGAATTGCTATAAATGAACATTTTTGTATTATTATACAGTACGAGTAATTATACAATACAACTTTATGTGTTTTTCAAAGTAGTTGCCACTTTGTAAAATAATTATAATAAATGAACTGAAAAAGAACTCACCAGGTCCCCCAGCAGATGCCTTTTCCTGAGGGACAGAGGGGCCAACAATGGTGGGCTTGGCACAAAGCTCTGGCTTCTGGGGGCTTGCAGTGATGTTGAGACCCCTAGAGAGGACCTGATTTTTCAGAGGGCTTTGAGGCACAGATGTTGAGGTGGAGGGACCGGCCTTCTGGGGACTAGATGGAAAGGCTGTTCTATGGCTGTAGCTCTTCTGAGGACTAGAGGTGAAAGTCATCCCCTGGTTGGAACTCTTCTGAGGACTGGTTACTGACTGAAGTGTTGGTGTGGCTACAGGAATGACAGCTTTCTGAGGGCCTGGGAGAAGCACTTGGCTCAATTTGACCGGAGAACGCACAGCATGCTGAGAAAACATACAACAGAGAGGTCTCTATAAAGCATATTCAAAAACAGCACACGTTGGAACATCCTGGTGGCCTAGCAGGCAGGGCATGCGAATTGAAAACGCTGGTGTTCAAAAATGGAAGGGGCTACACTGGTGCTGGGCAGTGTTATCTCAGGTATTAGTGAGACAGTGGAATCCAATGCCACAAGTACAGTTTGAGTAACATTTTAAAGTGTGAAGATTTATCAGCACTGCACAGTGGTTTATGATGGTGCAGGGGTTATAAAGGAGGCAGTGGGAGCGAGAGAGGTGGAAATTCTGGTGCATGCAAACACTACAGAGCATAGACGGGGTAATGGCAACACCCTAAGAGGAAAGGTTATGATGAGGCCAGGGGGAAGACCCATGTCAACAATGGTGCAGCTTTCCAACAGACACTTCTTGGTGTAATGTTTGTTAGACTAGGAGAAGAGTTGTGAGTATTGCACTCTGCAGCTACTGTGCTAATTTTGAGAAACTGTCTCGTCCTCGCTTTACTGCAGCTAATGTAACACAGAATGACAGAACAAGTGTTCTGTTATTGTTCGCTCTGTATTGTGATATTTGTCCTTGCAGTGTTTAAGAAGGCTCTTATAGGCACAAGGACATGAAAACAAGTTTACAAGTACAATGGGATTGATGCATAATTTGAAATGCTATGCCAGGTGAAGTTACCTTTCTTGTTAGCTAAGATATAAATCTACAGGCCTGTCTTCAGTCATCTAAAACATTAACTGTTGCTAGTTTTTACACCCTTATGTTTTGTTTTGCTTCAGCTATGAAAAATTGCATATCAGCAGTCTTTGTCCAGGACGCCTTACTCTACCTTAACATAACCTGCATGTCTTTGGACTATGAGAGGAGGGTGGAGTACCTAGAGGGAACCTACACAGGCAAAGGGAGAACATGCAAACTCCACACAGAAAAGCCCCAGGTGAAAGGGGATTCAAACCTGGAACCATCTCTCTGTGAGGCGACAGTGCAACAATGTGCCATCCAGTTAGAAGGAACCAGTTATGCTGAAAAATAAGACAATTGCAGGAAAGCCTACCTGAGAACCTGAGCTGGATGTGGACTTGTTGCCCATAGTTGTACTGGCCACCACATGGCCTCCAGCAGCACTTGGCTTGGCACTGACAGCTACAGTGGCCTCTCTGACAGCTAACTTGGGAAAAGCTGTACCAGGCTTCTCTTTTGCATTTTCTTTGGGGATATTAGCACGGCTTAGGTCATCTTCCCAGGATCCAATAGTGGCAGCGAGATTGGCCAGTCTGCCTCTCCTCCCTACTGGAGGTTCTGAGGTCACAGAAGGGACAGCAGCTGGCGGCACCTCAGCTTGTCTCTTCAACGGGGACAGGGGAACTGCATCAGAGGTGCCTGAAAAGTAGTAATACATTCAGTTAGGACAGGGACAAATTATGTGACTATCTCATATCTGACAGGGTATTTGAATATAGATTGCTTGATCAAAATAATTGTATCAAAGATCAAGCATAATTTTCTGAAACATCACATAAAATATTCTTACTGTTGCCATCCCAACATTTTCTTTGCTCAGCTAGCTTCTGTAGACGTGACTTCATGCCAGCAGCACATGAAGCTGAATCCTCCACCAGGTCCTCCTTGGTCCTCTGGAGGGCTGGACTAGCAGGCACCATCTCTGCTTCTCTGCTGTTCAGATTATCAGGAGCAGGGGTGATAGCTATCTTCTGTGGCTCTGGCTGTGTAGTTTTTAGATGCCCCAGCTGAGACTGGACAACAGGCTGTGTGGCAGTCTTCTCCAGGGAGGAGGAACATCTGCTGCCTGGCGCCAGCGGAGGTTTCCTGTCTGTGGGAGGATCTGAGACCACAGGGGCCATAGGTCGTGTCATTGTCGGCTCTTGGTTCTCTTCACCAACTGCAGGCTGGACATTTTCCTCTGAGCACCGCCGCTTTGAGGGAGAAGGTTTGGAGGACACCTGTGGAACTGTGGGGAAAGTGGTGAAGAGATATAAACAAAGATATTCAAAAGGACAATAACAATAACAGCAACAACAGTAACAATAATAATAATGATGATAACCTTTATCTATATAGGACTTTTCCTAACAAAGTTAAAAGGTGCTTAACAAAAGTATAAACCAATAAAGACAATTTAAAAAACAAAATAAAATGGAATAAATTAAAATTCACACAGAAATTAGTTTCTTTTCTTTTTTTAAAAAAGAAAGGACATTTTTTTAAAAGTCTTAAAAGCAGAGACTGATGTAGCAAACTAAATTATGGCAGGTAAGCCATTCCAGAGTTTGGGGCCCCGGACTGCTAAAGCACGACAGCCCCTAGTCACCAATCGGGAACGAGGGCAGCATATAAATGGAGAACAAGTCTCAGAGCCTAGCAGTACAACAAACATGGTCATACCTTTATCAATGACTGGCTCACTGATCACACTATTGGTGTCAGCCAGTGGCTCTCTGGGCCTTTTGACCATCGGTCTGTTTGCTGCATTTGGTCTCTCTGCTATTTTCTTCTGCAGGTTTTCTCTGCGAGCCCGGGTTCGCTCCAAGAGTTTCTGTTTGGACAAACAAAAAACAGAAGCAGGACAAACAGAGTTTTGAGAACTGTTACTCCAGTACAAACTGAAACCTTAAAAATTGCAGATTTGACAGTCACAAATCACAGAATTGACCGTCTTAACATGTTACCTTTTAATTTGCACATACGTATTATTTATAGCAGGGCCATTAGATTGGATTATATTATTGCACAGGCATTGCTTTTATTGTGTTCATCCCTCGGTACAGCAGAAGAGTTGTTATTCAAACCAAGGGTTTTTCAAACAATCAGACTGTGTTTTCTGTACATTCTCCCACAGCAGGTGAAATGTCCATACCATTACAGTAATCTAGAGTAGCTCCTCTTGTGCTATATCATCAGGAATAACTGAAACTTGAAGCAGCAACTTATAAGTGTTCATAAATACAAGTTTTCTGTAAGCTTTAGTTGTTCTTTGTGTCCATAAAGCAACAGTTCCAACTTTGTGGGAAATATGCTTATTAACTTAGCAGATCAATAACAGTCACATGTCTGTATGTTAAAGTTGGATTTGGATTAACGGCAGTCATAGTTCTTTCCAATTCACATACCAATAAAACCACTACAACACTAGACTGAGGTGTATCCAAGTAAGGACTGAATGGAGGACTACTCCTGTGCAGTTACCATTTTTAATGTTCTTTCATTAACTGTGATAAAGAACAGTGATTGCAGTGAGCAGAAGGCCTGAAGTGAAGATGGCTTTGCTAAATGTGTTTGTGAAAAGAAGGCGGCTCCTGAGTCTTGCTTATAACAGTCCTTCAACACCAGAGATAAAAAGGCCTCTGTTCTCTTCAGAGTCACACAGTCTGATTTACTGTGCAAGTTTCAACACATTCTTGTGGCTGCACTGCACCGCCTATACACTTTCTCCAGGCCCTGTGGAAAACCTGAAACATTTCACAGCATTCCTTAGGAATGAGCCACTCCTGATTTTAGTTCCTGGATCTGAAATTTTGAACTCTACTGGCCAGGACACCCAAGTAACAACAGTTGTTATCAGATTTTCTTTGCAGATTCATCTCTAGTCTTAGGTTGCAACAGCAAGTATGAGTGCTTCAAGAAACAGAGAAAATCAAGCAGAAGCCCACGAGTTGGGTCATGTCCAGTGCTGTCACATTCCATCGCCTTAAATGGACATAAAGTCGTTTCATTTGAGAGAAGTTAACTGTCGTTTTTGGTTGAGTGGACTGATAAAGTACATGGATATGGATGTTAAAATACTATGTAACAAGCCAGTCAATCAGCAGCTTGAAGGAATTACAGCCCAATTGGTCAAACGCCAAGAAAACTACATAATGTCTTTAGAAGCTTAAGGTACTAACTAGTTTAGCTGTTATTTCTTTTGGTGAGATTTGTGTTTGCTGGTGACAGACAAGACAAAGAAACAACACGTTTTTATTGTCCTTATTTCAATGTCTTACTATGGATCCCTGTCTGGTAATGTTAGCTTACTTAGTTATGAAAAGTGCCGTCGAAATAACCAAACAAGTTGGTATCCTGCCATAACTAACGTGTCTAATAACACTGTAAGAGTAGGAGATGTTACGTTAGGGAAGTTAGCATTAGCAGGTAATATTAAAGCAGCTATTTCGACTGAACCTCATGACAGATTTACGTTAACGTTAGGTAACTCTTACCTCAGTAAAAGGATCCATTTTGGTTGATTTATCCCCACTCGAGCAATATTTCAACAACTGGCTATTTCAAAAGAGTTGTATACTAGAAATGTGCAACCAAACAGAACGTGTTGAGGCGAGCTAAGCGCCACTCAACTTCTCTTGTCTCCTCTCGGCTCTTAGCACAAAACAACTTCTGTTCAAATTTGAATTTCAGCGCTGCGCGTACTGCGCAGACTCCACGGATTGAACGAGTCGCCTGAGGACCAATCAGAATCAACGAGCCGAGTTTTACACTTGTCAGCCAATCGCACTCTGGGAGTACGGAAAAAAGATTTCACTTGACAGTACATCAGTCTGTCATGCATTATCCATAGACCTTTCATTATGGGTTTCCATTTGTGCCAAAAATATGTCTTTCTGCTATTTTTATGTCTATATCTGTGTATGTGTATATGTCTATGTTTATGTCTATATCTGTGTATATGTCTATGTACATATCTATGTTTTTGTCTATATGTGTATGTCTGTTTTTTCTATGTATATGTTTTATGATTAAGCTGATGAGGGGTCATGACTGTCTGTGTAATACCTCTTCTTTCAAATGGACTACTAATCTCTGCTCCCTGAAAAAAATCTTTTAGTCAAATTTAGTAAAAACCTGTTGGTATTCTAAATCCAGAGAATCAGCAGTTGCTGTCTCACTTGCTACACATCATGTCAGGGACTGGTCTTAGCAGGAACAAATTCAGTTGTAAAACTAGGTCAGGTGGCCAAATATAGAACTGGAAGTGCTTTTTGTATTTTACACTGATGAATTAATTATTCCAGACGGATGAAAGTCAGGATCGGGATTGTCTGTTTCACTCTGAGCCTGGGTTTGTTGTACTTGTCCACCAGAAGTCCTCACTGGGTTTTGCATTTGCTTTCTTCTCTATCTCCACCATGCACTGGTCAGAGAACTCAGTCCTCCTCTACATCTGTATCTGTGTGTTTACAGCTGAATTGGACTGTTATGATTTTATGCTCAGGTTTTTCTGCCTCAGTGAAGTTTCAGGGCTCGTCCTGATCAGACAAGCAAGATTTCATTACAGTATTACAGGTAAAACATAAACCATAGAAACCAAACAGAGACATTTCCTTTTTCTGTCACTTTGTATTTCAAACACTTGTTTTTGATCAAGAACAGTCTGATCATGACAAAACTCTTTGGAGAAACGTGCTTCACTTGTAGTTTGTCACGTGGCAGTTCAGAGTTTTCTTGGCTGCAAAGGAAAACACAAGAGGAGAAAAACTTTTCAGTTATTTCCTCAAGTTATTACATGTAAAGCTGCTTTCAGACTGCTTTTCAGAGACGCTAGTTTCCTACCTTTTATATGTGAGTGTTCACTCTTCATAATGTCCTCCACCTCCTCTCCTCTCCTCTCCTCTTCTTTTTAATGTCTTTTTTCCTCATCTCTTCACGTCTCCTCTCCTCTCCTCTCCTCTCCTCTCCTCTCCTCTCCTCTTTCATCATCTAACTTTCACACATCACTGAAATAAAAGGACAACACATCACAATAAAACAATAAAAATAAATGGCATGCGTTTCAGTCATACCTAACACAAAGTACATTATTATTGTCTTCAATAATCAGCTGATTGCTCAGTGTATATAATGTCAGGGAGCAAATATTCACATTTGAGAAGCTGGTACAAGTGAATGTTTTTGGCACTTTTGCCTAAAAAAATATTTTGACAATTAATCAATGATCAGAATTGCTGCTAATTAATTTTCGCCAATGCACTAATCGATTAAACAATTATTCAATTAATGGAAACGGTTTATCGAGTGGGCACATATCACAGTTCACAGTTTTCCTAGAAAATCTCTCTGTTAAGGTGTGTATTGGTTTGGGACATGGTGACATTAAACTGAATAATATCTGTGGCCTTCTGTGTAAAATACTTCAAACATATATAAGATTTAAAACTACTCTCACTACATGTATTACTTATGGCGTAAGTTAGAAGATATAGACATGTTATCTTATTTGTGGGCTACTGCTCAGCATGCTAACAGTTCAAGGTGATTGAAGGAGACTGTGAAACAAACCAAGAATTTAACATTTGGTTTTTCTATGCAAACTTTAGTTAAGACAGTCAAAGTCAGTCCCATTTGACTCATTTACTCTGGCAGTTGAAAATATTGGCAATATTAGCAGTCAATGTTGGAGTCAACAGCAAATAAGCAATAAAAACAACATGAGTTTAAAACTTGTTTTTAAAAAAAATCTCACATTTTCCAGGTAGAACTCGTCATCAGCGACAGTAGCTGTAGATGGAAGCAGGTAGATGCTCAGGTGTGATGCAAAGTCAATGTTCAAAGTCTCTTTCTCAAAGAAATCAGCCAGTGCAAATCGAAAGCCTGAAGTTTTTCTGATCGTCTGGAGGTTGTATGTGTTTGAAAGATGATCGGTTCTGAAAGATGCTCCTGGAAAAACCATGGCAACTATGGAACCTTCAGGTCCATCCTAACAGCAAGTGTGTTCTGACAGTTACATCTCACTCTGAGAGGTTTCATCCAGTCAACATGGTGACGTCCAGACAGAAAAACATTTTTGACCTAGGGGTCAAAAACAAATGAATTATCCACTTATTGTAAACACTGTCTTGGATAGTAAACAACATCCAAATAAAGATCACTGTAACTTCAATAAAGAATAACTGATGCTTTTTAAAAATAAATACAAATATTTGGTGTTTATATGCCATGTCCTCAACAAATAAAATTACCTTCATTTAATCTTTGTAATACATTTAAATCACCTCTTTACAGTCATGTAATTAATGTAAATACTTTGTGAGTATGTGGACAAAATACTCACATGATTTATATATGTAAATCCTGCAGTACAAGTACTCAATTACATTATATTGTTGTACACACTGGCTGTAAAATACAGTACACACATAAATGAGTACACCCCCTCTGAGCATTGAGAGAGTATATGTATTAAACATATGCTTAATAACAACAGAGAAAGATATGTCATTTATATCTGTAAAATAAGTAAATTAGGCGACTTTGCCTAAAACTGCGGAAATGATTACACCCTTGACTCAATCTGGCAACTATGAAATATTCTAGTACTTAGTGTGCTCTCCCTTACTTTTACGTATTGCACTGACCCTTCTTGGCATCAAGAGTACATGTTATGCGTTATGTACAAGACATACTGTCCCATCCTGTTCCACTCCTGGATGCCATCAGATCCAAAAAGATTGATTTTGGTGTCATCAGACCAGAGCATGGATTCCAAAAAGTCTTCATCTTTCTTTTCTTCAAAGGCTAAAAGGGCTTTCCTGTGCTTTGGCTGCAGCAGTGGCTTTCTGTGTGGATGACGACCGTGTATTCCACATCTGTGCAGGGTGCATCTTACTGCATGAGATGAAACAGTCCCTTTAGTTTGGCTTCCCAGAACTTTTGCCAGCCCTGATACACTCTCCTGCACTTTTCTCAGCAGAACATTTCTGGGGATGACCAGAACATTTCAATCCTATTAGTCCATCCTTCTTGAATTTCTGTATCAATTTTGCTACTGTGTTCTGTCCGAATAACAATTATTTGCAGATCATCTGCCATGTTTTCTTTTCTGACTGATGAAATTATTTTCTTTCTCAAGTTTCCAGACAGTTCTCTCCCATATGGAGCCATCATTGTCAGCATTAAGCCTGAGAGTGATTTATTGGTTTAAGTACCACTTTAACTGTCAACCACTTACACCTGTTTCAGTGGGATGGTTCAACAGTATGGGTTTCCATTTGTGCCAGAAATGTATCTTTGTGCTTTATGTTTATGTCTATATGTTTTTGTCATTGTCTATATATGTGTGTATGTCTATGTCTACATATGTATATGTATACCCACTAGTAAAGGCAGGTACCACGATATAAACTATATAAAATATGTCAACTACATTATCAAACTGCAAACTAGCATAAATGGTATTATTCCAGTTTAGGAGGACAGGATGGACTAATGCAGGCAAGACAACATATAAGATCTTTTTTCCCCTTATATCAGATTAATGAGGTCTCACTGATTTTAAAATTGTGGATAAACACAGCCACACTTACACGGAGTGGTCAACATAATGACCAGACAGGTATGGAAGGAGTAGTCAACAAAGTTCTTTATAGTTAAATATGAGCTTGAACTGTGTTTTTCTGTCTGGACGTCACCATGTTGACTGGATGAAACCTCTCAGAGTGAGATGTAACTGTCAGAACACACGTGCTGTTAGGATGGACCTGAAGGTTCCATAGTTGCCATGGTTTTTCCAGGAGCATCTTTCAGAACCGATCATCTTTCAAACACATACAACCTCCAGGCGATCAGAAAAACTTCAGGCTTCGATTTGCTGGCTTCAGTTTCTTTGAGAAAGACTTTGAACATTGACTTTGCATCACACCTGAGCATCCTGCTTCCATCTACAGCTACTGTCGCTGATAGCGAGTTCTACCCTGGAAAATGCAGAGATTTTTTAAAACAAGTTTTAAACTCATATTGTTTTTATTGCTTATTTGCTGTTGACTCAACATTGACTGCTAATATTGCCAATATTTTCCAACTGCCAGAGTAAATGAGTCAAATGGGATTGTGGCTTTGGCTGTCTTCTTCACGGGTTACATAAAACCGTCTTAAATTCTTGGTTTGTTTCACAATCTCCTTCAATCACCTTGAACTGTTAGCATGCTGAGCAGTAGCCCACAAATAGATAACATGTCTATATCTTCTAACTTCGCCATAAGTATTACATGTAGTGAGAGTAGTTTCAAATCTTATATATGTTTGAAGTATTTTACACAGAAGGCCACAGATATTATTCAGTTTAATGTCCATATGTCCCAAACCAATACACACCTTAACAGAGAGAGATTTTTCTGGAAAACTGTGAACTGTGATATGTAACACTCGTTAACCGTTTCCATTAATTGAATAATTGTTTGTCGATTAGTGCATTGGCGAAAATTAATTAGCAGCAATTCTGATCGTTGATTAATTGTCAAAATATTTTTGAGCAAAAGTGCCAAAAACATTCACTTGTACCAACTTCTCAAATGTGAATGTTTGCTCTGACATTATATACACTGACAATCAGCTGATTGGGAACAATAATAATGTACTTTAATGTTAGGTATGACTGAAGCATGCCGACTATTTTATTATTTTATTGTGATGTATTTGTCCTTTTATTTCAGTGATGTAAGTTAGATGATGAGAGAGAGAGGAGAGAGGAGAGGGAGAGGAGGAGAGAGGAGAGGAGAGGAGAGGAGGTGGAAGGCAATATGATGTGAACACTCTCTCATAAAGAAGGTAAATATCCATTTATTTACCAGACTTTAAGTTCATTTAGTTCATTATTTTAAGTTTATTCCTTTTTCTCTGCTATTTATTTTTGCAGAGAGGAGAAACAATTAGAGAAGAAAAGAGACATGAAGAGATGAGAAAAAAGACATTAAAGAAGAGGAGAGAGAGAGGAGAGGAGAGAGGAGAGGAGAGGAGAGGAGAGGAGAGGAGGTGGGGGTGATATGTAAACCCTCTGATGTAAAAGGTAAATATTTCTTGTTATCATCAGATTTCATGCAGTGATGAATTCTACTTGTGTTTACCTGATTTCTGCATTTGAGTTTTTGGTCTTTTCTGTTTTTGTTTTAGAGAGAGGAGAGGAGGAGGGTGGAGGTGGAGGGCAAAATGAAATGAACCATCTCCATCAAAAAGAAAAGCGTTAATTTATTTCATATTGTCTAAATGATACACATGAATAATCCACCTGTTCCCTGAAAATGTAACTGTTGTTGCCCTTGTCTGCAGTTTTTTGAAAGAGGAGACACAACTGAAGAGAAGAGAAAAATCAGAGGAGAGGAGAGGAGAGGAGAGGAGAGGAGAGGAGGGAGGAGGTGGGAGGACAACATGATATGTAAACCCTCTCATGGTAAATGGAAATATCCATTAATCTAATGTTATTACCAGATTTTATGAAGTTCATTATTGAGTTCATTATTTGAAGTTTTTAACTGTTACTCTCTTTTGTCTGTCATTTATTTTGCAGAGAGGAGATTTTTTGGGGAAAGAGGAGAGGAGAAGACACAATTGAAGAGGAGACTAAAGAGATGAGAAAAGAAGAGAACAATCAGAGTGGAGGAGAGAAGAGGAGGGTGGAGGGCAGCATGTCATGTGAAGCCTCTGATGTAAAAGGTAAATATTTCTTGTTAGTAGTTTTTATATAATGATGAATTATATAGATGCATATATAAAAAATTATAAATGTTTAACTTACATGTGTTAATATTCTGTTTTTGTTTTAGAGAGAGGAGAAGAGAGGAGGAGAGGAGAAAGGGGGGAGAGGAGGTTGGAGGGCATTATGAAATGTAAACCCTCTGATGTAAAAAGTAAATATCCATTTATCTATTTATCAGACTTTAAGTTCATTTAGTTCATTATTTTAAGTTTATTCCTTTTTCTCTGCTATTTATTTTTGCAGAGAGGAGAAACAATTAGAGAAGAAAAGAGACATGAAGAGATGAGGAAAAAAGACATTAAAAGAAGGAGAGGAGAGAGGAGGAGGTGGAGGACATTATAGTGAACACTCACATATAAAAGGTAGGAAACTAAGCGTCTCTGAAAAGCAGTCAGAAAGCAGCTTTACATGTAATAACTTGAAATAACTGAAAAGTTTTTCTCTCTTGTGTTTTCCTTTGCAGCCAAGAAAACTCTGAACTGCCGTGACAAACTACACAAGTGAAACGCGTTTCAAGTTTAATGCGTGATCGAACATTAACCAATCAAAAACAATGTTTAAAATACAAAGAAATGACAAAGCGTATCTCTGTTTAATTTCTATGGTTTATGTGTTACCACATGGTTTTACTTTTGCATTTGATGCTCCATGTTAGAAAACCAGAAGACACTATAATGTTATATTATTGTGTTTAGTACAGGTCAGTCATTTCTAAACTTTAGCTTCAGTTAAATGATTGCATAAAGTGGGGGAAATTATATGATACTAAATCGAAGCATTTCAAAACATCTGTGTGCACTCAAAAATATTAACACAATATTAACACTTTTTATGGACTAAAGTCTTGAAACCCCATAGATTTATTGTATTTTGTGATGGCCTGGGGTTTGAAATCACATCACTGGCCTATATGGCACAGTGCAGTCAGCTCAGACTGTATGTGACAAAAATCTCATGGGAACATAAATGATTTTCATAGAACCAGATACCAAAGACAGATGTGTTTCAGCAATTAGTAACAGTGTGGCAGGGATCCAAGGAGGGTTGAATCAAGGTCAAAAAACAAACGTATCTACTCCTATGATCTGGTATGGAGTGAATGTATGTATGTAAGGTTAATTTGGAAGTGTCTGAGTGAAAATAAACTTGTCTCACAAACAGAGGTGGTGAATAAACATTTTAGTCAAGAAATGTGATTTAGAAATACTAGTAGTTTAAGGTGAAATTATACTTTTTACTGCATTTATCTTAGTTAACAGGTGTCATTAATTTACCCTAATACAAGGGAGGTGGCAGTACAGACTTTAGCCTTTAGAGACAACATTTCATATGCTCTCAGTCACAGCTGTAGTGAGTGAGGAATCTGACAGCATACTGTAAGCACACGGTTCTTAGTGTTATGCACTAAGATATAGGGCTCAGTTGCCAAAGTAGCAATGACGTTATAACACCAATGAGGGAGCAGTAATGCACTAAACCGTGCCTAGTCCGCCGGAAAAGAAGAAGAAGATTTCAAATGACGTAACGTCCTATATATATTTCTGCGACACGGTTGCGGCCTTTTCCTCTTCTGTTGAGAGTGGTCTGGAGACCGTAGCAGGACTTCGTCAGCAACGGTAAAATAAATGTCAGTCATTCACCGTTTCTCAGCAGACACCACACAGAACACAGCGAGTAACAGACTACAGGTATACACACGGCTGCCGAGATTAGGTTCACGTTGTTTTGTTGGTCAGGGCCTTCAGGACGCCACGTTGTCCTCACTTAGCATAGTGATTTGGCTGTCAGCCTAAGTCGATGCTAATGCGGCTATCGCTTCGAAAAAAATCTTCCGTAGAACTGAGGTGGTCTGACCGCGGTCCCTATTTAAGTCCTAACGGCCAGCAGGTCTGGGGTCCCTGGACCGTGTTTTTTCCCCGTTAGAAAAGCCTCTACTCTCCCGGTAAAACAAGTTTTCTCCTGTAAAAGTTCAAGCAAACGTTTCTCGATTCAGGGACGCGCACGAAGCGCTGCGCGGCAGTTACAGGAACGTTGTGTGCGCGCCAGGCATCTGTTTCCCCGCGACTTTTCCTGCTTCACCTGCTACCTCCGCTCCCATGTTTCCTCTCCAGCACGCTTTGTCATTGCCCATAGCACTGCTGCATCTACTAACACATCTACCTGCAGTCAGAATGTGTTATGGATCAAAATAATTAAATTCGCCAATAATGATAGTTGGTACAACCCGTGCCCCATGCCCATGACACAACTAACAGTGTAGTAACAATAACAGTGCAATATTAACCAAGTGATCTCGGTTACTTTGAGGCAGGAACACAGAAACAAACAATACCGGGGGCGCTGGAGGGTTCTTAAATGATACCAGTGCTGCGTCCATCAAGATTTCAAATGAGTTGCAAGAGTTGAACGTGTCACTCCAGATATGTGGATGGTGTGTCCCACACCAGAGCCTGGGAACAGACGTCGAGGACTTGTCCTGTGATAGGCTGATCAGGACAGCCCGGTGGCTATATAAAGTCAGGTTTGCTTTCACCTCTGCATTGTGGTTGCTGAGCGGTGACAATGAGGCCTGGCACATTCACCTTCTGTCTAGTTTAATATGCATATATTCTGGTATAAGTATTGATCACCCAATGTGCTTTAGAGGCAGATCCAGATGGAATACATTTCAGATTAAAACCAACTTTTTTTTTTTTTGGGTGTACATTTGTGACCTTATCCATCAGTTTGTGATGACCCCCCTGGGACATGAGGTTAGTATTTGTTCTTGGTAGTAGATTGGAGTGGTCTTTTGAAGAAACAATGAACCTTCTTTACTGTTGTGTATTCCTGTAATTTAAGACTTTTTTTTTTTTTCACAGTGCATGCCCTACAACTAAAATATAAGATTGTGCAAAACTTTTTTGACCTAAAATTAAAACTAGCTCTTCTTTCAGGACATACCTCCGGGCCAAATGAGTAAGCTATGATTGTGCACAGTCTGTCATTTAAGGAGCTGGATGGATACAAGCGTGCTATAAATGTCACTGTTGTGGAGGTTTATGCTGAACAAGGATGGAGATTCAGTGAGGTAACATTTATGACACCGTTCTTCTTGGCCATCCTACTGCAGTCTGTTTCTAACTGCTGACTGAAACCTCTAAGAGACCCTCTGTCCCAAGACAGCCTGGACATGTTGTCTGTCCATTAAACACTCTATTCTTTTTTAAAAAGTGGAAACAAGGCAGAACTATGACAGTGATACTGATACATTTCATTAAGCGAAGAGGCTATACATATGTATTGTTGGCAGTATATTGCTCTGGTCCTGGCGTGGGCTGTGGGGCATACAGTGCGAGAGCAATTCATTCTCTTGCAACCCACTGCAATGACTCTGCAGCAGTGTTACTATCGGAACTAACAGATGTTACATTTGGCAGGTCAATGTTTTTTTATGGTGGTGAATATAAACTCTCCCATATCAATGTTTTCCAGGTGCTGGAGAAGACCTGAGTACAACGGTAAGTTCAATTACAGAATCATCTACTGTTGACTAAGTGTTATGATGATTGGCTAAGTATGTTCCAACTGCTCTGAAGTGTGAGTGACAGCTGCCTCTCTGAACAACATGCTGCACTGATAGGTGAAGATATGTTGATGGTTCTGAGACCGCCACCTTAATCCTTCCGTCTCTGCCTCCTGTGAGGGCTCCTCACTGTCCTGGCCTTCAGCACTGATGCAACCCAACATACAGAGGTGTGTGTTGGCATGACTTTTTTCATGACACCACTCCAGAGTGGGAAAACAAACCAGCAGTGCCTGCTCATTGTAAATAGAGATGTGTGATGCCATGAGCAGCATCTTAAGGTAAGGCACCAGCATCATCAGTGATGTCTGATGCCACGGGGAAAAAACTAGTGACGCACAAGTACACAGGGACAGCACTGTGTGGTATCTGCAGCCAGCTGTGTGATCAGCTGGTTTGCTCAAGAGTCAGTGTAAACAAACTCCAACATCTGGCATCGATTGGTCTCCATGCTGCCTGTGTTTGAGTCCTAGTATATTTATTTGAAACACGCTCATTTTCTTGCTAATAGGTGTCATTCGTCATCTACTAGTACCTAAAAGGGTATTTAGTGATGACACAAAAGAGCGTTATGCGTCTCTTTGAACTGGGACTCTAAATTGTAGTATTGATTGAAAACTGACTGATGTCGGGTGCAGTGAAATTCAGGTATGGTTGCTCAGTCAAAGTGCTGATTGATATAACTAAACTGGATCAGGATTATGCAAGTACTGTGATACGAAGGTGCTTTACACTTCAGTGTGTGGAACTGATTGAGATCATTCTTCATTAATGTGAGGTTGTGAAGATACTGCTGTTCTCTAAAAGAAACGTATACTTAAGATAAATGCATGTTTATGCAACAAGAAATAAGGCGTACTGTTATGGAAGCTACTGGATTACATTGTTTAAATATCCTCCATATAATCAAGCAGAAAAACAAAACCCACAGGCCAGTCCTGAATTTCTTATTGGTCATTTTGCCTTAATTAATCAGGACAAACATATCACAGAGTAGATTGATGTTACACTGCTGACACACACAAGCCCAGGTTGTCATAAGCGTCCCTGCACTTATATCTGTGTGTGCTTCTGGTCCTCTGTTTAACACATTTCTCCTCTCATCCTAACCTTCCTCAGGTTTGAGCTGCAGCAAAGGATGACTTCCAGTCCCAGACTTCAGGAGGGCTTCAGAGGTGAGTGTGAACTCAAAATGTTGGAATAAACAGGCTGAAATCTGCCACTCCCACATAGAAAATACTGGGGCCACAATCTAGCACCTTGCATTTCAACTGATGATAGAGGGTGTTGTCTGTAAAAAATGATTTGTTGGTTGTTTTTGTACACGAACCAACAGAGACAAGTGAGTTGAGCTTGTCTTGTGCTTTTAGTGTTTAACAAGTGCACTGTGTGTGGTACATCTGCAGCCAGCTGTTTGATCAGCTGGTTTGTTCAAAAGTCAATTAACTGAACAAACTCAACCGCGGCGTCGTTGGTCTCCATGCTGCCTGTGTTTGGGTCACTAGTATATTTGTTGAAACATTCATCATCTTAGAATCATTCAGACTTTCTAAAACCATTTTTCATGGTTTGAGTTTACATGAATACTCCATGTGGTTTTAGCACAGAGCTCTAACAGTATAAGCTATAACAGTTAAAGGTGCTTATAGAGGCTCTGATTATCAACACTTAAATCTTGATTGTTCCTCCAGGTTAGAGGCTGCCTTGAGGTAGCCTCCTGATCCCAGACCATGAAGTGGGCTGTCAAGGTGAGTGAAGTCAAAATAACTGGAAGTGACTGAATGAGTAGTGCTCTACCAGTGGCTAGAGGTCTATCCGACAGATCTTTAACTGTAAGATGTGTCATTTAAATGCCTCAGAGAGTAAAACTGTAGTTTCGCTTTACCCACGTGTTCACTCCCATGAGCATGATGGGATATTACTGCAGAACATGTGATTATCAGTGAAGTGATGTACTCTGCCAGTTTGACACATTGTGATCAGTCAGTCATCTTGTCCTCCTCTGCTGATATCAGTTATTCACTCTTTCATACTGTCAGGTATGAATGCTGTTTATTTACTGATATGGGAAATTGTGTGTCAGAGCTCATGGAGATGTCAGCAGTTTGTATGATGTTTGGTCCCAATTCCATTTTTGCTCTTAAAAACCCAATTTTTGTCAGGCCATATTTGGGATTTAATTCAAATATAGCATAGGTACAACAGAGGTTATTTCAAGGCACTTTTCATACAGCAGGTCAGACTGTACTCCTTGTATTATAATATTGAGGTATTATAAGCCATTTTTTAATCAAATTGTACATGGGGTAGTTAGTAGGAACAGCAGAAAAAGTGTATGAAATGAAAACTTAATGTAGTCATTACTGTATACAATACAATTAATCGATAAAAACAATTTAATAGTATTGAAAAATCTATTCAGCTACTAATTTATATTTTACTTTTGCATTTGATGCTCATGTTGAAAACCAGAAGACACTATAATGTTATATTATTGTATTTAGTACAGGTCAGTCATTTCCCAAACTTTAACAGTTAAATGATTGCATGATGGGGAAATTATGATACCGTCAGCATTTCAAAAGTAATCCTGTGTGCTCAAAAATAACACAATATTAACACTTTTTATGGACTAAAGAGTCTTGAAACCCCATATAGATTTATTGTATTTTGGCGATAGCTGGGGTTTCCAAATACATCACCCTAACCTATATGGCACAGTGCAGTCAGCTCAGACTGTATGCTGACAAAGAAATCTCATAGAACATAAATGATTTTCATAGAACCAGATACCAAAGACAGATGTGTTTCAGCAATTAGTAACAGTGTGGCAGGGATCCAAGGAGGGTTGAATCAAGGTCAAAAAACAAACGTATCTGCTCCTATGATCTGGTATGGAGTGAATGTATGTATGTAAGGTTAATTTGGAAGTGTCTGAAGTGAAAATAAACTTGTCTCACAAACAGAGGTGGTGAATAAACATTTAGTCAAGAAATGTGATTTAGAAATACTAGTAGTTTACTTGAGTGAAATTATACTTTTACTGCATTTATCTTAGTGCTGGAGATACCTGTCACATTAATTTACCCTAATACAAGGGAGGTGGCAGCAGTATGAACTTTAGCCTTTAGAGACAACATTTCATATGCTCTCAGTCACAGCTGTAGTGAGTGAGAATCGGCAGCATACTGTAAGCACACGGTTCTTGAAGTGTTATGCATAAGATATAGGGCTCAGTTACCAAAAGTAGCAATGACGTTATAACACCAATGGGGAGCAGTAATGCACTAAACCGTGCCTAGTCCGCCGGAAAAGAAGAAGAAGATTTCAAATGACGTAACGTGTCCTATATATATTTCTGCGACACAGTTTGCGGCCTTTTCCTCTTCTGTTGAGAGTGAGTCTGGAGACCGTAGCAGGACTTCGTCAGCAACAGGTAAAAATAAATAAGTCATTCACCGTTTTCTCAACAGACACCACACAGAACACAGCGAGTAACAGACTACAGAGTATACACACGGCTGCCGAGATTAGGTTCACGTTGTTTTATTGGTCAGGGCCTTCAGGACACCACGTTGTCCTCACTTAGCATAGTGATTTGGCTGTCAGCTAAGTCGATGCTAATGCGGCTATCGGCTTCGAAAAAATCTTCCGTAGAACTGAGGTGGTCTGACCGCGGTCCCTGTTTAAGTCCTAACGTAGCAGGTCTGAAGTCCCGCCATGGACCGTGTTTTTTCCCCGTTAGAAAAGCCCTCCCTACTCTCCCGGTAAAACAAGATTTTCTCCCTGTAAAAAGTTCAAGCAAACGTTTCTCGATTCAGGGGACGCGCCACGAGCGCTGCATGACGGTTACAGGAACGTTGTGGCCGCGCCAGGCGTCTGTTTCCCCGCGACTTTTTCCTGCTCTTCCTGCTACCTCCGCTGTCGCTCCATGTTTCACTCTCAACACGCTTTGTCATTGCCCATAGCACTGCTACTGCATCTACTAACACATCTACCTGCAGTCAGAATGTGTTATGGATCAAAGTAATTAAATTCGCCAATAATGATAATGATTGGTACAACCGTGCCCCCGTACCCCATGACACAACTAACAATGTAGTAACAATAACAGTGCAATATTAACCAAGTGATCTCGGTTACTTTGAGAACGGGAACACAGAAACAAACAATACCGGGGGCGCTGGAGGGTTCTTAAATGATACCAGTGCTGCGTCCATCAAGATTTCAAATGAGTTGCAAGAGTTGAACGTGTCCACTCCAGATATGTGGATCAGTGTGTCCCACACCAGAGCCACAGAACAGACTCGTCAAGGGACTTGTCCTGTGCAATGGGCTGATCCCAGGACAGCGGTGGCTATATAAAGTCAGGTTTTGCTTTCACCTCTGCATTATTGGTTGCTGAACGGTGACAATGAGGCCTGGCACATTCACCTTCTGTCTAGTTTAACTATGCATGTAATATTCTGGTATAAGTGATCACCCAATGTGCTTTAGAGGCAGATCAAGATGAATACATTTTCAGATTAAAACCAACTTTTTTTTTTTTTTTTTGGGTAATACAGGCTGTGACCTTATCCATCAGTTTGTGATGACCCCCTGGGACATGAGGTTAGTATTTGTTCTTGGTAGTAGATTGGAGTGGTCTTTTGAAGAAACAATGAACCTTCTTTACTGTTGCTGTATTCCTGCTAATTTAAGACTTTTTTTTTCACAGTGCATGCCCTACAACTAAAATATAAGATTGTACCAAAACTTTTGACCTAAAATTAAAACTAAGCTCTTCTTTCAGGACACATACCTCGGGCCAAATGAAATGTGACTGCACTGATTATTGCAGTCTGTCATTGGGAGCTGGATGGATACAGAAACGTGCTATGAAATGTCACTGTTGTGGAGGAGTTTATGCTGAACAAGGATGGAGATTCAGTGAGGTAACATTTGTGACACCGTTCTTCTTGGCCATCCTACTGCAGTCTGTTCTAACTGCTGACTCGGCTCCCTCTAAGAGACCCTCTGTCCCCAAAGACAGCCTGGACATGTTGTCTGTCCATTAAACACTCTGTTCTTTTTAAAAGTGGAAACAAGGCAGAACTATGACAGTGATACACAATACATTTCATTAAGCGAAGGGCTATACTGTATACTGTTGTTGGCACAGTATGTGCTCTGGTCCTGACGTGGGCTGTAGAGGGCATACAGTGCAGAGAGCAATTCATTCTCTTGCAACCCACTGCTGTTGACTCTGCAGCAGTGTTACTAATGGGAACTAACAGATGTTACATTTGGCAGGTCAATGTTTTTTTTTTTTTTTATGGTAGTGAATATAAACTCTCCCATATCAATGTTTTCCAGGTGCTGGAGAAGACCTGAGTACAGCAGGGTAAGTTCAATTACAGAATGCATCTACTGTTGACTAAGTGTTATGATGATTGGCTAAGTATGTTCAACTGCTCTGAAGTGTGAGTGACAGCTGCCTCTCTGAACAACATGCTGCACTGATAGGTGAATATGTTGATGGTTCTGGAAACACATTCTCACCTTAATCCTTCGTCTGCCTCCTGTAGGGCTCCTCACTGTCCTGGCCTTCAGCACTGATGCAGCAACATACAGAGAGTGTGTGTTGGCATGACTTTTTTTTTTCCATGACACCACTCCAGAGTGGGAAAACAAACCAGCAGGTGCCTGCTCGACATGAATAGAGATGTGATGCCATGAGGAAAACGCAACATCTTAAAGGTAAAAGGCACCAGCATCATCAGTGATGTGTACGATGCACACGGGGGAAAAAACTAGTGACGCACAAGTACACAGGGACAGCACTGTGTGGTATCTGCAGCCAGCTGTGTGATCAGCTGGTTTGCTCAAAAGTCAGTGCTAGACAAACTCAACATCTGGCATCGTTGGTCTCCATGCTGCCTGTGTTTGGAGTCCTGGTATATTTGTTGAAACACGCTCATTTTCTTGCTAATAGGTGTGTTCATGCATCTGCACTAATTGCCCTAAAGGAGTATTTAGTGATGACACAAAGAGCCGTTGTCGTCTCTTTGAACTGGGACTCTAAATTGTAGTGTTGATTGAAAACTGACTGATGTCGGGTGCCGAGCAAAAATTCAGGTGTGGATTTGCTCAGTCAAAGTGCTGATTCCAGTACATAAACTAAACTGGATCCAGGATTATGCAGAGTACTGTCTGATACAGTGCTTTTACACTTCAGTGTGTGGAACTGATTGAGATCATTCTTCATTAATGTGAGGTTGTAAGAAGATACTGCTGTTCTCTAAAAGGGGAAACGTATGCTTAAGATAAATGCATGTTTATGCAACAAGAAATAAAACGTATTGTTATGGAGGCTACTGGATTACATTGTTTAAATGTCCTCCATATAATCAAGCAGAAAAGCAAAACCCACAGGCCAGTCCTGAATTTCTTATTGGTCATTTTTGTAATTAATCAGGACAAACATATCACAAGTGAATTGATGTTACACTATGCTGACACACACACAAGCCCAGGTTGTCATAAGCGTCCCTGCACTTATATCTGTGTGTGCTTCTGGTCCTCTGTTAACACATTTCTCACTCTCATCCCTAACCTTCCTCCAGGTTTGAGCTGCAGCAAAGGATAGACTTCCAGTCCCAGACTTCAGGAGGGCTTCAGAGGTGAGTGAACTCAAAGTATTTGGAATAAACAGGCTGAAATCTGCCACACTCCACATAGAAAAATACTGAGGCCACAATCTGTACCTTGCATTTCAACTGATGATAGAAGGGTGTTGTCTGTAAAAATGATTTGTTGGATTTGTTTTGTACACCGAACCAACAGAGACAAGTGAGGTTGAGCTTGTCTTGTGTTTTTAGTGTTTTAACAAGTGCACTGTGTGGTATCTGCAGCCAGCTGTTTGATCAGCTGGTTTGTTCAAAAGTCAGTGCTAGACAAACTCAACACGGCATCGTTGGTCTCCATGCTGCCTGTGTTTGGAGTCCTGGTATATTTGTTGAAACATTCATCATCTTAGAATCATTCCAGACTTTCTAAAACCATTTTCATGGTTTGAGTTTACATGAATGTATCCATGTGGTTTTAGCACAGAGCTCTAACAGTATAAGCTATAACAGTTAAGGTGCTTATAGAGAGCTCTGATTATCAGACACTTAAATCTTGATTGTTCCTCCAGGTTAGAGCTGCAGCAGAGGGTAGCCTCCTGATCCCAGACCATAGTGGGCTGTCAAAGGTGAGTGAAGTCAAAATAACTGGAAGTGACTGAATGAGTGGTCTCTACCAGTGAAAGCTGAGGTCTATCCCGACAGATCTTTAACTGTAGGGTCATGTCGTTGGAAATGCCTCAGAGAGTAAAACTGTAGTTTCGCTTTACCCACGTGTTCACTCCCATGAGCATGATGGGATATTACTGCAGAACATGTGATTATCAGTGAAGTGATGTACTCTGCCAGTTTGACAAGTAGCAGTCAGTCAGTCATCTTGTCCTCCCTCTGCTGCTGATATCAGTTATTCACTCTTTCATACTGTCAGGTATGAATGCTGTTTATTTTACTGATATGGGGGAAATTGTGTGTCAGAGCTCAGCAGGTGCTCAGCAGTTTGTATGATGTTTGGTCCCAATTCCATTTTTTGCTCTTAAAAACCCAATTTTTGTCAGGCCATATTTGGGATTTAATTCAAATATAGCACCAAATCACAACAGAGGTTATTTCAAGGCACTTTTCATATACAGCAGGTCAAGACTGTACTCCTTGTATTATAATATTGAGGGTATTATAAACCCATTTTTGCACCCCAATCAAATTGTACATGGGGTAGTTAGTAGGAACATGAAAAAGTGTATGGAAATGGCTTAATGTAGTCATTTACTGTACAATGCTAGTGTCATTCCAAGAGGCAAGACAGGTTAATCTGTGTAGCTCATTTTAACAACAAGGTAATTCAGTGCTTTACATAAGGTGTCCAGGCAAATCTAAAAGCAACATGAGGTAATATTTAAAAAACAAAAGCACTTGGATAGAGATTGAAGAGGATGAATCCTTTGAGTTTTGGAAAAGCTGACCAGCTGCAGTGTGACTGAGCAGGCCAGCTCATCTCCAACCAATCCCAGTAATCCCCTACATATTAATGAAATGTGCAGGAAACAATAGAAAATGGGAATGATGCCATACCTGAGGTGCTGAACAACTCAGGGAAAGCTGAAATGATTGGATAAAATGTGCTGAAATGAGGGAATTGGAATGTAATTGAAGGTCATTTTGTTTCAGAGCCCTGAAACCATCTGGGATACATGACTGCCAGCCGTCTCACTGTAAGTTTTTCTTTGTTTGGTGGGTTGGGGGCAGAGCTCCAGTGTTTGGAGTTGGTCATATACCAAGGCTTTCAGGACTCTGTGTTCCTGACTTGCTGTGGAGTTGACCAGAAAACAAAAACCATCCCAGTAGTCTTCTGCAGCAGCCTGCTGTGAAGGCCTACTGGGAACATGACCTGTCTTTGATTATCAGTTTTATGTTGCCATCATCTAATATTTGATATGTATCATTGTCAAATCAAAGTTCTGCATGAGTAGAATGACTGCAGCACCCTGCACGTGACTACTGTTGAGTGTAACTATTTTCTTTATTTTCAGAAGCAGCAGGTTGGTGCAGAGCCATCACTGAGCAGCTGTGAGGACGTACGGTCACTCGCCTCAGAACAACGTTAACAGTTGCTTTTCAGAATGACTGATGTTGGCAAAAGCAGCTGTGTATGTTTTACTGCATCACATCAACCTTGTTCTATATGCCGTGTACACAATAACAAATAAATACACTTCTCCTCACCTGACCTTCTTTCTCTCCTATCTGAACATAAGAATTCAGAATGTGTTTAAGTGGCATGTGGAATTGATGTATGGCTAGTTTGTACACTTCCCTGCTGCGAGATGACTTTTGCCCCTGGCTGCTGTTAAAAGCAGCAACTGTAACTGTAGCAGCATCTTTCCTCCACTAGTGGGCAGTGTGTTTCTACTAGCACAATGACTGGTTCATAGACTACATACGAATCATGAATGTAGATCTCAATGGTGCCCATTCATTTTTAATTTTTGATACATAATACAATTCAAATATGAGAGTGCTTCAAAATGTTTGTGGGAAAAGTACATAGCTAAAAATCATGCAGGGGTTTTGATCTCAATGCACCTGTACGTTCTCGTACTAACGTGTCATAACATGTTCTAACATGAACTCTTAAATGCCTGTTGCAATGCAAAAATAAACATAACCGTTTTTTCCTACTGTCCTTTTTCCACAAACATTTTGAAGCCCCCTCATAAGTAAATCAATTTCAAAAAGGACAATTCAAATCAGTAATGTCATAAATGGCAGCACCATAACATTAAGATGTAAAATATGGAAAATAATATACAAGTGGTCAGATACATTGATCATGAAATATACAGCTTTTGCAAATCAACATTTTAGTATTTTTTTGCAGAAATTTTTTTTTTTACTTTAAATTTTGGTGTGATTTTAGGACACAACACTTAAAATATTTAGCCAATATAATCAAACTTATTTCCAAACTCATTTTTTTACTCTCCATTTGAAAACCAAACTTTTTTTTTTCATGGGACATACTTTGGATGTTTATTTCTTTGGAAGTTAACTAATATTGAAACATTGCCAAAGATTCTAATCAGTCTCAAACAGATGATGCCTCTGGGCTATGCCACCAGACTTCATGGATATATAAGGAGACTGCTACAGGACTAGCCTGGCTTTAAACCATGGATACACAGTACCTGTCAAAAGTTTGGACCCACCTTATTCAGTGGTTTTTCTTTGCTCTCATTATTTTCTACATTGTAGATTAATACTGAAGACATCACGATGATGAAGGAACAAATATAGAATTATGTAGTAAACAATAACAAACCAGAATATGTTTTATATTTTAGATTAGTAGTCACCTTTTGCTTTGATGACAGCTTTGCACACTCTTGACATTCTCTCAGTCAGATTCATGAGGTAGTCACCTGGAATGGTTTTCAGTCAACAGGTGAGTCTTGTTAAGAGTTAACTTGTGGAATCTCTTGCCTTCTTAATGTGTTTGAGTTGTGCTGTGCAGAGTTAGGGTTGGTACACAGTCCTATACAGTCAATAGCGTCTGTTCGACTACTGTTCTAATCCATATTATGGCAAGAACCACTCAACTAAGTAAAGAGAAACAACAGTCCATCATTACTTTAAGACATGAAGGTCAGTCAATGCAGAAAATTAACAGCACCACGAATTAACAGCACCTCAGATTAGAGCTCATCAATGCTTCACAGTTGCACACTTAACCAGCATGGCTACCACAGCATTCTGCAGTGACATGACACCCCATCTGGTTTGTGCTTAGTGGGACCATCATTAGTTTTTCAACAGGACAATGACAACAAACACACCTCCTGGCTTTATAAAGATATTATTATTTGACCAAGAAGGAGAGTGATGGAGTGCTGTGTCAGATGACCTGGCCTCCACAGTCACCTGACCTAAACCCAACTGAGAGTGTTTGTGATGAGTCGGACCACAGAGTGAAGGAAAAGCAGCCAACAAGTACTCAGCACCTCTGGGAACTCCTTCAAGACTGCTGGAAAACCATTCCAGGTGACTACCTCATGAATCTGACTGAGAGAATGTCAAGAGTGTGCAAAGCTGTCATCAAAGCAAAAGGTGGCTACTTTAAAGAATCTAAAATACAAAACATACTATGGAGCTTGAAAAACAAGTCATTATTAAGTTGGAAGCTTTATTACAGGCTAAGATCAGTGGAGTTGAAACTGTGTTTTGGGAATTTTAAATGAGAAACGGTTGCTGTTGTATTTAATATACGTATAATGTATAACTACATTTTGGCAGATCAGTTATTAGGGCTTTCTTACCTTTTTATAGTTAAAAGCTACTATTTGTTCACTGCTCTCCACAGTTATATGCTACATTCAGGACATTCAGGAGCTAAGCTATGGGTGGAGTGAATATATTAAATAAATAAAATTATATATCATTCACCCATTTATTTATTTATTTTTAAGACACTGTTAAAGACCTGATTGTATTTAATATTGCAAAACTGCAAAAAATCTGAAGGTGAACTCCTTTATTTGTGACTTCTTTCTGCCAAAGTGGACATGAGCCACATGTAGTTTGTACTAGCCGAGCTGATGGGCATGCTCTGTAACATGTATACAACACTGTATGTGGACTAGACATACAGTAACAGTGTAGTCAGGAGTTTATGTTAGTTTACACTAACAACATCATTAAGCTTCCATGTGCAGATTCTTTAGGGCTGCATGGTGTGACTGCTATAAAACAATGAAACACTTGTGTCCAGCTGTCACAGAACCAGGCATTTTCACCAACGACATGAATGTCCCACATATTTGACCAGAAAAATGAAAAATAAACAGATTTTTATTTTATTTATTTTTATTTTTATTTTTTTTAATGAATTGACAATAAATGCCACCCATGAGGAGTAAGAGAGACCGGAGGGTGAATAGTGATGAAAACATGACTAAAAACCCAAAATGTGCATTGAAGACCTGAGAACAAAAATGTAATCCTTACACAGAAAACTTCGCTGAACTATTTGTGAACTTTATAAAATAAAAACTCACAGGTTGGAAAAACTGCTGGCTCCGATTAGATCAGACTACAAAGATTAGATTGATAACAAATAACAAGAAAGTTATAACAGCAGCTCCTGATAGTGGGTTTAAGGATCTCAAAAACACGTTTTTTTTACTGGATCTATGTAACTGTCCTGGGGTTACAGGCCTCCACCAGTACCTGTGGGACAAGATCATTAGCATCCCCAGAAACTTCAGGTGGAGATACTGAGATGTCATAAGACATCCAGGTCCACCTCATCACTGCAACCAGTTCCATATGATCTCCATCACGATGAGGATTTACCACACTGAGACAGTTTGAACCAGAAGATAAATGAATGTGGGCGGTGTATTGAAGAAGACTTGCATCTTCCACAAACCAAAAACTCATCAAGAAGATATTCACTGAGCTGATAAATCAACTTTCATAGACTTCAATATAAGAGGAAGCTGTTTTTGCAACTAAAAGGTTGTCCCCTGCTGGCTGTTAGATAGAATGCAGGTTAAAGGCACTTCTTTATTGGCTTTATTTTTCAGATCTGAGGTGACATCCAGTTTTATATACAGTCTATAGACTGGCCCCAGAGGCTGAGCTCATGTTTCATGATGTCCTGGAGAGGAGGAGTCTTCTCTGTAACAAAACACTGTTTGTGATGTAAAATGCCAACATTTATAAACCTTACTTTTCTTCTGTCCATCCATATGCTCAGTATGTGTTGAAATGCATCATCCCATGGACCTCACAACAGCATAGTCAAAAAATCTCCTCTCCACACCACTTTCCCTTGACCTCCATGGAAAATGTCATGAGGTGAAGGAGAATTGATAAGGACTCTGGCTGCACTTACATTTATAGACCATAGATTTTTATATACAGTCTATGCTTACACTAGGCTTTTTTTTAAAAGCACCTTTATTCATAACACATGAAGGCAACTGTAAGCTATAGTTCAATAAGGTTTCCTGTCCAACACAGAATCCCAGCTCTGTTCAGTTCAGTTCAGTTCAGTCCTTTATTTATCCCAGATAGGAAACTTGGTTTTCAGTCAGGTGACAACAATAAAAGGCAACAACACAGTACAGAAAGAACAGCACGATACAAAAGTATACTAAGTAAATACATATATATTACCCTAAATAACTTGAGTGCAAGGTGCAGAAACGACAAAACAGCGTCTTAAATACTCCTAGCTGGAAGTGAGTTAAGAATTACTAAAGGTCGCAATTTATAAAAAATAAAATTACATGAGTTCCTGATGAAAGGATGTTTTCAGTTTATATACAGGGAACATTTAACCATCAGTTACACACAGGAAGAACAAACACACATGCAATTACATGAAAAGACTGAAGCTGATCCATTGATCCACTCTGCATTTCACAATGGGGGTTATATAGTGAAATGACACAATTAAATTCAATCGGTCTGTTCTTCATGATGACTCCTAACTGGATAAAGAGAGGAAATCTGGATTTATGGATTTGGAGCTCAGCCAGTCACAAAGGATTCCATAAGTGTTGGATCATGTCACAAACATAAAACAGGTGCTCTGTTGTTTCTACATGTACATGGGTCTGCTGTGGTGCATCCCTTTAAATGCTGCTGCCGCAAGGAACTGTGGGACGGCATTACCTTTCCTTTCATTCAAGGAAGGTCCAGTGTATCCTGTATCCTCTCAGGAAGCACTGAAGCTCCTTTAGAGACCTGGTCCAGCTCTGATCATGGCTTAGACTCAGATACTTCAGGGTCATTTCACTCAGTTAGGAACCTTCCTAAGCTAATTTTTACCACAGCCCCTGTGTTGGTTTGTGCAGTGACAACACCTCTCTCTACCCCAGCTGACTCACTGGCTGATAAGCCTGCACTGATCTCATTCACTGGTCTGACTAGATTCTTTGCCCAATCACACAAACCTCTCTTAATCTTCAGTAATATAAGACAGTACAATCAAATCATATACGCTTTGTTTTATTATAGGGAGTGCAACATCAGACAAGCCAGTGAGTGTCAGAGTGAGTCAGGACAGCACACCTGACCTTCAAAGCTGATCAACAGCCCCATTCTCAGTCAAGACACAAGCTGGCAACTTTCAACAATCAGATTGGACATGAGACACAGACATGTAATAGGTCCCCCGCCCCTCCCACAGAGGGGCGAGACCTGCCGACTGAAATGACGCACCTGCGTCATTTGAGGTTGTTTTGTGTTTTTTTCAGTAGCATTGTGCAGGTGAACCAAACTCTACGACACAAAAATTCCTATTTTATGGTGGAAAATTCTCCAGTGGGTGAAAGTTCACAATGAAATCCAAGATCCAAAAACAGCTTCTGGTCCAAGCCCCCAGCAACAACAGTGGGTTGAGCAGATCACATTACACCATACAAACACATTACAAAAGAAACAGCTGTGTAACTAGGAAGTAAGTGTCCTGAGTGTCACACACATTCAAAAACTCCAAATGGAGTGTGAGGAACGTATTGTTGTGTGTGGGCAGTCAGCCAGGTGTAGACACAGACAGACTGAAAATACAGCAGCCCTGCCATGATCACTACGTCTGTAAAACACAACATATATACAAATAAACCTTGTTACCTTAATGTAGGTATGTTGTATATATGTAGTACTGTGAAAAAGTCTTAGGCCACCGCTAACTTTGTTATTTAACCAAAGATTTAATGACCATCCATATTTATTTTTAGGCCTTTTTGTTGAGATACAAACAGAAAAGACAGGAAATATGTGCAGAAAAATTTTAGAAGCACAATTTTCAGAACAAAATGGCCTCTACAGGCAAAAGTATTTAGTGTGACCTCTCTTGGCACTAAGCACATTGAATTCATTTGGGGAGACTGTCTTAAAGATTCTGAAGTAATCTTCTGGTATATTATACCAAACTTCTTTCAGCACTTCCCTGCTTTGGATTTAGGCCGTCTTTTCTTTCTTTCTCTGTCCAGGTGATCCCATACTGCCTCTGTAATATTCAGGTCTGGACTCTGTGGAGGTCACTCCATGACTGTCTTATCAGCTGTTTTTCACTGCATTAGCAGTGTGCTTCAGATCGTTATCATGCTGAAAAATGAAACCATTTCATATCAGGCACTTTACAGAATGAATGGCACAATGAATTAAAACATGCCTGTACTTTTCCACATTCATGACCCCATCAATTCGGACAGTATCACCAACAGCACTGGCGGAAATACAGCCCCAAACCAGGACCGACCCTCTACCATGTTTCACCGAGGGCTCTTCTCACATATTGTCGACAACTGGAACCAAACATTTCAAACCCTCCATAATTCAACATCTTCATTCCAATCGTTGTGAGCTTTAGCATATCTTAGCTTTTTCACCTCGTTACCCTTCTGCAAAAGTGGTTTCTTGGCAGCTACCTTTCCACAAAGACCGTTCCTGATCAAGCTTCTTTAGACTGTAGAAGGGTTAACTTGGCATCCTGATGAAGCTTCCAGATGCTGAGCCAGGTCCTTGCTGGAACTTTTTTGGTTTCTCAAAGAAGAAACGGAAATTTCTCATCAGATTTTGAAAGTTTTCTTGGCCTTCCAGTCTCTTTTTTTGTCCTTGACCTCTCCTGATTCTTCAGATTTCTTAATAACTGGCTGAGGTGTCATGTAAGCTGACAGTGTGCTTTACTGATGTTTACTCCCAGACAAAAGTCAATGGAACTAGCACAAACAGTGATACACAGTGAACCTGGAGCTTTCAGGGCTCCAGGAGTCCAGATTTCTTCCTCAGCCTGTGGGGATCCAGCCTTGCCATACAACAAGCATGGTGCTCATACAGAGCAGGGTGGGTGGTATATACTGTAAATATTTGCCTTTAACACCAGCAGCACACTTATAAAACTCTATTAGTTAACTGCTGTTTCCAAGGTCAGAAATGAACTGTTGAACTCAACATTGAAGTCAACATGAATGTGAAGCCCTCAGAATCACAGAAAGCTTTCACTCATACACTTCTCTGAAAACTCAGTCTGCTAATGTGGACTGTGTCGTACAGTTGAAAGCTCCAAAATGTGCTTGGCGGTGGACCTCGGCTAAGGATTGTTTCATCAGTTTCCCAGGTCAGTTTTATCATTTGCCCATGACCTTCACTCATCTAATCTAAAAATATAATCTAGACATTTCACACAAACCTTATTTTACTGATGCAGTATAGCTGTATAGCATAGTATATGCACAAAACTGCTTATGAGTTAATGGTGGTTAATAATGTTAATTGTGAGACAGAATTGGGTAAATAAATTTCATTGTCAATAAATGTAGTCAATAAATGCAGTAACATGTATACATTGTGAATGATTATGCAGAGCTCCTTACTACTTACTGGAGGTATATGTACCAAGTAATAGAGTTTAAAACATCTCCACAGTTAGTTCAGTCCGGGATCTTAAAATCATAAACCTAAATCCCCTCAGGCCACGTCTCTTTAGTCCAACCTGTGATAAAGATTTGAAAATGCCCAAATGAATATTCATAATATTCAGAACTAAGTATCTTACATTCATTCTTTATACTACCAACTATATTCATTCATTCTATAGGATGTTATTCATAATTATTTCATATACGTTACATCAATAACATTCAGTGTGAAATATTTCATGTTTTCTGTGGGTATATGTGTATATTAACATTAACAGCAGGCCCTGTAAGTTTGGGGTTCAGTGTCTGTGATGAGGTGACTGTGTGAGTCAGATGGATGCTGGTTTCCAGACCAACCCTTCCCTGGTTTCACTGTTTACTACAAATGTTCTGTTCTTTCTGTCTGCCTCTCACTTCCTGTGTTCACATTCGCTCAGCACGTCCTACATTCCCCCAGCCACGCGGTGTCCACGCGTCGGCTTCGGCCACTGATTGGCTAGAGCTCACACAAACAAAGGTTTTCCACCAATGGCAGCTGTGTGCACGCGCTAAGCCATGCTGTTCATTCTGGCTTCTCGTGCCCCGCTGAAGCTCGTCATATAAAAACAGCGGCTCGCCTTTGTTTACAGCAGATAAGTCGAGATCGATTTGAGGACCACCGAGATCTACACCTCCGTCTTCGTTTATCTCTTGCTTGCGTACTTGCAGGAAGCAGTCATGGTGGCCATGACGAAGAGAATGAAAACCTTCCAAATTACCTTTACGGACCCCAGTAAGACTTTTTACTGCGGCGGGGACAAGGTGTCCGGTCGGATAGAAGTGGAGGTGAACGAGGTGACGCGAGTGTCCGCAGTGAAGGTCCTTGGTCTGGGCTGCGCTAAAGTGGAGTACGCTAAAGGCAAGCAGCGGTGCCGACAGGAGGCCGAGTACCTCCGATACGAGGAAGTACTGCGGCTGGACGACCAGCCTACAGGTACGGACACTAGGCTCTCACACTGTCACTGTCCGAAACCAGCTTTGTTATTTAACAGCATTACCTGAATGAAGCCAGTATGAACAGTCACTCTGATGTAGTAAAGAAAGACACAGAAGCAAATAGAGGAGACTGAGGCATATTTATTTCACACGTTGAATCAATAAAGCAAGCAGCCACACCAGACACTCAGCAAGGCAACTTAATTACTCAAATAAGGAACATGTGCTTGTCATTTGACAGGGTAATTGAACGTATTTCATTTTCTCTTTCCAGACTCAGACGGATCTGTCGTTTTGAGGCCTGGCAACAAATACGAGTACTCCTTTGGATTTGAGCTCCCACAGCAAGGGTAAGGCAGCATTTCTCAGCTCACATGATACCACAGGCCTGTGGATGTAAACCTCTTCACTGAGCAGTGTTTTGAAGAAAACCTTTGAGTGACACTTGTTCCGCTCCTTGTTACAGGCAGCTGGTGTCGTCCTACAAGGGGAAGTTTGGATATGTCCACTACTGTGTGAAGGCCTTGTTAGAGAGGCCACAGCAGCAGACGCTCGAGTGCAAGAAATCCTTTGAGGTGGAGGAGCCCCTGGATGTCAACACCCCAGACCTGTTGGTGAGTTCACTGACACAGCATAACACAGGGTTTATTTCGTGGGCTTATTTTCGGTTAACATATTCATACATGTACATTTAGTGCAGTGCTGCTGAGTTTGACATGGAGTCTTACTCTCCTGCGTTTCCTCAGTCTCCCACAGGTGGCATGAAGGAGAAGAAGGTCACCTGCATGTTCATTCCTGACGGCCAGGTGTCACTGAATGCAAAAATTGACCGGCGTGGTTTCTGTGAAGGTGAAGACATCTGCATCAATGCAAAGTTTGAGAACACCTGCTCCCGCATTGTGGTACCCAAGGCCGCCATCATCGCCAAACACATCTACCAGGCTAACGGCCGCACCAAGGTCTTCCGCCAGAAGCTGTCCTCAGTGAGAGGGAACCACATTATCTCTGGCATGTGTGATGCCTGGCAGGGGAAAACCATCAGGGTGCCAAAGATCAAACCATCCATGCTGGGCTGCAACATCATCCGTGTGGAGTACGCTCTGATGGTAAGCCTCTACCTTCAGCAAGTACCCAGTGGTTTTTGGCCATTCCTTTTGAAAATTGAAAGTCAGCTTTAAAATATGTACTCATCATCCTTTTGCCAGATTTACGTCCACATCCCTGGTAGTGAGAAGCTGATCCTGGAGCTGCCGCTGGTCATTGGGACTGCCGGTCTAGGCAGCCGCAGCAACAGCGTGAGCAGCCAGGAGGGCTCGGTCAGCAACGCCTCTCAGAGCTGGGTGTCCCTCAGGATGCCCTCTGAGCCGCCCAGCTACGCCGACATCACCCGCGACTGCCGCCTGGACCAGCCCCTCACACCTCTGCTGGACGACTTCGACGGAGACGACAGCCCCATCTTCATGAACGCTCCATCCTTCCAGTTCCCACCTCCACCTGTATACACTGAGGTGTGTGTGTCCCAATCAAGTTTGAATAACTGAACATAGCATTCTGTAGGTAATACAAAGTTACCTTTTGTGATGGTTTAACTAAGAACTTTTTTTTTCCCCAGGCAGAGGAGGAGTACAGTGGCAATGCTCGCATGATGCCAGTCTGCTGAAGTCCAGCAGGGATTCTGAGACTGTGGTCCAGCTCTCAGGGGCCATTCATCTAAGGCACTTGAAAAGGAGCAGAAGGTCCAAACTCCAGAGGGGGAGACATGTCGGATGGAAAACTAAAGCCGAGACTGGAGGTGGACAGAATGATGCTTTCCGGTTCTGTTAGCTGTCTTCACCACGCTTCATCACCTACACTGATTCTCACCCTACTGGTGCTTTTCAGGTGGTAGATGTGGAGGTGGCGCCATGGAGCCTGTGGTGCTGCATATTTGAAGAAGCTGTCCTTCCAGAGACTCTTTAACTGTCAGGGTCTCACTGTCCATTTGCAGCCACTTTATAATCTGTTAGTGGGGCCAAGTGTTGTAAAAGTCAGCCCAAAGCCTGCTGTGACATCTTTGCTTTTTTGGGGGTTTGTCTTTTCCTCATGATGCTTTGTCATTCCAGTCAAACCCTGTGTTTTTAAGGGATTTTGCTCGAGGAACCATCCATTTTACTGACATCCAGTCAGCTTCTGTTGCTGTAAAAAGACTTGTCTGATGTTGTTGCCTTTTGAGAATTACAGCATGTAGAATAATCTTCATCAGATGCTAATAGAAGGTAATGCAGCATCCATATTTTCCTATGTACCAGTGTTTGAAAATATTCCTTTGTTTTATTGCACTTGATTGACATATTTTGCTCCACTACCGCCCACAAGAGTTTCTGTTTGTTTAGTTTGAACTGTGTTTGGCAGGTGGAGAGTGAATTTTCTGTAAGTAAAACACTCCAAACTTGTTTCAACCTCACATTTAATTTCCAAACCCCAGTTTGGTGATTGGCTGTTTTTTTTTTTTTTTTTTTATTTTTTTTTTTGACACTGTTAGTGCCAAATGTGATTTGTACAGATGACATGCTCTGATACCATGGAACGCACCTTATTTGAGGATAATCATTATATCTGATCTGCAGTTGTCCTAGACAATATTTCACTGTGAGATCTCCACTGTGGTGATTTCACAACTTCTGTTCTTTCAGGGCATAAAGAAAATCACTGTTAAAGACTGATTTGTGAGAAAGTATGTTTGCAATGCATCCTTGATACTTCAAAGTATTTTTGTATGAAACCCTATGGGTTAGTTTTTTGTATTAAAGAAATGTTGAAAAATATCCAGTGTTTCTGCTCCTCCTTTTTAACTCAGCCATCAGGTTGTGGGTCAGCGAGGTGTGTGGAAGAGACCAGCAGTCTTCAGGACCACTGGGACCCTGCAGAGAGCATCGTCAGTAGGAACCATGGTTATATCATGGCCTTAATCAGCCTTTTGACCTCCATACAGGCTTAAACACATGGGCTGCCACAGTAAAGTTGTTTTCCACAGAAGCGAGTCACAGCCTGGATAATATTCTGGTACAGTATGACCTCTCACTTTGTCACACAGGAAGACTGAGTGCTGAATATTCACTGACATGCAGACCTGGAAACACAAGACGTTGAAGAAGCACAATCTCCTGCCGTGACGTGTCCTCTTGTCCGCGTTAAATGATGAGGACCAGGGTCCACAGACGTTCAGCTGAGACGAGATCCAGAGCCTGCGGGAGGGATCAGATGTCCCATCAGGCCACGGGGATGCACTGAATTCTCTAGGAGGAGCTGCAGGATGTGATTGGTGAGCTGCCAGGTGCCATTACATAAATGGAGATGAGCAGCAGTTGCCCTTTGTTGGAGATGTGAAGAGAACATTCAGGGCTTCACCACCACCCTCCACCACACTGACTTCCTTGAAAGCTGATGGATTATTTTGGCTTTTGCAACAGTTAAACAGATACTACTGAGACACTGGAGGAAAAGCATCCACTCGTGTAATGGAGAACAGATTACAGCACTGTTGAAACCAGCTGCCATGGATAGGCTGACTGTTTGATCAGTATATGTTTACATGGCTCTCTTTCACTGCCTGCTTTTCAGAGCTATTTGTCAACAGGCACTGACTAAAAAAGATGGAATATACTGCAGAGATCAGTGTCTGGTCAGAGCTGTGTGAAATGGATGTTCATGGTACACCATGAGTGTGCATCGCTGTGTGAGGTGGCAGGTACATGAAAATGTTTCTTGATGTCTTGGAGCCCCACTGATGTCACAGAGACTACAGACACCTTTACTACTCCACTGAGGGAATGGAACTAGCCACTCACCCAATCAAGGATTGATACATGCAACTAGTTTAGTTTTTATGAAATATGTGTGTCTGAAAATACCAGTCAGGAGCTTTTCAGCAAGATGCTGAACAGTGACTACTTCTGTAGTAATGGAGCCTCATCTCTGGAGCAGACTGAGCAGACTGAGGCGTCCTCCACAACAGCAGAAACAGGGAAAATCCTGTTTGTGGCTGAAAATCCAGCCAGTGTTCCTGCTGTGGGGTGTGCAGCCAGAGGCCTGTGCATGATTATTCTTCCCTTTATAAAAGTCAGCTCTTTGCTCTGGGCTGCTGACATCAAGTAACTGCTGAGAGCAACAGATAAGGAAAGTGTTTATCAGTGAGGCACTCAGTGATGGGGGCTGCTGCGCTGGGCACGTATCTCCACTGCTGTAGGCCGGGGTGGGGGGGCACTTCATGACGAAAGTTAGTACTGGATATTCATAATGTTCTAAGAACATTAAATTTTCAGTATGTTGCAATTTATGACCATTTCAGCAGCAGTGTGACGTCACAAGAATGCCTTCTCAATTCTGAATGTTCATTAGCAGCAAACTGTCATGTTTCCTGAGTTATGTGCCCATTTGAAGTTGTCACTCTACAGAAGACACATGGTGAGGGCTGTGTACAGTACAGTGGCAAGTGTCAACAAATGGAAAAACCACTCAGTGTGTGTTTGACATGTGCATGGAAAGTACTGCACACCTGTCCACTGTCCATCTGCTTTCCAAGAAAGACTAACAGGGAGGAGAAACTGATCCTTTAAACCTCAGTCTCCAGTTCTCCATTACCTCTGATCCATAACTCCATCAGTACAAAACAACATTCTAGTTTAGTATCCATGTGTATACACCCACACCCACACACACACACACAAATGAGTTTGAGGAGTGTGTTAATTGGATGAATAAGTAGGTGATTTCTTTCAGTTTCTTTGTTTGCAGAGAGATCAGTAACACCCTTTTCTGTTTTCACCTGTGTCTGTTTGTCAGCAGGACGACACACAGGTACTGAACTGATCTGGAGGGATGGGAGTCATTCAAGTTTGGTGTAGATCCTGTTAAAGGGGCAGATCCAAGATTCCTTAACATTGTGAGAGAGGGCATTTTTTGACATTTTGACCTCAGCTGAGGAATGTGTTGTACTGAGAGGCAAAAATCAGGCTAAGGATCTGAACAATGTGCCAGTGGCTCTCAGCAATTTTAACCCTCTTGGGTCCCTGGACATTTTTTGGGGTTTTTTTTATTTTATTTTTGCACAACTTTGGCTGTGTTGATGAAAATGGCGTAAAATTTGGCCAGGTTGTGTATTTTGGGGTTAATTTTAATTTGAACTCTTTCATATGCTTAAATAGATCAACTAAATAAAATAAACTAAATATAAACTAAATTGAGCAATCTGTGTCCCTTCTGCACAAAATAGAAATCAAATTGCACCATTGCAATTTTGATTTCTCTGACAGGCAATATCATCTTTTTAAATACATTTTTATAAAAAATTTTTTTTACATTATCATATATTATCACACACTGCAGGCCAAGTAAACTTGTATTTTCCTTTATTTCTAGATCAAAGCAAGGTATTAGTCCAGTTAGTTTTTGTGTGCTTTTTCCCTATAAAAATGTAGGTATTATCACAGAAACTGGCATTTAAGGGGTTAAAAATTCAGAAGATTAATGAATATTTGTTATGTATGGTGAGGACTGAAGTTAATAATGGCATTCATTAAAAAAATTAAAAAATATATTGACGCATAATATTTCTATGGCAATCTTTTTTTGTGTCCAAGGACACAGGTGGAGACTGTACATTCCTATATTACCTATAGGTGTTCAGCTGGGTGGAGATCTGGAGACTGAGGCCATAGCATGTGATTGGTATATGAGGCAGCAGGCCTGCTCAGGCTCAGTGGCTGTGATTTCAATGAAAAATCTGATTTTAAACTGCCTGATACAACAGGAAACATGAGAGAGGAGAGTGGGGGAATGACATGCAAGAAATGGCTGGGACTCACTGCTCAGAGCATTTGTGCCCACATAGTATACCCTCCATACATTCAGCTGTGTGACTGGCCCTGCTGATGTATCTTCTAAGGCCTCCACTGTGCATTGGTTAGTGGCAGTTTGTGTGTGAGTGATATTTTCTGTCACTCAGTCTCTGGCTGTGATTCAGTTTCCTAATGTTAGGACAGTGAGCACAGCCTGAGAGTTTTATTCAGCAGGAGCAAACATAACACTAAGTTACACAGACAGTCTTATGGTGACCATGACCTGGTTTACTGCATTTATTCTCACATGCATCCCAACTGCTGCGGTGGCTCATTAGCTCGTCAGGATGTGACCAGACGACCAGCCTTCAGACTCTACTCATGACTTAGCTGAAGACACAGCAGAGTGCCGCTGAAGAAAAAAAAGTTTGTCAGAAGAAAATGACTTCCTTTTTGATAAAGCTCATAGTTAGAGCTGGCTCACACCTGAACCATCCCTCAGTTATGCTGCTTTAGACCTGGACTGCCGGGGGACTTCCCATGATGCACTGAGCTTCTCCCTCTCCCTCTCTATCTTTATATATTCATATCCCATAAATACATGCTACTAACTTGAGATCTTTCCTTTCCCATAGTTTTGTGCTCTTTCCTCTCTCACTCTTTCTGCAGGTCTGATCTGTGATGAGTTCAATTATTAGTCCTACTTTTACTTTTTTATGATCACAATGATGTTGTAGGCCTATAATTAAGATGAATTAATGAATTAGACCACTTTATGTCACATGGTTTTGTTCTGTACATATATAGGTCAAAGGTCAGTGGATATATTGTGTATACTGTTATAACACAGCAGATACATCTTGTACTTTCCTTATGACTCATCTCTGGGTATCATCCCCAGCTCTGTAAATAAAGCTGACACAACATGCTCTCATGCTTAAAGTTTGTATGTGGGAAGTAACACCATTGTGCTCATGGTACCATCATGCAGCACGCCTCGCACTGTCCTCAAACACGCTCTGTGATTGGCTGAGGCGATGAAGCACTCGCCTCCTCTTTGGCTGAAGCGATTGTTCACGAGGGTTAGCATTCGAGAGCTGCATGCTCACACACACACACACACACACACACACACCTCCTGAGCTGGTTTCCTCCAGGCATAGATTTGTTCATCCTCCCCTGTTTGTTCCATGAGTGCAGACTGTGATTCACTACAGGAAGTTCACTGTGCCAACACAGCAAGTTTGGTCATGAGCCTGAGGTTAGCTATGATACAAAGCGTGCTTCTGATAAACACACACACACTTACAATTAATGAAACATTCACGAGGAAGCACTCGCTCTAAAAGAATAGAATAATAACCCAGGTGAAGAGACTGGTCTGAGGCTTACACTTATTATCATTCCAAACAGCATTTACTGTTTACTGAAAACTGCTGATGCCCTTCAGTCTGTTCACCAGATGGTTTAAATAAGTCAATGTTCACAGTGAATTTTCATTCAGGCCTTTAGAACCATCTCAGATGGACTCCACATGGACTCCAGTCAGTGTTTTCAAATCATTTCACGACCACTCATCATTAACTTACTGACATACTTCCCAGCATGCATTGTCCTTAGCTGGATTTGTCAGAGTCTGGATACACAACAGTAAAATGTATTGTACTTTGGACACACACACACAGATAAAAAGAGACAGAGTGGTTAAAACTGAAGCAGCAGAGGCTGAAGTGTCCCGATATCTGGTCCTTTTCAAACTTGAAAACACTACACTTCCCACAATGCAACTGGTCACAGTCTCTACCGACCCTGGCAGATAAACGGCCACATCTGACAGATGCTGTCTGTCTGAGGTAAAACTGATTTTAACAGGAAATATCTCAACATTTGTTTGCTGGTAATGATGAGCTCATAAATGCCTAACGTGTCATTTCATATACTGACAGGAAAACCCTTTGTGTCATCTGTCACCTAAATTTGAAGTTTTTGAAATGTCACAGAAAAAGAGAAAGAGAGAATGTGAACGAGGTGAGTTTCCATCAGCTGGATTGAGGCAGTGAAACCAGGCTGTGTTGTGTTATCAGAGGGTGGCGGTATAAACTACAAACAGAGCAGAAGAGGTGGAGGTCACAAACGAGTTGTTTGCCAACTTCTCTTTCAAACTGTAAATGAGAAAATGAAGAAATAAAACCGGCTGCTTCAGCCACTTACAAGAGAAAAAAGGAGGGAGGGCTTCAGGAAAGACTCCAGAAACAGAAAGAGTCTCTTCCTCTTCTTCTTCTTCTTTTTTGCACAATTGGGTTTTTTTTTTCCATAAAGCTTATCTATTGCAATACTTTAAAATATATAAATACACTGATGGAAACACAGCCACTGAACTCTGGCCTGTCCAGCATTAATCCTGCTGTGCTCAGATCAGTTTTTCTCCCCACAGCTCCCAGCTGAAAGGCCAGTGTAAGTACAGTTTGACCACATGTTGTCCAGTGTCAGGTAAACACCTGTCTGTCATACTGTCCACTGTCACTCAGGCTTTATGAGGCCTGTCTTCTCTCTTAAATCAGAAAGTACAGGGACAGAACCTGAGGGACAACAACAAATTAAGGATCAGAGAGATGAAGTGGTTTTCATCAAGTTTACAGAAATCTCAACAGCAGGACAACATCTGTAACAGCCTGGAGGTGTGCAGGGACAGGACCAGTGGGTAAAGAACAAATGAAGAAATAATACTGAGAGGTGTGAATAAAGTTCAGTTACTCTGTATACAGTTGTTTCATCACTCCTTCTCAGAAGAGCAGGTTTCCCTACTTCTCTTTCTCTGCTACATTCACAGAGAAAAACAAATTCCCCTCTTCATGACACCCAGTCCTGAAAAACCCACAGAGCACTGATTGGCTGAGGTCTGCTGCCATGCGTTCTGTGATTGGCTGAAGTCCTTGTACATGCGTGGGGCATGCACACAGGACATGTTAGCAGCCTCTGGTATGAGTCTGTTTCCAATCCAGTTATTGTCAGTGAGTTGGCCTCAGACATGCGGGACTTTCTGCACACTGCTGCTGAGACTGCTTTCACTTTTTGTTATTTCACTGTGATCCTCTGTGTGTCTTCATCTGCTTCACATCTGTCCGTGGAGAGTTTAAACTATTTCTTTGCTCTATTTAAAGGCATGACAGAAACATGACTGTACATGCACAAGTCTCTTGTTGTTTGTGTTTTTCTCAATATGAACCACAGAGTGTCGACGTCATCGTGTGATCGTCAGACTGAGAGTTGTTAACTTCAGCCTGAGGGCCAGGACAGTCTGAGCCCAGACTGAGACACGGGGCCAGCTGTTCACTGGATCAGCAGCAGCACCAGTCTTACTCCACCTGCACACAAAGTTTAACTCAGCTTCTCCACCTGCACACACAGAACACATGAGCCAAACAGCAGCTGAGTGAAGCAGTAAAATGTACAGATATTGCACACTGTGTATGTGTGTGTGTTCATGTGAGGGTGTGTGAAGACAAGTGAGAGAGGAAGGAATAAACAGACTGTGGGAATGTGGAACGTCTGACTGCACCTTCAGCTAAAAACCTGCAAAACAAGTTTTATCATGTGGACAGAGGAACCCCCACCTGACCTCAACCTCTCTGCTCCTTCCGCCAACCGCCCACTCAACTGTTCATCATTTGCCAAGACACATTTAATGAAACAGATCCTTTTTCACTGGTTTCACATGATTTTGGTTCCCTTTTCTAAAGGTTATCACTGAATTGGATTAACTGTGTTAAACAAAAAGGAAAACATTTATCCACAGATATGGAATAGGGAAAAATCTGATGCATTACAATAAAAAATGTTAAGTATTTCTAATCTGAGATGAAACTCTTGTTTCTTTGCTGAATGGATTAGACTAGTCAAAGTGCTTCCTGTAGGTCTGACATATGAAAAGCATTGCATGGGCACAGAAAGACCTGCACACAAGACAGTTTTATTCTTTCTTTTATTATTTTCTAACTATCTTGTGAGGGGGCAGCCACCAGTTGTGAGGTGACAGATGAGAGGATGAAAAATATGAAAATATGTTTTGAGCCATTAATCAAAATACTCACAGTCTGTATCAGCATCCTGCTGCCAGTGCAGCCAATCAGCACCTCTCCCTCTCTGCTGTTTGGGTTATTTCATAGTTGAAAAAAGTGAAAAAGTATGTCAACAGTAAGTACTTGTGAAGGACAGGCCACCCTCTCCTCCTCTCTTCCTTTCATGCTGCTGGGTTGGTGTTAGCCTGCTAACCTGTGAGGAGGACTCACATGTAGACGTCGTTATATACGAATAATTGAACATTTCGGGAAGGTAGCAGCTTTCCACAGCTAGCCTGGCTGTGACAAAGTGCACAGATGTAAAAATGCCAATTTGTGGTTTGAGCGGGAACTATGTGCACTATGTGTTTCTCAATGTAGAATAATGAGCTGTAGATTGGGTGCTACTGTGCCTGTACAGAGACCTGACTGCATCTCTGGAAACCTGCACCTCAGCTCAGAGATATTGCACTGACAAGAAATAATTCAAACAGGGAACTCCACCTAAAACCATGAACTGTTGTTTTATACATTTCTGTGTAAATTAATAAAGGTAAATTACCTACCGAGTACTATTTATTTTAGCTGGTGGCTTATGCTTACGTAGAGTTAGCTAATCAGCTCACCATGACCTGCCCATACAGTCTATGGTACTGCCTAGTTAATTGAAAAGAATAACCCTGTATCACGTGTTGCTAAGTGAATTGGATCAAGTAACATTTTGCTCGTGGGGAAAATAGCAGTTAGCAGTCCACTGGTCCTTTATGGCAACGGAACAGTGAGGTAACACTTTTATTTTCAAGGCGAGGACACGGTAACAGCATGTTTTGAGATTATTCACGGAAAGTTCATGCACTTGGTCTGCATGGTGGTGCAGTGGTTAGCACTGTCACCTCACTTCAAGAAGGTTCTGGGTTTGAGCCCCAGTTTGGGCCCCGGGCTTCTCTGTGTGGAGTTTCCATGTCCTCCCTGTGTCTGTGTGGGTTCTCTCTGGGTTCTCCAGCTTCCTCCCACAGTCCAAACCCATGCAGGTTAACTGGTGACTCTAAATTGCCCATAGATGTGAAAGAATGGTTGTTTGTGTCTGTGTTGGTCCTGTGATGGACTGGTGATCTGTACAGGATGTACCCTGCCTCTCGCCCAATGACAGCTGGGATAGGCTCCAGCACCCCACGACCCTTAATGGATAAGCAGTATAGATAATGGATGGATGGATGATGTCTTTAAAATACAGATCAACTCTACAAAGAGTTAAATATTGAGTTCAATTTTACATCCTGTATATTACAGTGTTAATATGGCAGTAACTCTGTTCAGTGTTAAAAAAGAATATATGGATAGTGTTAACTTTTGACACTACACACTAGTGTTGACTAGTGTTAAATTTTAACTATTGAGAGAGTTGCTGCAGCTCTGTCATAGTGTGAAGTATATAACATCAAAGTGTAGTTTAACTCGATAGGTGTTTTGGTTTAGGTTTTGGAATTGGTTTTGCTGTGTAATCAGGGAGCTTTAGAGGTGGTGGCTGGTGTGTCTTTAAACTGCAGACAGAGCCAGGCTAGCTGTTTCTTCTGCTTCCAGTCTTAATGATAAGCTAGGGCTAACCACATCGTAGCTCTGGTTCTGTACTGAACACACATGAGCTACGTGTCCATCTGAACATCTCTCAGAGAGAAAGTGAATAGGCGTACCTCCAAAATGCTGAACTAGGGTCACAAAGCAAAAGACTGGAGAGCTCAGGATTCATGAAAACTTCAGTTAGAGAACTATTTCACCAGCCCAGTCCAGTACTGTGTGTAGTAGTTGGCATAAGGAAAACAAAAGGAGCAAATGGAGATGAAACAAAGTCAGTGGTGATGTCTGCACCTTCATTTACACAAAGCTGTTGTATAAATCTCCACTGTTACTGCACTGGAGTTATATCAGCTACAACTGTTGCATGTCAGTCTCCTGCAGCCTGTGCGTATTGTTGTTTTTGCATACAGCTTTCTGCATGTTTGACGTCTTCCAGCTGCTGCAGGTCTGCTTGTCCTCGAGGCAGAGCTGTGGGTAAACAGCTAAATAACTTCACGTTCCACACGTTAACAGTGTTCCACACAGCGCACGCCCCACCCACTGTCACATCGTGTACCGTAGTAACACGCCTGTCCTCAGACATGTTGTTTACAGCCACACTTCCCAGGTCACATGACTGCCTTTGTGTTGTGTAATGTGTTTTCATGCTGCAGACTGACAGCTGTTTGTGTTTCTGCATGTCTGCAAAGAGTTCAGAGCCTGAAGACTTCATCAGCGTGTTTCAGTGAAAACAGATCATGCACTATGATTTCCAAGGACAGGAACCATGATGTCAAAGAACCAAACAAGCAGGGGGATAAAGAGGAACTTGATTTCCATCCCACCTGGAATTCCTGAAAAACATCCTTAACACTGAGTGCATGTCTGACACTGTCTATATTATAAAGTTGTTTGGAAAACTGTAACAGTCCTGTTTAAACTTTAAAGGGTAATTAAATGACATGTCAGATGAATTGTTAAAGGAACAGTCTGACATTTTGAAAACCACACTTGCTTCCTGTCTTACTCAGAGTCAGATGAGATCTGCTGTGTGTTCAGTAAAGGCCTCCACATAGGAAGTGCTGATTTGACACAGTGGTCACAGTTTCACATGTCACATGACACACTCCAAGTGTCACACACATTCCTAAATGACTCCTTGTATTATCCCAGTTTGGGCCCTCAGGTCCAATAAACAGGAGCCACATGATTCTTTTAAATGAAGAAACGTAACCAGAGGAGCAACAGACAGTATTATCATAAATCACAAACAGGCATTTGTAAAGCCATTTATCAGCTGAATCTAACCGCTTAACCCCTGGATTGGATGGAATGGGGACTAGCTCCCTTAAAAGACTTGTTGGAGGCATCTTAAAGGTCTAATCTCATCTGACTGCAGGCTTCATAAACAAGAGCATTTCCAAAGATGGTGGTGGAGGCAGTAACAACATTTGCTAAATTGAAATGGCAGCACAGCAGTGCAGTGTTTAGTGCTGTCACCTCAGGCTGGAGCCTGCTGGTTGGCCCAGCCTCTCTGTGTGGAGCTGACATGTGTCATGGTCAGGTGAACTGGATAGTTCAAACTGCCAGTTGGTGTTTACGTGACATGTTTTGGCTGTGTCTGTGCTAAAATGTAAAAAAAGAAAAGAAAAGAAAAGAAAAGAAAAAAGAATTTGGAAGCCCTGCAGCAAATCTGAATCAGTTTGGTTAATCCTGTCTCTCATGCTGGCTTTATGCTCCTTTAAACATGAAAACACTCCTCAGACAGCCTTTCCCTCTTTCATCTGGTTGCTAGAATAAAATGTATCTTTGCTTAACCCTGCCATCTAGTGGTTGGTGAAGGATCCATCCACCTGGAATGAACTCAGACTCGACCAACTCAGGCCTAAAAACACTGTAAAGGACCAAGTCTTGAGTCACAGTTTGTCTTTTGCAGCACACTGAAAATAAATGTGGAACCTGTTGTCTCTAATATAGATTTACAGCTTGATAACGATTCAGTGACTTTCATGAAACTGGGGGACTCTTAAAATTAGGGTTGCAAAATTTGGGGAATTTTCAGAGTTGGAAACTTTCCATCGGAATTAATGGGAATATATGGGAATTAACATGAATAAACAGGAAATTGCAAAATCACAGGTTAGCCTATGACAGGGAACTTAAATGTAGTTTTAAAAAAAATCCTGCAGCATAATGTTGGTTAAAACAAGCAAAATTTGTGTAAATTCAGTTGAATTTCTCCTCTGCACTGGTCATTCCTCCATCACATATTCAAGAATCCTGCTCACTACAGCCACACTACTGCATCTGAGCCCACAGACTACATCCAGTCAAGTAAGGTTTGATGGTATTACTAAGGTAAATATATTTGATGTGTGTTATTGAGGTTTAATGAGGAAAAAATTAATCAAAATGTGTTTATACAGTAGCTACCTAACCAGTAAATCAGAGATGCTAAGTTCATTGACAATTTGAGTCTGGTTCTGCTCTGCTCTATATGTACTGTGTCTGGAGATAACTTCTGTTGTGATTTGGCGCTATATAAATATAAATGGACTTAAATTCAAGAGGCTAGCTATCATGGTGCTAGCTAGCTCAACTGTCATACTGTTTCTTCTTCAGTTTTCTGTTTGTACAGACTGTAGGTTATAGTTTGATTTAGCAGCTGATTGAGGAGAGTTCATCTACTCATCTAACCTGTTTCTATTCATTTATTCAGCATCAATTATAAAATATTTTTCCAACTTGGAATATTCCCAAAATTCCCCAGTGTAACTTCCCATGGAAAGTTTCTGGAAAGTTTCCAGAAATTTGCTGGAAATTTTCCGCTTCTTTGCCACCCCACTTAAGATACAAAAGGAAGAGTCAAAATCTGTGCAGCAGACAAGAAGGTATCCTGTCTTTTAGTCCCTAGAATGAGTCAAGCTCCTAAAACTCTCAATCCTACAGTCCCACAGTCCAACCAATAATATCCTTCATCAGAACCAACAGCCTATTAAATACCCAAACCCCACAGCTTCAGTCTGTAACTCAGATCTTCTGTTAGTTTAACTCGTGCCCAGTCCGAGACAAATGACATCACCTGGGTTATTTCTCCTCCAGATACACTGAAGACATTATACAGCTGCTTTCACAGACTGAGACTACACTTCATGTGAACACCTGAGTGCCCCTGTTATTGCAGCGATAGCTTTTTCAGATTTATGCAGATTAAAGGAGAAACTACTAGAACAGTGTACTTCTAGCAAAAGTAAAAAAGTACTGTAAGGTACTGTATGAAGTATTTGAAGCAATTTAAATGTAATAACTGCTTTTTTATTGCCAATGAGTGAAAAGATTGTAATGTGACATAAAAACAATTCATCCCTTGACTTTCTCCATTGCCTATAACACCTTGTAGACTGATTTCTATGTGAAGGACACAGGTCGAGTTTTCAGATGATCGCTGCCAAGTCCCCCGCCACAATAAAAGTCCTTCTTCTGTACTGCTGCTGCACCAACAGTGTACTGTCATTAGGTTTGGAATGGAGTCCACTGCCGTTATGAAACGACCAGCTCCCAGCACAAGAAACACTCCAACACAAACTCCACGCAAGAACAAAAACCAGCAAACTTTATCTCATCTCAAGTCTGTTTGGCCAAATGTGATTTGGACCAACGTCAGGGGAAAACTAGGGTCCACATCAGAAGGACCTTCGTTCAGCCTGACCTGGCTCTCTTCCTACTGGACAGGTGAGCTAACATTACTGCAAAGCCTATGAAATTTTTTGTAATACTGTGGTTTTGGCTGGCTATTGCTTTCTAATGTTAGCTTGTCTGCTAATGTGGAAAAATCTGTAGCAAACTACTGTGTTCAGTGAATAAGATCTGTTCATTCATCCAAACTTCTGGGGCTGATCTGGCTTGCTGTTAGATAATTACTTCATCATCTAACAATCCAACAGCGGATCCCTGCAGTGTAGCTAAGTTACAGCTACCTAGCTGCAGTTCACTTAATGGCCACAGGTGTCAGTAAAAACAAGAGTTTTTGGATTTCTACATACAGCATCTTTAAGTTGGCCCAGTCCAAGGTAACAGTCTTCCTCCAACAGCCCTGCATTAAATCTGCTCTTCATGAAGCTCCTGATGTTCAGTTTGTGTTGTGTTTGAGAGCCGATTAACTGTACACTGAGAAGTGGTAATCATTTATTTTAAAGTTGGACTTGGAAAGTTGGAATTTGTTATTGTTGTTGGGCGTTGATTGAAATAAAGAGTTGACTGAGTGAACTGCACAGTGTAACGAAACACAACAGTTTGAAAGACTGACACAACAGAGTCGGTCCTGTTACAAAAAGGTTAATGAAGTCACACTTGGAAGCAAATTGTTTCAACCTTTATTAAACATAGCTTGCAAGAGATAAATATTACAAAGTTATTTCCTCCAAAATTAGCTTATTTTTTCAATCAATGCATAATTGTCAATCAACTGGCAGTATTCAAACAGCATTATTTTCTTTTACTTTTTTGAAGACCGTTAAATATCAAGTATGTGCAAAAGGTCAGGATTGATGTAAGCAAAACAAAAAGGACTTCAATTAATCTCCGGTCAATTTCATCTTCTGTTTCTGCTTCCCAGATGTTTATTTCAACATTGTCAACATTATGCAAAAAGAAATGCTTCTACAGGTAAATTGAAAATTGATAAAATTGATTCTGCAATTAAATGTTTCCCTGCATTAGCAACAACTAATAGAAGATAAAGCCAAACAGTAGAGGACCATACATGATGTATGTCAGTGTTGGCAGGAAAAGATCACTGATTCAGCGTCAGCTCATCAAGGGTCAAGTGGCAGCTGTGGCCATTAAACAAAAACACACCTTATAATGTCAGTCCAGGGTTCCACTGATGGAGGAGCTTATTGGCATAGACTGAAATATTTAGTCCCAAACTTCACTATAAAATTAACTGTTTTGTTGCCAATAGTGTTGCATCCAGAGGGCAACATGTGAACCATAGTGAAAGGCTCAAAACCTCTTGCAATTGTTTACGTTTATTCATTTACTTTTTTTCTTTTTTTTTTAAATAAATCATGAATACATTACTGACCATTTATCACTGTCTATTTAGCAAGTCACGGATATCTCGCTCTAGATTTCCAGACATTCCATTAGGACACTGGAATTAAATGGTTGGTTCATACAGATGATGTAGTTTGGCTTTTTAATTTGTCCAGATGCTGAGATCTCTGTGCTGCTCACAGCGCTGAGACGACCAAAATCAGTGTTCAGTTGAGTCATTGTGAACAGCTGGAACTTTCTTCAGCCAAAGAAACTGTCCTCATGATTCTTGTTCTGTGGATTCCTCAGAGCAGCAGGACACTGGAGACCACAGACTTTGGAAAAAAATGTCACTGTTGACTTTTTAAATGTCATCTATCAATGCTGTGAGCAGCACAAACGATTCAGCTTCCGCTGATCAGTTCAGCAAATTCCAAGTCGTAGTGGTTCATAGGAGACCAGTGGCTGTGGTCAGCAGTAATCTAACATAGACATGATTTATAGTGAGCATGGTTCTTATAGTGAGAGGCCAGTATCTGTAAACTGATCCACTGACCAAACTATTAGATCAGGAGGGTCCATCTAATTCAACACACACAGTGAAACAAAGTGCTTTTATCTAGAGCATGTTCAGGGAATCATTCTGTAAGAAACAGTTCCAAAGGTCTAAAAAGAAAACATAAGAAATGTTCAGGTTTCAGATGTGGCTGCAGACCCCGTTGGAACCAGTGAGCACTTTCCTGCAAACTCTGACTAGTCCAAAACCAAAGCAAATGCATCCAGGGAGACCGCTTCAACAAGCAGAGGAGGGAAAAAAAGAATCCCAAACATTTTGCACATTAGTTACACAATAATACACAGTGATCACAAAACGAAATGACAAGCTTCACAATATTCATGGCTTTTTGTTTGCTTTTCTACACAATATACAACCATTTAATTTCTTTTTTCAGTACAAGGGAGGAAAAAATGCTTATTTACAATAAGTCATTATTACTTCAAACCTAGCAAATATCGTGTCATTTATTTCATAGTCAATACATTTGTTTATTTTTTTTAAACTGCAATAGAAAGAAAACAGAACTCAATTGAGACATCAGAAAAAGAATGACTTTTGAAATTTAAAAATTGACGTTTGAAAAGAATCTGCAGTCCAAATACAAAGGTGTGAGGATGCATCTGCAAAAGAGCGAGAGACGGGAGCTTTTTTTTTCCTTCAACTTCAGCTTGGCAGCAAAAGGAGATGCGTGACACAAACATTGTAAAGTAAAAAATTACCCCAGACATTAAAAATTCATGAAAATATATCTCTACATCCAATTTCAACGGTTCCACCAAAGGGAAAACTGATTCATGTTTTTATATAATAAAGAGAAATGATGTTTTCCAAGTGTAAACTTCAGTTTACATCTCTGAATCTAATCCTAGGTAGTTTCATAGTTGTGGCCTAAGGCTTCTGTTTCACTGGGCTGTTTATCATCGGATTGCTTTGACGGGTAGATCTGGATTCCTCAAACACACGCCAGAACACGTCCATCTGACAGTCTGGCTGGAAAAAACACCACCAACCAACCACTGTGCACATGTGTACAGTGGAAGTGTAACAGTGCGGGGGTGGGGGGTGGGGGGTGTAACAGTTACACAGAAATAAACAGAGGTTGTGCAGTTCCACCAAACATTTCACAACAGTGCACAGCTCTATCACTGACTGAACAGGCTGTGGCTTAGGATCAATTTAATGACATTATAGACACAATGATCAGTTTGCTGTAGTACTGTAGTGCTTTAGTACTGTAGTACTGTCTTGGGTTTGTCCTAAATGGTCTTGGCTTGAGAATAAGAGCCTGTGCCTCACTAGCCTTGGTCAGACTTTCAACCGATCTTTCAAAAAGGCTCAAACTATCATATTCTGCTGTGGGACTAGCTACAAAAAACTATTATTTAGTTAAAATGACAGGTTCCCTGTTAAAACATCAACTCTTCGGATTTTATTAGCAACCTGAAGAGCCCATACTTAGTTTAAAACACAGATTCAAAACCTTAGTATCTTGTTTTATCGTGTGTTCGCTTTTCTACGCAGAGGCCGACAGTGACAGAGACACTGAGTAACGAAAACAAGCACAACGGATGTGAACCCTTTGTTAGCTATCTTAGCTAACTAGCTGGTGGGCTAATTCAACAAAGCAACTGAAATGAACACTACTGCTGCTAGCTTCTACTACTGCACAGACATTAGTTATGTTCAAATTAAAAGCGCTGACAAGACTGGCCAGTTCCACACACTCTCTCTCTCTTTCTCTCTCACTCACACACACACACACACACACACACACACACACACACACACACACACAGTCTTCCATATGAAGTGCTTTAGTTTTTTTCCATTTAATTTTTAGTGAGAAGCTAAAATGTTTACTTTTAGGAGTTTTTAACTGTGACCTTGGCGTCTCTTGCTTTTTAGCTTCATCCTGCTTGTTTGCAAAGGAGAAGCTTTAACAGTAAGAGTCTACAGCCACGCCAGCTATGTGGCTTCACTTAGCATAGCAGCGCTTTGAGCTAAATGCTAATGTCAGGAGGCTAACATGCTCACAACAATGTCTCATCTCATGACAATGTTAACAAGGTTTGTAGCAGGTATAATGTTTACCATGATTACTATCTTATTTTAGCATGTTAGCATGTTAAGATTTGCTAATGAAGACCAAACACCAAGTCCAGCTGAAGCTGAATGTCATTGTTTTTTTCAGGTATAGTTTTTGGTGAAAAACTAAAGTAGTGGACAAAGTCAAATTTTAGAACATCAATGTCTTTAAAAAGCTGCACAGAGGATTAAACATTAAAGACTGAGTCCAGAATGAAATAAGGAAGTGACTGTGTGTAATGTAACCAGACATGTGGTTAAAAAAAGTTAACTACACAGAAACTCAGAGATCAACATTTTGTTAGAAACACATCAGCTGTTGCCCAAGAACTGAAGGAATCCAACATGGCTGCCAGAAGGTGTGTTAGTCCATCTGTAAGCCTCTACGACAGTGTTGTTCTCACACCAATGATGAACCTGTGCAATGACGTTTCACCACATCAGTCTGGATGTTTGTCTGGAAGATGTCTGACGTGGACTGGACTTTCAATCAGACATCATCCTAAAATGAGCCACTAGAACAGTCTTTGCATGGTATGCTTCTGAGTCAGAGAGATTTTACAGATGAAGGGGTGACAGTTTGAGACTTTTTGGAAGCTGAGGCTTTCCCCTGTTTGTCAGACTGAAATGCGGTGGGTGGTCAGTTCAGAGCTGTGTCAGTTGCCCGGTTCACCCTGTCTCCAACCCAAACTAACTTCACAGCCTCTGTAAGGACTCACCATATTCATGAAAAATACTGCACACTGACTGAACACTGCTTGAAATGCTTGAACTACGAACACTGGGAGCCAGCACTCCTGAGGAAACCAGTGATGAGTTGTAGGTTAATTTTACATCGGAGTAAAGTTTGGATGACTGACAACCAATACCATACTTAAGACTTGACCGGAACACTTCCTTCCTGTTAAGGTTGTGCAACAGTACACTCAGATGGAAGTCAAGGTGTATCTCTGTGTTAGCCCTGTGGTCTAACCTCATAAAGGCTGATTCTCCTCCCAACACAACTAGATCATCTATCACAAGAAACATTAGGTGGTTTTCTCCTTCATGCCAGGGTGACACATCCCATGTACTGGTGGAATATACTGAGGAAACTCTTGGGGATAGTGCTGCCTCTAAATGACATATATACACAACAGACTGAACAGTTCAGTGGATGAAATGTGCAAATCAAAAGCAATGTCATTTTAGGTTTCTCTGTGGCTGTGATAAACAAAGCCGTGCCATGGGCGTCCCACATGACAAGCCAATATCTGAGGAGAAAAATCCACATTAGTCTGAGCGTCATCTCTGAATAAGACGGTGCTGGTTTGTGTTGCTGCAGCAGTGTGTGACAGTGTGCCACTGACTGAATGTCTGTGCTAAATAAGTCTGGGTAACAACTCCATTTGTGAGCTCAGCACTCTGTATGTCGCTCCATGATTTTGTTGACATGAGCAAAGAGACACAATAAGATCACAAAAATACCTTTGAAAATGAAACTAGTGGCTGAAAAACAGGTGTATATGGATTTTACCCTTAGGGTTGGCATTAGGAACACTATGTAACTGTATCATATGGTAACATGTGGAGTGCTGAGGCCACACAAGTGACTAGTGCAACAGCCAATGCATCTATAATTACCTTAAGTATATGAAATGTACTGAGTAGGATTCACCGAGCCATTCTTACCTCATGTGTAAGGTTTAAACCACAGAGGGGAGAAACTTTCACTGCCTGACTGGAATCATTCTTTATGAAATAATCTTGTTCTACGTTTATTAAATGAGGCCAAGAGGTGAATGCCTCATGGGAAATAAGAGGATGGATTGTTCTGAAAAGAAGAATAATTTAACTGATTACTGATTTTTCAGTTACTGCTGGGTTTATCAGACAGTAAGTCAGTGGGACTCTGTGCTGATGCTGGTATGTGTTCAGGCCAGCACCAGCTTACATACAGGCTGACTCACACCCCAGCACACCGGACACCAGGGACATGGAAACTGACACTTGAAGTCCAACATTCAGAGATCAACACTGGCAAAGCAAAGGATTGAACTTTTCATCAGCCATGAAAACACACCTTCCTGACATGTCCCCTGACTCTCTCTGGTCGGCCATCAGCCAGCATCCAGACCTTAGCCACTCTCAACTGTAACATTCTTTTCCTCTTTAAAAAAAAAAGTTTTTCCAATTGGAAATATGCAAAGTGCTCCTCTGGAGTGAGGGAATTTGTGTGCAGAGCGTGCACACAATGATTGATCCATGTCTCTCCCATAAAAGATATAATCCACATCCTTTTTTTTTTATCTGAAGCTAGGTGTCTATACATAATCCATACAGATAATTCAATAGTTTCTGTTTTTAGCTATGTTGATTATTATCGTCTCCGGAGGCTGATACCTCTCAGGTATGCCACCAATTCATTAGGAGACGCCGCAAAAAAACAAATAAACGAACCAAAATAAAGAATGGGAAGTGGGGCGGGGGCAACAATCAGAAAACAATCTAAAAACCCAAAAGAAGAAGGTTTCTAGGTACAGAATCTGTGGTTCGGATGCACAAAATGTGCTTCCTCCTTCAGATTTGAGTTTGTTTCAATTTCTCAAAGAACATGTGATGCCAAGAGGAGCTTCTGGGTAAAAAGGGTTCAGTCTGTGCATACCAGATAAACAAAGGAAGTGAGGGGGGGCATGGAGGGGTCAGTGGCAGGTAGTGAGATGGGATGGAACCAGGAGGGAAAATCGACTTGCTTCTCTGAGTGGAGACCATCACCCCCCTGTGAATACTGGGTGACTTTGTAGACGACGTCCTCCCCGCCGCCCGTCAGCTCCCTCCTCACTGGAGTCTGTGTGGACTGCTGGTCCGCTGATGGTGTACTGGGACGTTGCCGTGTCGGTCAGTCCTGATTAGTACAACTGCAGTAAGTCCCGCGTACGTCCATCTGGTAACTGTTCAATTCTGTAACCGTAGACACTGAAGTGAAGAAACTGATGAGGATGCTTTCTTTGTTTTCTTTTGATGAGCAATTGTGGGAGCCGACTAGCAAAGGAAAAACTTTTCCAAACTCTGATCACTTAGGATTCTCTTCTGTACACATGTGCACGTTCTGTCAGTAATTTCCAGTTCATTAGCTCTGATGCCGCCCTGAACTCCAGGTTGGACTTTAGCTGCGTGTCAGTGTAAAATCAGCTCTTGAAACTGACCTTTTCAACATGATGATATGAGTGTGGGTGCTCTGCTCTCAATTTTATGCCCCCCCCTCACATTCTCCATTTTTTGAGCAGGCTCGTCATCCTCTTTTCAAGAGCAAGCAGAGCAGTTACTAACTTAATTTTGTCTGTTTTTGATCCTATCAGTATTTTCCACTTTGTTACTTCAAGTTAGCAAGCTAAAGTTGTTAAACTTTATGTTGCATAGCAACCAGAATGCACCCTGTTGATCTTCTGTTACTAGCAATAGTCACATCTAAGCTTTATAATTGAAAGGAGAAAAAAATCCTATATGACCGTGGCCTAAAGCGACCCTACAATGATTCACCGTCACTCCCCAAAGTAAAGGAGGGACAGCAGAGAAACAAAAAAATGGACCAAACACTTACAAAAGAAAAAAGCATAATGAGTAATAGTAACTGAAGCAAAAACGGTAGTTGCAAGAATAATAATAGTGCTACCAACAGCAATAATAATGGGAATTATAATTGTTAAACAACGCTGACGAAGAAGATTTTTACTATCATAAGAACATTTGAGATGCACTGACAGTTTAGTGTCTTTGTCCGACTCGGTGGGTTTTCATGGGTTGGTCTAAGGTAGGCACACGGACAGGCACTGCATGCGATGGGGGGTGGGGATGTTGGTTGATCTGGGAGTGCTTCAGTTTGGGGAGGAGGGTGGGGGGTCAGTGGGGCAGGATGGGGGTGGCATCAGAGGGGCAGGGCTGGTTGGGGCTCATTTCTGTCCGGTGATGGACTGCGATATGGATCGAGGTGGGATCATGTCCAACAGGTACTCTCTCTGCCGGTCTGCTAAGCTGGAGCTCTTGTGGGCTCCAACTGCCGCTGGGTTCAGATAGGCAATATTTAACCCTGTGGGAACAAGACAGACATATCAAGAGGGTATTGTAAAGTCGATCAACAGTTTACTTCAGCTTCAGGATCTGCAGTTTCTGTCAGCTCTGGAAACACACGTCTGTTAGAGACAGGTACTTAGTCCTAATACTACTTGTTTTTAGTAATTATGTGTTATTTTATATATATATATATATTATTTGGATGGAATACTCCCCTCACTCACAAATTCATTCCTGTCTGTTCTACTGTTCAGTTTTTGCTTGTTTAGTGTTGAGATGCTGCCAATAAAAGCCAACACTTTCTATTAATGTTATACATTAAAAGCTCCAGCAGCTCCAAGGGCTTCCTTTTTCTGCTAAACTTTTAATTTGAAACACTGGCAGGAAATGTTGGTTTCAGCAGCAGCATTGTAAAGTGTTGGAGAGTGTTTTTCACAGGGTGGTGAGTATGATGTTGTACTGATGGGGTTAGTGCTGTGACTGTAAATAAAGTCATTAGCTGATGTTGTTGTGGTTTGTGTTTCTCAGGTCAGTATAGACACCTTCATTTATCATTATTCACAGTCACCACAGACTGTGATAAGGGTCTACAGCTGTGTCAGCAGCACCATCAGGCTAATGGTAGGCTCGTGATGATATACCTGTTAAGCAGGTATAATGTTCACCATGTTCATCATCTTAGTTTAGCGTGACAGCATGCTAACCTTTACTGAGCAGCACCAAACACACAGTGCAGATCGGGCTGATGGGAATGTTATTACTTCTGCAGGTATCTGATCATAAACCAGAGTTTTGGACAAATCTAAATTTTGACCAGATGATGACAACAGGTTATCACCAAAATCAGGATTCTCTGTCTGGGGGCCAAAATTAAATAACCATCCATCTTATCATAAAGATACGTCAGCCCAGACCAAAGCAGTGGACCAACTGACCAACACTGCCATCCATGAAGTAATTATGCAAGCATGAACTAAGAATGTGGTCAGTCTCACATTTGCCTTTTTACTGTTGTACACTCAGTTTATTAGGTGCACCTAACCAAAACCAATGCAGTCTAATACAACAGTGCTGAAATAACTTCATGAAGGTTCTGATGTTCGGTTTGTGTTCAAACTGTTTCAGAGGTCCACCACAAACACACCTCTCTGTATAATGCAGTACAGTTCAACAGCTCCACAAACTACATCCACACATCAACACCTCTCTGAAACAATTCCAACAGAAACTGAACATTAGAATCTTCATGACGGAGGATTTTTTTTCAGAACTGTTGTATTAGACTGCCTGAGTTTGCCAACTGAGCGTACATCTGAAATGGCAGAGATTATAAAGTACAGTGAATGCAAGTAGTCTAAATTCTTAAAAGTTCAGGTAATGGGAAAAAAACAAGTTACAGTTCCTATAGTGGAAAAAGGCTTAATATAAATATTTATTGATCCTACTGAACTCTGTGTTTCTTTACTAAACTTGACTGTGTTTTGTTTTATAACTTAAAGTCCTGATTTATCCTGTTTCACTTCATATGCCAGTGAAAATGAGTTTGTCAGTGTAAATGATGATCTGGCTGCACTGGCACGTGATTCTGGGCTCACTGTGGCTGTGCTTGACTGAAGTTCACCTAGGGAGGAAGACACAGAAGATGTGACAAACACTCAGTGGTACCTGGGATGTTGTAGATCTGGCGACGGCTGTCATGCTGCAGTCTATTGCTGCTACTGCTGCTGCTGCTGCCTCCACCGCTGCCACAGTGCTTGGCACTAGTCATTCCCATGAGGCTGCTGGCCACCGACAGCTGGGAGGCCTGAGCGAAGTTTGACAGGACACCTCGTGCTGAGTTGGACAGACCTCGCTGCAGGGAGGCCTGAGGCTGGGGAGCCTGTGGAAAACACAGATGTTCCATTCACCTTACCAGCATTGTCATACAGTGCACTAATTACACTATTACACATTACAGTGGTGAATTACTGGATCAGAGATTTGCTGGTATTTGCACATGTAGCTAAAGTATGTACTACACTATACTACAGCATACCTGGCGGAGGGCATGATGTCGGATCATGGTGTCAGTCTTGGAGGCGTTAGGGCCAGTAGGGACCGAGCTGGGAGAGAGGGCTGCCTGCTGCTGCAGCCTCTGTTCAATCTCCTGACATGGAGGAACACACACATTTAGGACGTCACATGAACAACATTCACATACATGAATCTATTCCTTGTGGTCACTGGTGGTTTGAAAGAAACATACAGCAGCTTCAGAAAGTATTCAGACCCCCTCACTTCTTTTTTAACCCTTTATTGTGTTGTAAGTTTAAGTTAAATGGTTAAAACAGACATTTTTTTGTCATTATATAGAGTGAATGAAACTGTGTGTGGCTACCCTCCAAGAAAAAATATAAGATCAATAGAATAAATATAAAAATAAAATAAAATATATAGTAAATATATATATGTACAAAATGTAAAATGTAAAGGGCTAGGGTTGCGGTCCAATAGTCCTTTTTACTTAGAAAGGTTCCTAACTGAGTGAGATGACCCTGAAGTATCTCAGTAGCAGCCATGATCAGAGCTGGTCCAGGTCTCTAAATGATGAAGAAAGGAGCTTCAGTGCTTCCTGTTGTGTCTCCCATAGCATAGGATATACTGGACCTTCCTTTACAAAAGGAAAGGAGAGAATGCTGTCCCACAATTTCTTGCAGCTGCAGCATTTAAAGTGACGCACTGTTGTAGTTACACCTCGGCAGATCCACAAACGTGAACACAACAGAGCACCTGCTTAATGTTTGTGACACAATCCAAAACTTCTGAAAATCCTTCCCCCTCTAAAAAATAAATAAAATAATTTTTTTAACAAATGTATAAAAAAGGTAAAAGCGCCTATAACAGGAAACCATACATTTCTGTCTGAGTGTAAGTTATTCTGGACCCGTCCCACAGTCCCTTTTTTATTGTTATTTTAATGGCTCAACTTTCTCAACTTACACATTTGTTTCAGTGTTATTATATTTTCAGTGTTGGACAGGAAACCTTATTGAATTGTAGCCTACAGCACTGAGTTTGTCACTGTACATGTCTTCCACATGTTATAAATAAAGTTGGTTTTAAAAATTCTCTAAATACAGCGGTTCTCTTTCTAGTTCCTTATCAGTTCTCCTTTGCATCTTTCCTTGACCTCATGACGTTTCCATTGAAGTCAAGGAATAGTGGTTAGGAAAGAGGATTATTTTGACTACTGGACTGCAGCCCAGGTCTACATATGAGGGCAACAGTAAAAGTCAGCAGTGCTCATGGTAGTATAGTGGTAAAATGACGAGGGACAGTGTTACTGACCTGCTCCTGCTGCAGAGCCTTCACAAAGGCGTTCTTCAGCCTGTTGGTGTGCTCCGCCTTCAGAGCCTTCTTCTGATTGGATGTCATGCATTGCTCGCAGAGGATTCGCCCGCTCTTCTCTTGCTTCCAGTGAGGGGTGAAGTCAGTTCTGCACTGGGCGCAAAAGAAAGGCTCCATGCGGGCCAGCGTCCCTCTGAGTTTACCTAAAGAGAAAAGACTGTGCTTCAGCCAACACTAGTGCTTACAGTCACAGTGAAAATCTGAGGCCCCACTGACACGGAGTCTGAAGGCAGTGTAAGGGGGTCACTCTCTCACTGGGGTAATTCCCAACACTGATTAATACTCTACCTTTCCACTCTCTGAAAGTAAGAGTCAGCTTGTAAAAAATGACATTTTCCCTTCAGTGGAAGGTTAAAGCATCTGCACCTAACACCAGCCAACGATCAAAGTAAAACAAACGTATACTTTGCAGAAACCCTTACCCTGACTGTCGAGCACACTCTGCACCACCTCCTCCAGGCCCACCATGTAGATGAACTCGCTGTTGGCAGCAGAGGGCAGGAAGTGGAGGAGTGGGGCAGGGGGTTTGGGTGGAGGGATCTCCAACAGGGTTTTCTCCAGCTGCTTCCTGAGGGCAAGCTTGGCTGCCGCCTGGCTGCTGGCCTGGTCGGCCATGGAGCTCACCCCTCCGCTGGCTGACCCGGACATGGTGGAGGGGCTGACGGCTGAAGCTCCGCCCAGGCCGCCCGCCACCCCGCCGGCCCCTGCCGCTGCCGCTGCTTGCATGTGAGCCAGGTTCATGTACATGGCACTGGAGCCTGAGCGCTGGGAAGCTGCCACCTGCTGACTGGCCTGCAGGGAGACACACATTCTGTACTGCTTAGCAAAATGTATTATTATTAAAGGTCACATTTGAGGTTTGAACACTGCCATCTGAAGCTGCTTCACAGTCAAAGTTCACCACTATTTGCCCTTCATTCATACATCATACCACTGTGGAGGCTTGTAATGTGACTGGGCTCTGTCTGTAGTTTAAGGTGCGATGGTGTTTGGTTGTGGGTTTTAACAGTTTCACTCAGGTCTGTCAGCTCTGACCGTGGTGGAGCATCATGTTGCCAGTTAGGGCAGTTCACCTCCATCTGGGTCTGTTTGAGTTGACTACATTTGATATCTAATTATCTTTAGGTTATTTTACACAGCAGAATGTGAGTTTTTCATCAGGTCCAAAATGTGAACACCTTAAGAAACTCTAATGGCCTATCTTTAGCAGGAAATTGTATTTGTTACATGGGTAATTCCATGTAAAATCAACAGATTTTAGAAAATTTTCCAGACTGACTATCTTGGATTTGCTTCATACTTCATGTAAATAAGGTCAGTGTACCCAACAGGTAGTGTGCAAAAGTTTAGCTTGTATCCTCTTCAGTTACAGGGATATGAAGGCTTTTAAAAAGAGATTGTGGCCTTTTTTATTTCCGTAAGTAACTTTCGAACTATTCAATCCCTGGAAATTTCAAGCTGCAAGCTGCAGCTTTTCAAGCTGATATTTTATTTAAGGCTACGTTTTGTTACTTTAGATTAAAATCACAATTAAAGAAACAAACAAAAACAATCTGTTGTGTAGCCAGAATCCATACCTGCTGGTAGCTTACAGCATTGGCCATGCTGCTGGAGCTGGAGCGAGACATCCCAGGTTTGGAGGAGACCCTCTGGCCCTGCAGCTGGGCGGGGTTAGGGGCTATCACTCGCTGGGACATTAGCATGGGCGGCAGGTTGGCATTGGCTGCTGACCTGATGACTGTATGACCCTAGAGAAAGGAAAAAAAGCAGAGGTGAGTTTTATGAGAGGAAAGGGCTCAAAGTATAGACTTTTCTTTGAGTCTGTTCAACATACACTTGTTTACATATTACAATAACAAGCAGTAGGCTGAAGTCTGATGACATGCTGGATCCAGCCAAAACCTACCAGATGGCAGGTGTGAGGGGTGATGAGTAGGTGGGTGGGTGAGCAAACTGTTGTTACGCAGCAGTGCCATACTGTACAGATCAGCTGTAGCTATTTAACATTAATTTGGTATGTGACTTGATGACAGGCCAAAGCCTGGGAGCTGATCACACGACTGCAGTTAGTTGAGGCAGGCATGCAGAGAAGCCTCCCAGCATGCACTGGGGCAATACATTCATGGACATAAGTTTAATTCTACTGTAACATTTAAAATTAAAGTATTCAAATAATGACAGAATATTAAATAGCAGCCGGGGGCGTGGCCAGAACAAATAAAAACAGTAAAATTACCTATAACCTACTACAACAGCTCACGATAAATTCAGTTTGACCTTCATTTCTGCAGCATTAATTCATCTGTACAGTGAAAGCCATGTCCTATTCATCATTCTGCTCAGATCGTTTCCATTTTTCAGACTCTCAGTAACTCCAGCTGTTTCTTCTTTCCTGAACTCTTGATCCACGTTAAGCTAACATCAACAAAAATCAGCACTTTCCTCATGTTGTTCACATTAAAAGCCTACATATGAGATGAAAGCTGCGAGACTTTTAATGTGAAAATTCTGAATGAGTTTCATCCATGTTAACATTGTTCAGGGAGGAAGGCAAAGTGAACATCAGATGTGAGCAGTAACTTTTTAGAGTCAGCATTCCACGTTATTTACTGCTAACCTCTAACCCTAACCCTAACCCTAACCCTAGGGTGTCAGTACTGTCCAACTTTGTTCTGGAGTCTGCTCAGAGTGAGTTCAGCTTGTTTAGGACTTCTGTGTGAACCATTTGGCTGGCTTCTCTATCACTTGATGGAGATGTTTTATTTGTTTATTTACTGGGTTGTGTCCAATCATCTTCAGCTGCTTAGAGCAATAGGTTGTTTACATTACATTCACAGCCAACAACTCTTTGAGTTTCCTTTGTCTTCTTTAGTCTAGCTTCAGTTATTTCCTTTTTAATTAAACAACAGATTCAATAAGGAATTTGAAATAGGTAGATGTGATTAAATGCTACTGAATTAATGTTGCCAATGTATGTACCTGAGTACATTCAATGTCTGCTTTATGAGGTTAACCAAGCTAAAACTTGTCTAATCCAACAGTCCTGCATTGAACAGAGTGTCTAATGTACACCTTTTGCTCTAATTGTTTTAGACTAGTGTTTTTTCAATAATATAATAATTAAGTTTATTAGAACCTTGATGAAGGAAGGATTTATTACAGGGTTGTTGTATTAGCCTGCATTGGCTTTAACCATGTGTAACTAATAATCAGACATCTGAGTGTACAATACTTTGTGTAAATCTCCTTTTTAATATATGAGGCTTTAGTGTTGACACATTTAACCACAGACCAGATTTAGTGACCTTCCATACTAAAGCGGAAGTTGTTCTTTCATGTAGACAGATCCAGTGTTGTGTGTTTAGACAGATATAATACACAGTGTGGACAGCAGAGGGCAGCAGCTACATGGTGGCAACAAACCAGGCAGAACATTACCACCCCTACAACACAAGCTGATAGGACAATCCACACATACACACACACATACACACACACCCAAAGCCATCCATAAAGACAGAGATCTGCTGAATATTTAATACCATCTCAACATGTAATGGAGGAGCAGGGCTACGTCATGAACAAAAGCTTCCAGCAGGAGGCTGTCTCAATCAGAGCAGGACTTCTACTAACCCAGTCATACTCCTAACGAAACCAAGTCCTAATGTTAGTCTACACCAACACCTTAATCCCGATTTAACCTGAACCTTTACCCTGATCTCACATACCAGACTTCTGTATCTGGGCACTCACAGAGAGCTGAAGGCAATTTTCAAAAACACCAGGATGATGAGAACCTGAAGCTGACTTATGAGTTGCCTGTGAAAAATGCATTTCTGCTTCATTTTCTGTTAGGATTCCTCCATTCAGTTCTTGGGTTGTAGTCTAGATCACTTACAGAAAATCAGGACCAGGACATCACTGAGCACATTAACATTTAAGTTAAGACTCTTAGAGACAGACAGAAAATGTTCAAAACCAAGCTTGAACAAAGACCTCAGTGATGTAGAACTGGATTTCAATCAAGTTAGGGAAGTCACAAGAGACAGCATTTTTTTTTTTTTTTTTTTAAGAGTGGCAGCAGAGGCCCAGATATCCGGACTTTCAGCCTTGTGTGGTTCCAAAAACACTGGACACTTAAATAAAATATTATAAATATTAAAATATTAAAAATAAAAAGTAATGTAGCTTTACTTGAAGACATAGTGTGGTGATACACTGTAAAACCAGGTGAGCATGTAGTGAAGTCAGCTGACTACACAGAACTATGACCACAAAAAAACTCATTTATATTCAAGACCACAAAGAGAGATAAGTGAAAAAAAACAAAAAAACAAAACAAAACAAAAACAAGTTCACCTCCCCCTAATACTATTTTGGAAGAAGATAGGAATCATCACAACCTCACTGTGGAGGTGTAGAAGTGAAATGGTTTGCCACATGTAAGAATAAGGACACACAAACACACACACACACTGACCTGTGCAGTGCGGAGGTTCTGGGGCTCAGGGTTGTGCAGGCCCGGCCTCACAGGCAGCTTCCCCAGGCCAGGAGAGCTGTGGATGGGAGGTGGCTGAACAGAGGATGCAGCGTTCTGGACCACTGGGACCTGAAAACAGCCATCAACACAACATTAACAGTGCAATATAACAGCACAGACAATGACTTCACACCTAGTCAGTCTGATCAGATCCTCCTTCGTTCAGTTTTTATTGAAACAATTTCAGAGAGGTGCTGATTGACACCTCTCTGTATTAGGTATAGTTCAAGTAGTCCACTAAATGCTGCAATTAATTTTTCTTCCTTTCAGACAATCATTTGTTTCCATACAGTGTCAATATCGATGTGCAGATGCCTGATAGCAGCTTGAGTTATGATGGGATCAGTCTACACAATATTCTGTCTGTACAGATGATCACTGTCAGATGAGGTCATTCTAGGTCATTCTTGCACCAGCTTAAATAAAAGGCAGTGAACCTGGCCTCAACCAATCAGAGGCTGCCATGACTTTGTGTGAGGTACATACAATGACAAAAAAAAGTATGTAAAACCCTTTGGAATGACCTGGTTTTCTGCATTATTTGGTCATACAACGCGATCTGATCTTCATCTATGTCACAAGTGTATACAAACACAATGTGCTTAAGATAATAACACACAATTATAATCTGTCATATCTTTATTGAGGACATCCATCAAACATTCACAGTGCTGGTGGAAAAAGTCAGTGAACCCCTGAATTTAATGACTGGTTGAAGCTCCTTTGGCAGCAGAGACCTCAGTCCAGCTCTTCAGGAGAAGAATGGTGACTGTTCTTCCTACAGTGCTGCTTCAGCTCAGACATATTCTCAGGATGTCTGGTGTGAACGGCTCTGAGCTCATTCCACTGCAGCTCTGTTGGGTTCAGGTCTGGGCTCTGACTACAGAAGGTGGATTTTCTATGTTTGAAGTCATTCTGTAGGAGATTTACTTCGATGTATAGGCTCATTGTCATGCTGCATCAGAGTCAGGGTGCCTGTCCAGCAGACTTCCTCTGTGGAGTCCTGCCATGGAAACCCTGCCTGTTCAACGTTTTGCAAATGGTAGACTGAACAGACTCGTGAACAGAGATGTTAACCAGTTCCAATGATTCCTTTACCTATAACACTTGTGTTTCATTGAGGATTCTGCATTGTCCCTTTGGAGTGATTTTGGCTGGGCACCCACTTCCAGGGAGGTTTGGAAAACTCCTGACTCTAGCTAGCTTTTGTTGATGTCATTTGCTGAGGGGTTCACATATTTTTTCCAACTTACACTGTGAAAGTTTGAATGATATATTCAATGTGGACAGGTAGAATAATTTGTGTTTTATTACTTAAATAGATTGTGTTTCTTCACCACTGTAACTTGAATGAAGATCAGATCACATTTTTAGCCAATCAGTAGAAACATCACTGGTCTAATATTAATCCCTCACAGTCATCATCGAGTCTGCTGCTGTTACTGTCCAAGCTAAACTTGGACAGCTAAATTACCATGCAATCCTACATAGGCCCATCCAAGCTCCTGGTCTGTTAGTATATTAAAGATACACTGGGGGGTTGTTTTGAAGGCAGTTTATACTGGTAGGTGTCCAGTTGATTAGAACACCAATGCTGGTCATCCACACAATAAATATCTTGGTTGTAATGGGGAAATATCGCCATCTATAGGTCCACTCGACAACCTGCAGAGCTTTCGGGCTTGACGTGATGACGTCATTTCTGGTGAGTGCACCATTGCACTGGGCTTTATTCAGTCCTGCCACAAGCCCAGAGTCACAGAGCAATGAGGAAAAGAGATGATAAGAAGAAAGGAAGGAGTAAAAAACAGAGATTGAGGAGTGGAGAATTGGTGAGAGTGGAAACTGGATTTGGGGAGAGAGGAAGAGAGAAGAAAGGGGGGAGAAAACAGGTGAAGAGGGATAAGAGATGAAAATGTATTGAAGAAGAGAAAGCAAGAATGAAGAAAAAAGAAAAGAGAAGAGTTGCCCAGAACAGATGTAAGATAATAAAATATGCATCTTTAAGTTTATGATCAGAAATCTGAACATTTTTCTATTGTCTTCTTCAGTGGAGGACATTTCCAGGGACAGATGGATAAATCAAATAAAATTCTGTGAAATAATAATTATGTTATTTATCCTACTCTGCTATTCCCTAAAGAAATCTAATATAATTTGAGTAGATGTTCTTCTGTTGGCCTGATATTCAATATTCAATTCAGGCACTGTTGAAAATCCCTGATTTGCAATCAGAGCAGCTGAAATTATTATGGCATGGATTCAAATGTAGCAGACTTGCTAAACATTCTGTGAACTCTACTCCAGTGTAGTACAACAAAAATAGGTTTCAAGATAAGTAATGCTGTTTATACCAACTCCCCACCCTACCTATGTTATAAAACTTAAAAATAGTAACATAAGACAATTTGTGCCTCTTTTCGGGTGGCAGGAGTGAAAATTAGTCATCCTCAGCATTTGTTGTGTTTGTTTGTGGTTTCAGAATGACAGTTGGAGAATAATAAGATACAGAACAGGATGTAGGCTCTGGATGATTTTTTTTTCCTGGGGCAACTATCATGTTTTTCCCAGATGATGTAGAGATTTTAAGGCATTCTCTTTCAAATGGCTTGAACAACAGTGCATATAGCTGCCAAGAATGGACAAAAATGTCTTCAGGGGAGAATGCCCCTAGCCTAACCTAGGTTTGTGCTGAGCCCCAAATGTTTACGTCTGGCTCAACACTGGACTATCAGATCGTACCAGCTTCCTGTAAACCTTACCTAAAAATATGAATAACCTAAATAAGCAGAGAAGGCATTCAAATCAGTCCAGCTGAAGAAGAAATGTGTCCTCTGAACATTCAGACATACAGTAACTTGTTTAGCTTACCCCAGGTACACAACATTCACAGTTTGAACAAACTATAGAAAGGGGAAAATTTCCTAGACTGGACCTATTTTTGGTGTGGGCTGCAACATTTACAGCCAATTTCAAGTGTCCAGTTTTGAATGACAACTGTTCTCATCTATGAGTATACCTCACTTGGCACCAAAACAGACTACTGAACATGTATGTTCACGGTAAGCCTCTGACTCTTAAGTCACAGTCACCTAATGATGCTAACTTAAAAGCATTGCTTAAATCAGAATGCTTTGAAAATGAATTTTTATATTTTAGTGAGATAAATGGAAACCAACTGATGCCTGGAGAGAATGTTGTACGCACAGTATGTATGTATGGTCATTAGCATGGAGTTAATATCAATGGTTTCCAGTGGTGAAGCAGCACTCAGATCTTTTACTTCAGTGAACGTAGTACTACCACAGTGTAGTACAGTGTAGTGTTACAATCTGTTAAAACTGAGTCTTGCATTGAAAATGATACTTAAATAAAAGTGCACCAACACAAACTGAAAGTACCAAACATAAAACTAATCATCATGAAAAATGTCTCATTTCAGAATAACATACAGTATATGATTATATATTGATTGACTGATTATCAATTTAGAAATCTAGCACTGTAAAGCGGATTTTGTTTGTTAAAAATCAACTGATGTATCCTTATCAAACTCCCAAATATCTATATCAGTATCAACCTCAAAAATCCAGACTTGGTTGAGATATACATGTATGGTAACTTAATCTATGATACATTTTGGGGGTTGTATTTCGTATTAATAATCTGATTCTGCAAAGTAACTAGTAACTGTAGCTGTGATAAATGTAGTGCAGTAAAATAACTAAATTAGCCTCTGAAATGTAGCAGCAGTAAAAGTATGAAGTGGCAGAAAAATAGAAAAATGTAAGTCAAGTTAAAGCACTTGAAATTCATACTTACAGTACTGAGGTAAACGTACTTAATTACATTCTACCACTGAATATTCCACAAGCAGGCAGAGACAGGCAGAGAGTCAGAGTCAGAGAGTGTCCAGCAGTGTAATGAGTGGTGCTGGTTGTGGTTCTGTGTTGATGAATATGAGGTATCTGCAGCAGCACTGACCTTCTGCACCACGTTCTCCTTCTGCATCTGACTCTGTCTGAGCTTCTTCAGCAGCACCAGGCGAGCCTCCTCCAGACGCAGCTCCTCTCTCAGAGCTTTGATCATCTGCTGCCTCTCCTCTCCTGTCTTCCCCTGGAGGACGGACGGACAGACAGACAGACAAAATCAGTGACACATGGTGTCTGGATGGAAAATTTAGGCAACTTCCTACACACCTTGGAGCTATGCCATGAAAGGTTAAAAATGATAACAACAGCCATGTGATGTGCCATAGATGGCCCTGTGTGGGGAAGCCCTGTGGTACATGTGTTCACCATGTCGATGAATCCAGGGATGTTCATCTTGACAGACCTGACCCTGACATGGGCGTGTATTCCTTTCAGCCGTGCACAGGTTCAGTGGCTGCTGTTGATGGTTTTACCTTGAACATGTCCAGGTTGGCCTGGTGCAGGCGCTCCTCAGGGCGAGGTGTTGTCCTGGGACTGGACGCCTCGTTGTCTGACAGGATGATGACGTCCGGAGATGGAGTTCGTCTGTCGTGCTCCGCATCGCTTCGTGGGAGGATGAGAAAAACATAACCTCCTGTCAACCTTAACAACATCTGAGGAGCATGTTCATCCTCATGTATGCCAGTTTCTCTGAACTTGAACTGGATGTAAAGCTTTGAGGCTGACTAGAGAGTTATTCAGCATTGTTCTCAGACTTCACACATGCTTTTAGACCCTCACCCAGATCTTGGCCTCCACACAGTTTGATCGTGGAGATCTACACAGAGTTACTAGGTTTGGCCTGGTTTTTGTTTACAGATTTTTGTTTTTCAGATTTAGGAACATCAATTTTTAATGAAACCTATAACACAATAAAGTGTGCAGAGGTAAATCCTCTCTGAGGCCACTGAATATGATGCTCTCAGAGCAGAATAAGATGAAATGAACAACCTTGATATTAAGGAGTTAAATCTTACTTGACACTCTTTTTTAAACTAAATTTACACTGTTTATATTTATCATAATCACAGCTGAACTGGTTTCATTTTTAAAAATGTGCATTTTTTGGTGACTAAACCCAACTTGATAATTATGAGACACAAAATGAAAGCCACACAACAACTTAGTTATCCACAGAATATAGGTATTAGATCAGGTTTTGAAAGGAACAATAATGACTTTGATGATGGCTGTAAGAAGTGAAAGGTTTAGTCTGCAGTCCTCACTGATGACTAACAAATGTAATGATTTGCAGCTAATTATGATCTATGAGTTAGCCAAACTACAGAATTCTCTCTCTCTCAACTGTTGTCTGGTTAATAACTTCTCTACATGTTTGATATGTTTGTTGAGAAAGAAGAACCGCTCTGTAACATGATATATAAAGGAGCAATGAGTGGACCAACAGAGTGGTGAGTCAATCTCTCGGTGTAACAGTCTCACTCACGACATCACATCATCTTCAGACAGGCAGGAAGCTGCTGCTGATTGGTAGCTGTCATAACTGAGTGACAGCTGGAGGAACATGCTGTGAACATTATTCAGGTCTGTGCAGCAACTCATTCTAAAGTCAATTTGAACAGCTACAAACTGTTAGTGTTTAATTCTGTGACTGAGGAGGAAACAGCAAACCCCTGCAGACTGGACACTGAGTGTGTTAGGGGTGGCCATTGGCCAATGAGACCAGCAGGGTGCAGGTTTTCATACTGAACAGCTCCACCCTTTGGTTGGTACTCCTTCAGGAAGAACTCAACTCTTGTGAACCAGCTGCTCAGGTGATCAGCAGGCCTTTGGTGATATGTGACAGGAAGAACGGGTGAAAATAATAAAAGTAATGATGGCTGAGTTTAGTCTCAGAGTCCTGCTACTGTTCATGCTGTCGTTAATGTTATTAATGCCTATGATTTTCATACTATGGCAAGTCTGCTGCGAAAAAGGACTACTGGCATGAAAACCTGCTGGCTCTTTGTGGAACATGGCGGGACACTCACTATTTTCTTAACCACTGATCTAACAGTAGCATTTTATTTTATTCCACTGTGATAATGAAATGGTTTCAGATATATTATACCTTCCTCACAGTAGAATCTTACAAAGTGCTAGTCAAAGAGACTAAGAGATCCCCAATCCCCTCTCCCCCATCCACTATCGTTCTTTATATATAAGCACTTCATTCTCACCATCTTCTCCCAGCGCTCATATCCACTGGCTGCTCATCCAGGATGTTCTCCTTCCCATTCTTACTGGGTCCAACATGGCCACCATGGCCTCCGAGCCTCAGACTCCCATTCAGCTTCTCCTCATAAGCAGCACCCATTAGGCTCTGGTGGTGGAGGGAGCTGGCTCCGGGGCCCTTCCCATCTCCCAGGGGTCCTGCGACCTCCAGAGCTGCTAGGTCAGCTAGGTCCTTGCGTTTGAGTAGCGCCAGCATCTTGAGGCGCTCCATGGCCTCGTGGCCCTCCATTTTCAGGCGCTTGGCCAGTGCTTCCTCTCGCTCGCTGGGTGACTCCAGGCCTCGCTTCAGCAGGTTGAGCCTCAGCGCCTCCTCGGACATCCGCTCCATCCTGGAGGAGAGGACACAAAGGTTAGCAGAGCCACATCAAACATCAACACTTTTCCATAGGATATTTCTACACAACTGTTTATGGAATGGTGAAATGGTTTCAAAAGCCCCATACCCCCCACACCATTCCAAACTGACAATCTGACCACACCCAGCTCACTCTGTGATTGGTCAGCTGTGTAGAGTAGGCATAGTTTGAATGTGCGTCAGCTTTTTTTCATGTTACACAACTATATCTGCCACTGTTAATGTAAGCAATAGAGTGAAACACATGAAGAGACTGTTTGACAGTGTGTTCTGTTATTTCTATATTTGAATGTCTTATCACCCCCCACCCCCTAAACCGTCTGCTCTTCACACCACCTTCTGTTGTGGACAGTCAGAACAACTATAAGCATGTTTGATTTCAGACATGGTTTGTCAACACATTGTACTGACTACATACTTCTGCTCTATCATAACCTGGACATCTTTGTCACTTTAAGCTAAAGTATGTAATGTTTTTATAATATTTTGACATTGAAATATGCTCCAAAACAACCAATCAGAGAAGACCAAGGTCAGGGGCTGGAGCTCACAGCTGTTACAGTCAAATACGCAAACACGTTTCTGGTTTACTACTCCACTCACACAGAGGCTTCAGGCTACTCTTAGCTGCTGGATGCTGCTGCTATGGCTGACTCACAGGCTAGCAAGCTCCTGATTCCTGTGTTAGCTGAGACCAGGATGTAGGTGGAGGGGCTAGGCAGAGAGTAACAAAGCAGGGAGAGGAAGGAGTGGAGTGGTTTGCTTTCCAGTCTCACCGTAGCACTAGCTTGAACTTGCATATTGTAGCAAGTTCTGGAAACAAGTTCTTACTATTATTAAAACCACTACAACTTTCTGTGTCTTTATGCTTGTATAAATGCTAGTGTCAGCTATAGAAAAGTCAGGACAAGTCAATTTGTTTATAGAGCACATTTAAAAACAGCAAACACTGACTGAAGTGCTTTACAGAGAGATCAAAATATGGGATATTTGAATGATGATTATAAAAGTGAGATATAATGCAGGTGTGAATACTCATACAGCACATTGCAATCAGAATGCCACCTCTGGAGGTATCAGCCAGGTGTAAACTACATCTGCACAGCACAAAGTGCAGGTGGTTCTGTTCTGTTCCATTTACAGCTGGTATTAAAACGCTTAATAACAGGGTGTAAGGGGATGCATTCACATGTTTGTCAGCATGAACGGGCTGCACAATCAAACCTAACCTGTTTGGCTAATCACACAGACCCTTACAAGGTCCTTGTGCTAACATGAATATGGAAACTATAAATTGTGCTTAACTCTGCCTCTTTCTGCTATCTCAAGCTGCCAGGCAAAAAGCTACTGACCCCATGTGTAGCCCTGTGGACACCTAAAAAGGACACTCACTAATACTATGAGGTCGTAAGAGCTAAGAAAACATCAACAAACTATTCACAGTACCTGTTATTTGTCTGAAAAGTTAACATTTTGATATTGTGACCTGACTATCAACGTACACACTTTAGCCTTAGAGGCACTTCCTCTTTAGATACATTTTGACCTGAGGTTAGGGACTTTTTTGCCCTGTCAGTGTACACAGACTAACACTGGACAACCTCACGGCAGGCTGTGAACTTTTAAAAACCAAGTCTTTGTTATTCAGTGATATAATCATTATGCATAAAGTGCTAACAGGACTGGGCGAGGACTGAATAATATATTTTCCATATTTGTAGGTGAGGTATACTGAAGAAAAAACATCAGTTTACACAGACTGGAAAAAGGAGGAACTAACTCCCTCCAACTCAGTGCATCAGTCTGGAGGGATTTAGAGTCACTGAGTGGACTCTTAATACCCTACTTTGGGTACAGTCCTGAGGCGGAGCTAGATTGTCAGTGGGTCAGACTGACAGACCAACAGTGTGCAACGAGGAAGAGCAGGTAGTGCTCCATGTCCAACACCACCTGAGTCAAATGAAGGTTTTTAACCAATCAATGTGACCCCAGTGACCTGAGAATCAGTGCAGTAACACACAGGGGAGGAGCAGGGATAAAAAAAAATAATCAGACAATATGAGCAGCTGATGGTAAGCTCATTCAGATGGAAGTGGGTTAAACACAGTGGGCCAAGAATAGCCTGGATCTCTGTACTTGATGGAGACAAATACATTTGAGAAATGTATGAAAAGTCTCAGCATGTGTATATGTGTGTGTGTGTGTGTGTTACCATGTGATTCATACCACTAAGGAAGACTTTTTGTGGGAACAACGAGTCTTATGAGCACATTAGTTTAGTCATGTGACCAGATTCAGCTTGGGGGGCTCACAGAGGAGTGAACCAATCAAGACAGAGCAGCAGAGCACAAGCTGGATGAGGAAATGACAAAGCACAAACACTTACTGTAGACTTCCTGCAGGCCCTCTATCAAATCCATCCCCTCTTCAAAGTCTAACTGCAGATGTTGCAGAGCACTGAGGGGAGCCTTAACTGTGTATGGACTGAAACAGGCACTCATCTGGACTAGGTCTGTCAGTACTCCTGATGCTTGGGTTCTGCACTTAATAACCATAAAGCACTCTGCTTTATGATTATTGTTCAGCTAGTAGCACTGCTCTGTACAACATTAAATCTTGCTAAACAGTTTTTTAAAAGAGATCGATACTACAAGGATGGACAAAATAACAGGAAACTCTGTACAGTCCAGTGATACCCTGTAATTAATTTCACCGTTGCAATTTTATAGTTTATAGAATTTTCAGTGGATGTTAGAAGAGTCGACTGCTGATGTTTGAATCCAGCATTCTTCTCTGACAAGAGCAAGAAATGACAAAAGGTCAGATGCATCACAGCCACATAAAGCCACAGAAAGATTAGCACGTGGGACTCAATGAGCCCCAACAAGTGTCAGTGTGAGGAAAATGGATCTAGCATTTCTGAGGCACTAAATGAGTCAACACTGACTTTTGTCACATAAATGTCAGACATGAGACGTACAGGCCTAGTAATGACTGTTACATGTTGCACTGTTAGCCCAGAACTGGTTTCTACGTTATAATTTAAGTAAATATCACCTTAAAACATTGAGTTGATTGTATCACATACCAACCTTGGTATATTGTACTACTATCCAGGAAGCATTGTTTTCACTAGAATCTTTGAGTTGATCAGACTTAAATACACCATTTTTTTAGCCTGGACTACACCCCCTCATCAGCACTGCAGCACTTTGCCAGCTTTTGATTGGCTCATTCACTCAACTTGTCTGAGTATGATCAGTGCTTTTCTCATGACAAACGACCGCCATGTTCCCTTCACTGTTTCTCATGCTGTCAGTCGTATCCCACCACTGACTTAAAATGAGCCACTTTCAATAAAATATAAAAAGAGGTTTTAGGATGGAAACGGTACATTGAATGTTTTGTAAGTTGTCAGTAACAAACAATTTGTTTTTTTTGCTGTTATATCATTTTAAACAGAATTTTAATAAATGTATAGCATCGCGCATCATGATATTTTTTAGTTAGCAGAATACTTTTAGGGTTTTCTCAACTTTGACTTAAATAAATGACAAAGACTAAATGAAACAGGAATCTATTAGCATTCAAGTTGGTTTCAGTCAAACACATTAGTTTCTCCATTATTGATTACTTCATTTGTTAAGATAGTCACTTCTCAAATCTCAAAGTCATCTCGTGCAGTACAGGACACACAGTCAGCAAAGAGTGGGTGGGGTAGGTGGGCCACAAACAGCCTGGAGATAAGACATAAAGTGCTTTGACAGGACTGTAACTGAGTGATGACTGAAAAATATAAAATCATAATTTTTAGCCCATAATCTACACTCAGTGACTCACTCAATGACAAAGTGAAAATATTTTGGGGGGAATTTTTGCAAATTTATAAAAAATGAAAACTTAATTCTCTCATTTACAGACATACTGAGACCCTTAATTCAGTACTCTGTAGAAGCCCCTTTGGCAGCAGCTAAGTCTTGTTGGGTAAGTCTCTGCAGGCTTTGCACACCTGGATTTGGGGAGTTTATCCCATTCCTCCTGACAGATCCTCTCAACCTCCATCAGATTGGAGGGGAAGTGTCTGTGAACTGCCATCTTCAGGGCTCTCTGCAGATGTCCGATGGGTCTGGGCTCTGGCCGGGTCACTCAAGGACAATCAGAGACTTGTCCTGAAGCCACTACAGCGTTGTCTTGGCTGTATCCTTTGGGGTCATTGTAGCGCTGAAAGGTGAACAGTCGTCTGAGTCTCAGGTTGCAGGCACTCTAGAACAGGTTTTCTTCAAGGGCCTCTCTGTATTTGACTGCATTCATCTTTCCCTCAGTCCTGACCAGTCTCCCTGTCCCTGCCGCTGAGAACTAAGCCAGACATTACAGCATGGCATTTAACATCACTGTCCCCAGCAGGACGACGTCAACTTACGTATACGCATCAAGGACTTTTTGACAAACAGGGTGACTTGGACCTCACCTTTACTCTAACATGTCTCTCAGCACTGGCTGATTCTCACAAGGCTATGTGCTGAGTGCCCTCCTCTACTCTGTCTACTCTTATGACTGTGTACCTGCATACCCCACAGAGAACCTCACCACTGCACTGCTCAAGAAAGCGCAGCAGTGGCTCTACTTTTTAAGGACATTTAAAAAAAAAAAAAAACAGCCTGTCCATGCACCTGCATGAGCCATTCTACCACTGCTCCAGAGAGTGTGCTAATGTAGTGCATCACAGTTTGGTACACAGCAGCCGACAAGACAGCTCTCAAGAGAGTCATTAACACAGCCCAGGACATAACTGGCCACTCCCTGCCCTCGGTGGATGACATCTTCAGATCACACTGCCTCCAGGACTCCACAAAGCTAGAGACGCAACCGTCCCCAGCCACCATCTCCTCACCCTATTGTCTTCTGGGAGACACTACAGGGCCATAAAAACATGCACTGCAATAATCAAAGACAGCTTTTAGCCTCGAGCCATCACTGACCTGAAGTCTACAAAGCCTGTCCCCATGAGCCGAGCATCTCCTAAAACCCCCTCAATCGTCATTGTGCAATATCTACTGTTTAGAAATAATTACGTATCATATTATATTACAAGCTACGGCTACTTTAAAAAATATTTTTATATACTGTATTTTATATCTTTTCAATGCAGAAATTGTTGATAGAAATTTTCCATGAAAATACCAGAATTTCCTAATTAATATTTCGACAGCGAAAATTTGGACTCATACATGCAACATACTCCTCGTCGACAAACACATTTTTAATCGCTTCCTAAAACGTAAAAGAGATTTGCCATGTTTTAGCCCATTTTTTTAGAAATCATGACAACTTCATATTACCGGTGACAGTACAAATCACATCAACATTAGATACAGAAATGAATGGCTGCTCACAACTGAAATTCATCATTTTTTTGTGCTGTCAAAAGTCACATCAAACCCCCCAAAACACCATCAGATCTCCTTGTATCCTATCAAGTGGCTGGGACCAGTGGTGTGAAGAAGTCAATCAGCAGGCTTCTACTTCACTGTGACAGACAGCACGATGTGTGTGTGCAGTGTGGCCAGACAACATGGAAATGGATGCTTTCATTTCCAGCCCTCGCACCGTGGCATCATCAACACCTGGCTAACTAAATCCTGTACAGCAGAGCATCAGTGACTGTAATTCAGACAGAGATTTAATTGGCCCGTTATCTCTTCATCAGCCTCATATTAGCAGATTATTCCTGCTGGTGTCGTTCTATCGTTTCCCCTCATCTACTGTATCATGGTGCTAATCTGTTCGTTCTGTCCTCCTCTAACGTCTCTGTTATCCTCCTCTCATCTACAGCAGCCTCTTTAACACAGGGAGGAGTCTTAATGATTGCACAATACGGCCCTCCCCGCCACTTCTTCTTCTTCTTCTCTAATTAATTTGTGACGCAGCGGCAGGGCCTGGCCGTCGCCTCCATTTGCTGAGAAAAACACAAGCAGCTCCTGCAACCTCTCTGCTGATCCTCCACCTTTAATGAGACACAGAGCGGTGCTGAGAATGGCGCTGATGAGCCAATCAGGGTCGGCCCTGTGCTGCGCGTCAGTAACCCCCCCTTCCCTCCCTCTCCCTGGCCACCGCCGACTGCCTTTACATAATATAATGACTGTTTCAGTCAGCTGCGACACAAGCCACACACTCTTTCTCTTCAACCACACCCCCCCCCCCCCTCCTCCTCCCATAATCCCTCCTACTACCTCCCACCCACCCCACCCTCTAGCTTTGGGTACTCTGCCAGGCCAATGCAATAAAGGAAAAGAAAAGAAAAAGAGACATGGTGAGAGAGAGGTAGAAAGACACTGGGTGGAGGTTAATAGATGGCGATTGTTGCCACCTAAAGACAATAATCACACTTTTCACAAACCCAGCATCGAGGCATAGTTGGACAGGTAGACATCTTTATCAAAAATCTGATAAAAGACTCTTTCTGCTGGTAACAAAGTGAGAGTACTGAAGAAGTCGCTCTGTGTCATAAAACGGCGTATAGACGGTGTCCAGGCATCCACGTACTGCACAGCATTCCAACAGAAGGCAGGATTTTTAACCCCCTCTCCTGCTCCAGCCGTACAGTACGACAAAGAAAACCCTCCCTGCTCCTCTACCCTCCCCCAGTTCCTCAAACCCGCCGTCTTTTCCCTCCTTTCATTCACTGTAAAAATAAACACATGCTTACTTTCAGGGGCCCCTTAAATGTAGCCAGAGCTGAGGGCTTCATTTGTTCATATTACACCGGCCAATCAGGAGTGGATATGGAGTCTGTGTAGGCATGTGTGCAGAGGCATGTCTGCGTGTGCGTGTGTGTGTGTATGGGGGGTAATAAAGGAGTGACACAGCCAAGACACACTGAGAGCGGAGGGATTTTTTTTTCTTCATCTTGTGCTATCCTCGCATAAGTCTATGAGTGTAGGCTGTGTGTGTGTGTGTAGGGCTAGAAAGGAGGCAGAGATGGCAGCTCTCTCCTGACATAATGCCAACTCTTAATTCCCTCCACCCATCCCCCAGCACACACACACACACACACACAATGTTCTTTATGCACAGAGCTGTCGATCAGATGGCTGCTGCTAAAATGTCCTCCCCAGAATGAAACCAGCAGCCTTCCTCACACTCATACTGTAAGTCCACAGCCGAGAAACCTCCTGTCCTGGTCTGTCCTGGTCTGTCCCGGTCTCTCCTATGTGGCTCAACACCAGTTTCACAGTGTTTGCCAAACGGGCCTACTGCCAGCTGACTGAGTGTAATAGTAAGGCCATTTGCAACTGCAGTGTGGAATCTGCTGCTCATTTCATGCATGATCTGCATCATGACAATTTATTTGGCTGATGCAACTCTACTCCTCCCAGTCCGCCTTCTGTCTCTCCACCACCTCCACCTTCTTCTCCTCCAGGGACATGACCGGGGAAGCGTTCTCCATTTCATTTTTCAACCGTTTGATTCATCGCTGGATGTCAGGCTTATCTCCAAGGCGCAGGAGCCAGATGTGTCAGGCCTGACGTCCCATCTCTACCCGAAGACAAAAAAAGGAAAAAAAAAAAGAAAAAAAAGGTACAACTACTGATCCAGGGCTGCAAATCACCAAGCACCTCCATTTGTCTCATTAATCCTGCCGTCAAAATGGTGGTGATCGCTGCAAAATGGTGGCACTGGCACAAAACTGGCAGGATGCTGAACCCAAATCAATAACCTGTTTGGTTACAGAAAGCATCCCAACCACATACACATACTATCTGTCAAATACCAACCAAAATGTGTTTGTATCACAGAGAACCAAAACTAGGACCAACCCACAAAGTACCAAAAGCTGCATTAAAGAGTCAAATGACATTACATTAGATTTTTTCTTTTCCTCAGAAATCACTACGTTAAGATAAGTGCTACCGTCATCACACAGGTAGTAAAACAGAAATGATTAGGTTCAGAGGATTTAATTAACGCTCAGTCTCATGACCATACCAGCAGCCCAGTGATTCAGACTGAAAACAACCCTGTGTTAAAACAACAGGAGGTTGTGTTGTCGAATGTAATTAGAGAGACAATGAAATATGATCCACAAGTCCACAGAGTAACAGACTGATGGGCAAATGGTTCATCAGACGCCAAAACATTGCTACAATACTCGCAGACAGGATTTTATAACTGTAGCCAGTTACGTGACGACGATCACAAGGTACATGGTAGAAGTAGTCCGATCATGTTACAAAGTCATCTAGGACCACGCTCTAATGCCTTGTC